>CM026389.1:42056174-42176401 GCA_014843695.1 Archivesica marissinica | reverse complement strand
GCATCAGTTCTCAGCAGTGCTGCATCAGTTCTCAGCAGTGTTGCATCAGTTCTCAGTAGTTCTCAGCAGTGCTGCATCAGTTCTCAGCAGTGCTGCATCAGTTCTCAGCAGTGCTGCATCAGTTCTCAGCAGTGCTGCATCAGTTCTCAGCAGTGCTGCATCAGTTCTCAGCAGTGCTGCATCAGTTCTCACAGTCACAGTTCTCAGCAGTGCTGCATCAGTTCTCAGCAGTGCTGCATCACCAAGTTCTCAGCAGTGCTGCATCAGTTCTCAGTAGTTCTCAGCAGTGCTGCATCAGTGCTGCATCAGTTCTCAGCAGTGCTGCATCAGTTCTCAGCAGTGCTGCATCAGTTCTCAGCAGTTCTCAGCAGTGCTGTATCAGTTCTCAGCAGTTCTCAGCAGTGCTGTATCAGTTCTCAGCAGTGCTGCATCAGTTCTCAGCAGTGCTGCATCAGTTCTCAGCAGTGCTGCATCAGTTCTCAGCAGTGCTGCATCAGTTCTCAGCAGTGCTGCATCAGTTCTCAGCAGTGCTGCATCAGTCAGTTCTCAGCAGTGCTGCATCAGTTCTCAGCAGTGCTGCATCAGTTCTCAGCAGTGCTGCATCAGTTCTCAGCAGTGCTGCATCAGTTCTCAGCAGTGCTGCATCAGTTCTCAGCAGTGCTGCATCAGTTCTCAGCAGTTCTCAGCAGTGTTGCATCAGTTCTCAGTAGTTCTCAGCAGTGCTGCATCAGTTCTCAGCAGTGCTGCATCAGTTCTCAGCAGTGCTGCATCAGTTCTCAGCAGTGCTGCATCAGTTCTCAGCAGTGCTGCATCAGTTCTCAGCAGTGCTGCATCAGTTCTCAGCAGTGCTGCATCAGTTCTCAGCAGTTCTCAGCAGTGCTGCATCAGTTCTCAGCAGTGCTGCATCAGTTCTCAGCAGTGCTGCATCAGTTCTCAGCAGTGCTGCATCAGTTCTCAGCAGTGCTGCATCAGTTCTCAGCAGTGCTGCATCAGTTCTCAGCAGTGCTGCATCAGTTCTCAGCAGTGCTGCATCAGTCTCAGCAGTGCTGCATCAGTTCTCAGCAGTGCTGCATCAGTTCTCAGCAGTGCTGCATCAGTTCTCAGCAGTGCTGCATCAGTTCTCAGCAGCAGTGCTGTATCAGTTCTCAGCAGTGCTGCATCAGTTCTCAGCAGTGCTGCATCAGTTCTCAGCAGTGCTGTATCAGTTCTCAGCAGTGCTGCATCAGTTCTCAGCAGTGCTGCATCAGTTCTCAGCAGTGCTGCATCAGTTCTCAGCAGTGCTGTATCAGTTCTCAGCAGTGCTGCATCAGTTCTCAGCAGTGCTGCATCAGTTCTCAGCAGTGCTGCATCAGTTCTCAGCAGTGCTGCATCAGTTCTCAGCAGTTCTCAGCAGTGCTGCATCAGTTCTCAGCAGTGCTGTATCAGTTCTCAGCAGTTCTCAGCAGTGCTGCATCAGTTCTCAGCAGTGCTGCATCAGTTCTCAGCAGTGCTGTATCAGTTCTCAGCAGTGCTGCATCAGTTCTCAGCAGTGCTGCATCAGTTCTCAGCAGTGCTGCATCAGTTCTCAGCAGTGCTGTATCAGTTCTCAGCAGTGCTGCATCAGTTCTCAGCAGTGCTGTATCAGTTCTCAGCAGTGCTGTATCAGTTCTCAGCAGTGCTGCATCAGTTCTCAGCAGTGCTGCATCAGTTCTCAGCAGTGCTGTATCAGTTCTCAGCAGTTCTCAGCAGTGCTGTATCAGTTCTCAGCAGTTCTCAGCAGTGCTGTATCAGTTCTCAGCAGTTCTCAGCAGTGCTGTATCAGTTCTCAGCAGTGCTGTATCAGTTCTCAGCAGTGCTGTATCAGTTCTCAGCAGTTCTCAGCAGTGCTGTATCAGTTCTCAGCAGTTCTCAGCAGTGCTGTATCAGTTCTCAGCAGATCTCAGCAGTGCTGCATCAGTTCTCAGCAATTCTCAGCAGTGCTGCATCAGTTCTCAGCAGTTCTCAGCAGTGCTGCATCAGTTCTCAGCAGTGCTGCATCAGTTCTCAGCAGTGCTGCATCAGTTCTCAGCAGTGCTGCATCAGTTCTCAGCAGTGCTGCATCAGTTCTCAGCAGTGCTGCATCAGTTCTCAGCAGTGCTGCATCAGTTCTCAGCAGTGCTGCATCAGTTCTCAGCAGTGCTGCATCAGTTCTCAGCAGTGCTGCATCAGTTCTCAGCAGTGCTGCATCAGTTCTCAGCAGTGCTGCATCAGTTCTCAGCAGTGCTGCATCAGTTCTCAGCAGTGCTGCATCAGTTCTCAGCAGTGCTGCATCAGTTCTCAGCAGTGCTGCATCAGTTCTCAGCAGTGCTGCATCAGTTCTCAGCAGTGCTGCATCAGTTCTCAGCAGTGCTGCATCAGTTCTCAGCAGTGCTGTATCAGTGGAGTAAATAACAATAATTCTGGGGAAAACGAATGAAGCAAAACACGAAGATGATATACAGAACTAGGTAAGACAAGATACATTTACCAGTTTCTGATCTTGAAAAAAAGGGTCAGTCATGAATATATAGGTCAATGTGAAGCACTAGAGCCCAGGAGCATTGTGTGCAAGCAACAGCTGAATCTGCCAATAGATGGAAGGTTATCCAATTGACTTCGTTTGATTTTGGGGTTTAATGTCGCACCAACAGCTTAGGTCATGACTACTTTATGACAAGTACACAGGTGCTCCTCCGAGCAGGTAGAACCACTGACCTTCCACAAACCAGCTGGATAGCTTCCTCATATGAAATAAATCGAGAACCCAAGTGGATTTCGACCAGCAGTGGTGAGGGGCAAGTAATTGGAAGTAAACGACCGTAACCACTCAATAGAATAACTCGTTATAACAATTTTTATTTTTTAAGTTTATTTATCGTCGCTTACCGGGTTGCCCATATGAGCGACGCCTCCTGAAGAGATTACTTATTTTAGATTTTGGAGGATAGTGCATGATACAGACAGAGACCCATTCCAGAATCTCCTCTGGTTCTTTTACGTGCATGGTGTAAAGCACCGACACGAGACCTCGGGTTTAACGTCCCATCTGAAAGACTGTTAATTTTATTATGGTCAGACGGGGGATCGAACCTGCGATCCCTGGATTACCAGTCCAGCGTGTTACCACTGGACTACAGATCCGTCTGTGTTGTGTTATAACAAACAGCCTACATTCGACCTCTTCTAGAATATGGTAACGTCGTGTGGGACAACTGCAGTAATGATTTAAAAACGATATTGAGGACGTACAGAACGAGGCAGCGCGAATTGTGTCTGGAGCTACTAAACTCTGCAACATAAACTCTCTTCCTTCGGACCTGTCCTGGGATACTCTAGCCAAAAGACGTAGCAATCACAAGATCACGCTCTTCTACAAAATGAAGACTGATTGCTGTCCCCATTACCTTTCCAATCTCATTCCAGAACAAGCTGACCAAGTATATAACCTTCGACACGTACCCGCCGTTCAACCTATAACTGCACATACTCAATCCCATGCTTCTACATTTCTTCCATCAACTATTCTAATATGGAACTCGCTGCCCAGCGAGACATGGAACACCGATACAGTAACAACCTTCAAATACATGTTAAGTAAAAACAGGAAAAGACAATCCCCGTTATACAATGTTGGATCAAGAAGGAATCAGATACTCCACACCCGACTACGACTAGGATGTAGTTCTTTGTGCTACGACCTTCACAGGAAAAATATCATCGATTCTCCCTTGTGCGCATGCGGGTCTATCGAATCAGTCACTCACTTCCTTCTGCATTGCCCAAGGTATAATCATCAACGTCTACAACACCTATCTAACCTTCCATGTGCTGCCACACTCAACAATCTCTTGTTGGCGATGAGCATCTCACTACACACTGTAACACAACACTTTACCTGAATGTCCAGAGCTATATTGCAGCAACAAAACGTTTCGATACCTAGGTGAACGTGGGGGTTCTCTCCGTTTTGGTCCCGGCCCGTCGTGTGACAATACATCATTGTTTTTTGATAGTTTACATATTTGGATATAACGTTTCCGTATTGCTACATTAAAATTACAATAACGCGATGCTGTAAATATATGTGGACGTTTAGCAAAATCAAGTCCAAATATTTGCCACTGCTGTTAAGTATTCAATAGTTTCTCTACAATTTATATATACTGAACACATAAACTCGTCATTACTATTCGCCAAGCAATGTGTACCATTTAAACGTACTCCAACATGGGAAGGGATTCATATAAGCATTAAGCTTGTTTCTTGACCCATATCGGTTCCAATGTATACAAATTGTGTTTATATATGTATATATGTATTTGATCCGAATAAAATATGTTTAAACTAACAAACAGCTGAAAACTAGATTTTAAACAATGAGAGACATCGGTCAGTTACTACTGAATACTCTCTAAAAGTAGGTAGGTCCTATTAAGTGTTTTCCTCTGTTTTTATCGTTTCCTTTGCACAACATGCTAGCAATTTTATTCCACTATCGCTTTATATGATTATTAAATTACTATAGATCGACAGATCTCCTACAGATCTCCTATTTGTAAAACAATGCTATCAGTTAATTAAGATTTTGATAAAATCACAATTATCATACCGCAACATCTGGTTAGGGAACAACAGTAAAAACAAAGGATTCTAACTGAAAGGACCTATTCACATTTTGGAATAAATCAAGACTTTATCTGCCAAAGGAGGTAATAGAAAATTAGAGATGTCTCGCATTATAGACATGAATTTACAGATGCAGTCAATGTTTCTTCATGCAATTCAAGCATGGTACCAAAAACATGAGCTGCATTAACGCAGTTTGGTAAATTAAAGGGTATATATTCGGCAGTAAGTGGTAGGAATAGATGCCATGGGATACCGTGTTCGACACAGGTAGAACAACCGACCTTCTTCAGTCTAACTGGATAGCATCCTAAATAAAGAATGTCATACACATGGTGGTATTAAAACACAAATCTACGAAGGATAATGACGTGAACCACTCGCACACTATTGGAAGTTGGTGGTAACACGACATTGTATGACTTACCCATTTCCTACCCGTAACCGCGGAGATGTAGTTGCTGTTACAATGTGTTCTCCGTCGGCACACCATTGGAAGCTTGTGGTGTCAGAGGATTGCGTCTGGCAGATCAGTTTTTTCTGCTTCACGTCCCAGAATTCCATGTTACCATGGAGATTACCAAAACCACATAAACACAGAAGTAATGATGGTTAAAGAAAATGATTTTTATAAGAATGGCACATAACTTTACATTAATGTGACGGAACTACTAAACAGTGCCAGTAATGGAACACTGGATGGGAGAGGCTATGGGTGATGGAACATTGGATGGGAGATGCTATGTGTGATGGAACACTGGATGGGAGATGCTATGGGTGATGGAACATTGGATGGGAGATGCTATGGGTGATGGAACATTGGATGGGAGATGCTATGGGTGATGGAACATTGGATGGGAGATGCTATGGGTGATGGAACATTGGATGGGAGATGCTATGGATGATGGAATACTGGATGGGAGATGCTATGGGTGATGGAACATTGGATGGGAGATGCTATGGATGATGGAATACTGGATGGGAGATGCTATGGGTGATGGAACATTGGATGGGAGATGCTATGGGTGATGGAACACTGGATGGGAGATGCTATGGGTGATGGAACATTGGATGGGAGATGCTATGGGTGATGGAACACTGGATGGGAGATGCTAGGGTGATGGAACACTGGATGGGAGATGCTATGGGTGATGGAATACTGGATGGGAACAGGGGATGGAAACTGGATGAGATGCTATGGATGATGGAATACTGGATGGGAGATGCTATGGATGATGGAACACTGGATGGGAGATGCTATGGTGATGGAACACTGGATGGGAGATGCTATGGGTGATGGAACACTGGATGGGAGATGCTATGTGTGATGGAATACTGGATGGGAGATGCTATGGGTGATGGAACACTGGATGGGAGATGCTATGGGTGATGGAATACTGGATGGGAGATGCTATGGGTGATGGAACACTGGATGAAAGATGCTATGGATGATGGAACACTGGATGGGAGATGCTATGGATGATGGAATACTGGATGGGAGATGCTATGGGTGATGGAACATTGGATGGGAGATGCTATGGGTGATGGAACATTGGATGGGAGATGCTATGGGTGATGGAACATTGGATGGGAGATGTGATGGGTGATGGAACATTGGATGCAAGATGTTTTTGGCGGGGATGGAACACTGGGTGATGGTTGATGATGGCTAATGATTGATAAGAAAGGATATTGTTTCCATGAGGATTATAGAAGCTCAAGTTCCTGGGTCCTGTGCCAAAATCAAACACTGGCTCCGTCTTCATGTTGTATATGGTGGCCTTTGCTGGCATGACTAAATACCAAGGTTAAGGAACTGTAGCCAAGGATACAAGACAATACTGGGTATGTTACTGTTGTAAAAATAGTAACTTCATAAAACTGACTACCAGTGGTAGTGCGAGAGCAAATCTTTAAAATTGTACCTGCGCAATATTCCTATTTAAAATGACTGTCGCAATTTCAAAAAATGTATGTATGTACATGTATGTTTTTGACCTAGGATGACCCCTGGTTGCATAAAAACCCTGATATTGATCAATGGAAATACAAGAACCCGGGTGCCCATATGAGCAGTATTTCAGGCAGACGGGCGGGCACCCAGGTATCTAGAACAATTAGTCCTTTCAAACAATCCAGAACTTTATCACATGAAAGAATTTGACACACCAATTTGGATTTGAATCTACAGCGGTGAGGGGGGAATAATTTGAAAGTGATCAATCTGAACCACTCGGCTACTCCTTTAATAAAATATTGAACTCTAGCAAAATGCAGTTAATTTAAAAGACGCAGCCTGAAGTCAAGGATACATCCATAAACAACACAGAATTCTGTAGACTTTGGGCTCCACTCTATGTGATAGACCGGCCCATTTTTACCCAAATGTACCAAGCTACTCTCCCCCTTTGTTGCTAGGAAGTGTAAGCCCTGGTCGCCATAGTAGGAAGATTCCGACGTGTCCGTGGTTGTCAATAGCAACATGGCCGTGCCAGCTTTGTTCCACATCATCTCAACTTTATCAGCTTTGAAGAACGTTCTGTTGGCTACAGCAGCATTAGGGCCTCCGAAATTTGGGTACTTATAAACTCTCACAAATGACGGCTGACCCTGTAACGCAAAATATCACTCTTGTTTGTACCGAAAGTCTACCGTCCCATTCTTACTAAATGGAAAACATTTTGTTATATCTCGCTTAGCTCTTTGCACGCTAGCTGTGAAAATAAAAGTCAATTACGTCAGTGAATTTCATTAGGTTTTGGGGTTTAACGCCACATCAACAGCTTAGGTCATATGGCGACTCTCCAGCTATTATTGGTGGAGGAAGACCCCCTCCCCGAGTGCCACTCCGAGCACTATTTCAGACGAGAACCCGGGGAGAACCACCAACATTCTGCCAGCCAGCTGGATAACTTCTCCATTCGAAAGAATTTGACACTCTCCATAGGATTCGATCCTATAGATGGTGGGGGTGGGAGGCAAGTAATTGAAGTTGACGATCTTAACCCATTCAACACTAAGTAACTCACATGGACTGGTCCATGATATTCATAAACCAATAAATGAATCAGAAAATCACATTTGGACAAGTTCATTTATCAAAATGGGTAATTATGTCTAAAAATAGTCATATCACTGGCAAAAAGTGCAGATCCTGATGAGACGGCTCGTCACGAGCCGGCTCATCTGGATCTACACTTTTTGTAAGCCTATTTAGAGGTCTGTGGTGTTGAAAGGGTTAACCACGGAATTCCACGACATATTTCCAGTTTTCAGAGCTGTTACAAATAAGAAAAACACATTAATGAATTATCATCTGCTACAATTATTTGAACTATTTATAGCCTTTATTATACCCAGCATGCAAAGAGTTAATGTCCCAGGATGCTTTCACTTAAAGAGTGTGCTGCATACAAAGATATTCCAAGGAGTAGATGATTAGAAATTGTGATGCATTTCAAAATATCAATAATAACGTAATCAGCTTTTAAATTGTTTTGTGAAAATATTATTTGCAAATTATCTCCCTTTACTACAAAACTCGTCAAATACTTTGTAAAATAGTGGTTTACTAAAATCAATTCGATCCCCCGTCTGACCGTAATAAAATTAACAGTCTTTCAGATGCGACTTTAAACCGAGGTCTCGAGTCGGCACTGTACACCGTGCACGTAAAAGAACCAGAGGAGACTCTGGAATGGGTCTCTGTCTGTATCATTGCACTATCATCCAAAAAGACTAAATCTCTTCAGGAGGCGTCGCTCATATGGGCAACCGGTAGACGATAAATAAACGTAAAACAATGTTTTTACCTTTGCCCCGGGCACATAGCCAGCTACCATATATGGCGGCCCTGCTCCAGCTAGACTGTACCCGGCCACCTTCTGTAGATGCAGTTTGGTCTTTATTTCATCTATAATATAACAACACTCGGATATTAAAGCATGAAATCAAAGAAACATTACACATGTGTGTAAATTTTTATTGTAATAAAACTATTCAATTACTTACAGAATACAAGTTTTATGGGTTTATTATTCGTTTGTTTGATCTGGTTTTACAACTGCATCAGCACCATATTTGGGCTAACATTCTCATATAAATAAGACACACAGTCTGAGGTTTATGGTTTTAAATTGCAAAATTTCCTATCAGTGTGAATATATTTCCACGTGCCCGTCATAAATATCTGAATACGAGGACAAACACTGATTGGTTAACTAAGTTAAACTGAATATTGTTATCAACGACTTCCTTGGGAATTCCCTAGATTGCAAATTGGCGACTCCTTAAAATGTCATCACCAGTTCTGCTAGCCATTCTTCAGCCAGTTTATACTATCCGATGCGAGTTGTACGACAGAGAGCGAGGTGTATTAGCGAGGTGTACGACAGAGAGCGAGGTGTACTACAAAAAGGTGTAACAAGACAGAGAGCGAGGTATACGACAGAGAGCGAGGTGTAATAGCAAGGTGTACGACAGAGAGCGAGGTGTACGACAGAGAGCGAGGTGTATTAGCGAGGTGTACGACAGAGAGCGAGGTGTACGACAGAGAAGCGAGGTGTACGACAGAGAGTAAGCGAGGTGTACGACGACAGTAAGCGAGGTGTACGACAGACAGTAAGTGAGGTGTACGACAGACAGTAAGCGAGGTGTACGACAGACAGTGGAGCGAGGTGTACGACAGACAGTAAGCGAGGTGTACGACAGACAGTAAGCGAGGTGTACGACAGACAGTGAGCGAGGTGTACGACAGACAGTGACTTGTACGACAGAGAGTGAGGTGTACGACAGAGAGCGAGGTTTACGACAGAGAGCGAGGTGTACGACAGAGAGCGAGGTGTACGACAGAGAGCGAGGTTTACGACAGAGAGTGAGGTGTACGACAGAGACCGCGGTGTACGACAGAGAGCGCGGTGTACGACAGAGAGCGCGGTGTACAACAGAGATCGTAACAATAATGAATACTAATGCACTAACTAATCAAAAGTTAAATTGAATCATGTATGTGTAAATTAAACACTTGAAATGTTGAGGCGACGTCGATATTGGATCGCTGTTTAGAACTGTGAGTTTTCTGAAGTTGGAGGCCAATATCAAGTAGAAAGAACAGTTAAAGGTATTTCTATGAAGAATAATGTGTTTTGAACTGTGAGTTTTCTGAAGTTGGAGGCCAATATCAAGTAGAAAGAACAGTTAACGGTATTTCTATGAAGAATAATGTGTTTTGAACTGTGAGTTTTCTGAAGTTGGAGACCAATATCAAGTAGAAAGAACAGTTAACGGTATTTCTATGAAGAATAATGTGTTTTGAACGTACGTGCACAGGCACAATAATTTTGTGATCTATATAGTAGTAATATTGACTGTTCTTGTTCAATATAACTACTACACGACCGTAGGGCACAAACATTTATCGTGTCTCGCGCCTGCGTGTACGTGCATAATGGAAACATTTTTAGGAATGAATTGCGGTGTTAATAGTTTCCATTGGGGTATGAACTACATTGGGCGTGCTTAGAGTGTTTGGAGGCCGAAGGCATCCACGCTAACTGTAAACACGCCCAAACTATTAAACTGTGATTCATTACTATATTTACATTAATCATTCTTTATAATGACACAAATATAGCACACTTTGCATTTATAATGTATTGCGTCCAGATATGCACCTTGCCGTCAGATCTTGTAAATGGATCATCCTTGGAACAGCGTATTCTTGGAATGCTGCCAAACACTACAAATGTGCAGACCTTAACCTTTGAGTGTGCATGTCAGCTGCATATCATTAGTGAGGAAATTCATACGTAAATGGATACAAACGGGACATATACGTTAACAGAAGGAAAAGCGATGTAATTATAAATTCCCGACCTGACGAAGCGGGTGTGATTGCATTACGGATCCGTTACTTATGTTATACATATAAAACACTATAGCCTTTTAAAATGCTGGCAGCCAGCTCCTGTGAATGAATAGCAGATCATGATGCACATTATGTACAGTTGTTGCACCAGAGGCCACGCTATCACAGTCACCACAAGAGCCAAATGGCGATTTTGCGATAGAAATGGCTTCTAAAATTTCAATTGGGCGATTTTGCGATAGAAATGGCTCCTAAAATTTCAATTGGGCGATTTTGCGATAGAAATGGTTTCTAAAATTTTAATTGGGCGATTTTGCGATAGAAATGGCTCCTAAAATTTCAATTGGGCGATTTTGCGATAGAAATGGCTTCTAAAATTTCAATTGGGTGATTTTGCGATAGAAATGGCTCTAAAATTTCAATTGGGCGATTTTGCGATAGAAATGGCTTCTAAAATTTCAATTGGGTGATTTTGCGATAGAAATGGCTTCTAAAATTTCAATTGGGCGATTTTGCGATAGAAATGGCTTCTAAAATTTCAATTGGGCGATTTTGCGATAGAAATGGCTTCTAAAATTTCAATTGGGTGATTTTGCGATAGAAATGGCTTCTAAAATTTCAATTGGGCGATTTTGCGATAGAAATGGCTTCTAAAATCTCAATTGGGCGATTTTCAGAAAATTGGACAATAAATCGGCATAAATAACGTTTGTACCATATTTTAACAGGTTGGCTTCCCTTATTAATCACTGTCACACGGCTACATTTTAAATTAAACATTTAGCCTCAACAGGTATGCATACTTTCATTCTATATTAATCAAATAATTAATAAGAATCAAACCCAGGAGGGGAGACGCCTCCCGCACCCACACCTTCGTTCACACAGATAAGTGGCCCAACCTTTTTCGGCCCAGTGTGTGCCCTGTGAACCTTGCGTTGTAAAGCAACATTCACAGTGGCTCAAATTCTAGCATCCACGCTGTGCAGAATCAGAATATAAATGTAACAGGTAATACCGAAGTTCAAGTCCTCGAAGAAGTGAAGTTCGTTGTTAACATTCCTGCAGCAAACCTTCTCATCATCCGAGAAATGTGGAGCCCTAAAATATCAGAGATACCAATATAAAGAAAGGTATACATGTATTATAATTGCATCTTATTATAAGATAACTATATAGAGAATACAGACAAACCTGCTGGCATCAGGGTTCCCTCTGTCTGAATGTTTGTCTGCGCCACTTCTGTCACAAATTGAAAATCACTGGAGCTAACTAAGAGCCATATAGTTCACAAATAAATATTTGAAGCCATGTATTTGACAAAACATGTGCCCAAATAAAAAAATTAAAGAAAAATGGTGCGCCAAATATTTTTGCCAATTCACAAAATATAGCGCAAATATTAATTTTTTTGTCGCAATTGGCGCCCGACAGCGGGAACCCTGGGCCGCATGTGGAAGGTCATGAGTTAGGCTAAACTGCCCGTCGCTCATATGGGCAACCGGTAGCGACGATGAATACACGTACGCAAACAGCATATTTTTATAACAACTAGGCTGTAACATATTTACGACGTAAAACATTTTGACCGTTTCAATGATTGTAATAGCAATGATGGCAGAACATGTGAGCCCCTTACAGACCTAAAACAAAAAACAACAAACACAAAACAACCCAAATGTAATAGCAATGATGGTAGAACATGTGAGCCCCTTACAGACCTAGATTAATCATATTTTATTGCTCGATTCGTTTTACATATACACGTGAATACAAAGCACGACACAGGAAGGAAAGGCAAAACGGTCGGGCCACAAGTTCTAGCAACATTAGTACGGCCCTTCCCAAACCTGTGTTAGTGGTCACATCTACTAAGCAGCCAACCTGTATTAAGCAGCCAGTTCCAGATTACCAATACGACGGTCTATTATACATTTGACCTCTAATAACATTACCACATGTGCTAAGCAGCCACTTTCTGAGATTCCCTTCGTTGACTGCTTAAGACAGGTTTGAAATGCTAAATGGATGAAAACAGTATATATCAAAACTATGCGATTTTAAGGTAGTTTAACCAATTTGATTCTGGATACCGTTTAAACAGTATTTGCAAAGAATATAGAGCCAGATCAGCCACACGAAATGTGCCATCTGATCAGGCTCTATGCTGTTTGCTATTCAGATGATCTTGCTAAGACACTTATCTATGTTGTTTGCAGATGCTGTCAAATGTTTCCAGAATGAAATGGGTTAAACAAGATTTTATTCAAGAATGGTACATAACAAAGGAATAGTTGCAACAGAACAGTTAGGATTGGGAAGAGGTGGTATCAAGGTGGCTGTTGACACGTCCAAAAGTAGTGCAACATGGGCCTTTAAGTACACAGTTGTCATTTTGCTTGCTTGTCTTTTAAAACTATTTTTAAAGTATAAATTATTGCCAGACACAGAGAGATGTGTGTATGTGGGTGTGTATTTATGTTTATTTATAACCACTGCTATTTGGCCATATTAGTGATGCCTTCCTGAAGTTATTGACGTAAACTTTGATAATTGGTTAGTAAAATGCCATGGCCATATGGAATGGAGGTTACTACCTTTACTTGCCAACAAATACAGAGATAAACTGATAAGCCCATCATGTCTGAGGCTTTTCCTCCACCAATAACAGTTGTCGTTAATATGAACTGTCGTTAATATGAACTAAGCTGCTGGAGTGACATCAAATATCAAAATGAAACAAACAATTTATACTTCACCAGTAACTAAATTTCTTCTGTATCAAACTTTTCACACATTTTCCTGTGGCAACGTTGTAAATGTTCAGATTTGGTAGCCCAGCTTGCGTCTCTTTGTCCACTAGAATGTAACAAGTCAGAATTTTATAGATCACAGGATTGAATGAAAAAAGGGGCCTCAAAATATAAAGTACCACACAAGTCCAACACAGGGTCAATATCAAACACATACATCTGAAGTATCATGATCTGATAGTGTGTTTGTTTTGGGGTGTTTGGGACCGACTGCTTAGGCAACTCTCCAGCTGTTGTTGGTGGAGGACGCCGGGGACCCACACGAGTGCTATTTCAGGCATCCGGGTAGAACTTATGTATGTTATATTTCGGGTTTTACGCCTGCATCAGCACAATTTTGGGCTATATCGCTGGCGGGCATGTTTACTTAACAACACCTTTCCTGGCCAGGCTCCAGCGGTTAACCAGTACTTGGGTGCACTCAAATCATTTTACCACACGTTTTGCATCTCCCTCAGTAAACCATATATTCTCACCCAGAAGTCCACATATTTCTCATCAGAAAATGTGAGGTAACAATATGTTAACGTATGGCCGAGAAACTAGCAACAAAAAAACTGTGACCCAAAAAAATTTGTACTAAAATAAAGTCGACCAGATACAAATTTAGCCCAGTTTCATTAAAAATGAGATGGAAAACTATTGTCGTAGTGAAAGATCAATGCCATAAGTACTCAAAGTATCCTCGACGATGGAAGAATTAAGCTTAAAATCAAGCCTTTTCAAGCCCAAATTTGATCATCGACATAAGTCGAGATTGACTTATGGCAGGAAAGATTTGTTAGTACAGAGCAGACTGTTGTAATCTGACTCTGAGATTGACTTATAGCAAGGTATATACTACAGAGAAGACTGTTGTAATCTGACTCCGAGATTGACTTATGGCAGGGAATATTCTACAGAGCACTGTTGTAATCTGACTCTGAGATTGACTTATGGCATGGTATATACTATAGAGAAGACAAATGACTCTGAGATTGACTTATAGCAAGGAATATACTATAGAGCAGACTGTTGTAATTTGACTCTGAGATTGACTTATAGCAAGGAATATACTATAGCGCAGACTGTTGTAATCTGACTCTGAGATTGACTTATAGCAAGGAATATACTATAGAGAAGACTGTTGTAATCTGACTCTGAGATTGACTTATGGCATGGTATATACTATAGAGAAGACTGTTGTAATCTGACTGTGAGATTAACTTATGGCATGGTATATACTATAGAGAAGACTGTTGTAATCTGACTCTGAGATTGACTTATGGCATGGTATATACTATAGAGCAGACTGTTGGTAATCTGACTCTGAGATTGACTTATAGCATGGTATATACTATAGAGAAGACTGTTGTAATCTGATTCTGAGATTGACTTATAGCAAGGAATATACTATAGAGAAGACTGTTGTAATCTGATTCTGAGATTGACTTATGGCACTGAATATACTATAGAGAAGACTGTTGTAATCTGACTCTTGAGATTGACATATGGCAGGTAATATTTTACAGAGCAGACTGTTGTAATCTGACTCTGAGATACTATGGCATGGTTATACTACAGAGCAGATTGGTAATCTGACTCTGAGATTGACTTATGGCATGGTATATACTACAGAGCAGACTGTTGTAATCTGACTGTGAGATTGACTTATAGCAGGGAATATACTACAGAGCAGACTGTTGGTAATCTGACTCCGAGATTGACTTATGGCATGGTATATACTACAGAGCAGACTGTTGTAATTTGACTCTGAGATTGACTTATGGCATGGTATATACTACAGAGCAGACTGTTGTAATTTGACTCTGAGATTGACTTATGGCATGGTATATACTACAGAGCAGACTGTTGTAATTTGACTCTGAGATTGACTTATAGCATGGTATATACTACAGAGCAGACTGTTGTAATTTGACTACCTGTATACAGCTCCCATATGACAATTACAGTGCCCAGCGGTGAAAATGCCAAGCATGACGCCCTCGGTCTCTCCAGCTCTTGCAACACCTTGTTGTTCTGCGTGTCATACACTTTCACGCTGAAGCATAGACAAAAACAAGGCATAAAGAAAACTACATGTATGTTACCCAGTAAGTAACTTTATGTGTTTGTATTTTAGGGGTTTACGGTGGCACCAACAGCTTAGTTTACGGTCGCACCAACAGCTTAGGTCATATGGCAACTCTCCATGCTATTATTATATGTATGTATGTTCCATTAACGTCAAAACCTTGTGGGGACCTAGACATGTTTTCCTGGCCAAGCTTAGCCGACCTAAGTGGTTAACCAGTACTAAGCAATGTGTGCGAGGTGCTTTGCTCACTGACACTACATATGTGGCCTGACCCAAGTATCGAACCCGGGACCGTTTGATTCCAAATCCGACGCTCTACCACTGGATGCCACATTATTGGTGGAGGAAGACCCCGGGTGCCCCTCAGAGCTGTATTTCAGGCACGGATGAGCATCCTAGTAGAAGTACCGACCTTCTGCAAGCCGGCTGGATAGAGTAACCTTTGCTTACATACATGAGTAATGACACAGATCTGCAAAATGTCAGAATAATCATACACATTTAGAACAGTAATTTGGATTGGAAATTATAATAGTACATAAGAATGACCCATAGTGATCCAAGATCACTACAGACGGATCTGTAGCCCAGTGGTAAAACGCTGGACTGGTAATCCAGGGATCGCAGGTTCGATCCCCCGTTTGACCCTAATAAAATTAACAGTCTTTCAGATGGGAAGTTAAACCGAGGTCTTGTGTCGGTGCTTTACACTGTGCACGTAAAAGAACCAGAGGAGATTCTGTAATGGGTCTCTGTCTGTATCATTGCACTATTCTCCAAAATGACTAATCTCTTCAGGAGGCGTCGCTCATATGGGCAACCGGTAGCGACGATAAATAAACGTAATAATACACACACAATCCAAGATCACAAAACCGTAGAAACCGCCTGGGAAGCTTAGATACCAGTTTTATATGTGATTTATGTTTTGCAATAAATATCGCACTTTTGGATTATGCACATACCAGGGCTAATTCTTTAGGGCGACTTGGATGATATATAGTCGCCATAGGGACAAACAATTTCAATTCTTTTTTTCTCAATTTTCATGCAAAATTTTGTGACTGTTCTGTAAGCTACACTGGCCCATTATAAAGCATTCCTTCTATTCAAACCCTAATAAAATTAACAGTCTTTCAGATGGGACGTTAAACTGAGGTCTTATGTCGGTGCTTTACACCGTGCACGTAAAAGAACCAGAGGAGAGGAGACTCTGGCATGGATCTCTGTCTGTATCATTGCACTATCCTCCAAAATCTAAAATGACTAATCTCTTCAGGAGGTTTAAATAAATGTAAAAATACACACAAATGTTTGTATTTAATGGGTCATAATGTGTATTTTAGCCCTATTTGGTTGATATACACCATTCAAGGACGCAATCTCGCGCTTTCTCACTTCGCCCAACAATTTTGAATAGAAAAATCCGCAAGAGGAAATTAACCATTACGTTGGTCTTATTCTGTAAATCGGACAAATCCAGTTCTGGCCGGATTGGAAAATTCCAAAATCCAGTGCCAAATCAAACAATGCTATCCTGCCAGCACCAAATGAAGACAGAAGAGGAAAGATAAACGTACCAATCTCCATTACACCAGGCAAATAGGGAGCCATCCTTGCTGAACACCATCACCTTACATTTACCACTGACTTCTCTGAAAATAATCATGGACACTTTATTGATATATTTATACTTTTAAAATACAACATGCTGTTTAATCAGTACACATATAACAGTTTATTACTTTTTTATAACCTGCCACTCAACTATCATATATATATATATATATATATATATATATGATAGTTGAGTGGCAGGATATATATATGATAGTTGAGTGGCAGGATATAAAAAAGTAACAAACCGTTATATGTGTACTGATTAAACATATATACAAATATTGTAGTTATTAACGATGCCAGAAATTATTGTTTATTTTGACATTTGCTTAATGGCACTCGCCCTGGACAGGCGCAGGCCTACCAGACGCCGTAACCACTAAGCCACAGAGACGAAAACTCAGGTTTCATTGGTGAGATGTTGAGCACTTAGTATGTTGTGGTCAGTCAATATAAATACTATAGCTACAAAGCTTTATAGTATAAACAATAATGTTTAACACACTTATTTTTTTAATTAAAATATACAAAACACGCAGATCAAATAATGCTAAGTAACAGAACATGACTTTGGAAAAGTGATCTGGATCCATGTTGTTTGGAAGTGTGATTTTATTTACTCAGCAGGCAAAGGCTCTTACTTTGTGAAGTCCTCGGCCGGGGAGCCTGGACTTGGTGGTCCATTTATCATCCAAATTCCCGAGGATCCCCTCACTGAAACAAAAACAAATAATTCCGGAAAATTCCTGACGCCCCTCCACGTGAACTTAATAAGTTCAACCTGTTTCATATTGCAAAAGATAATTTATTACATTACGGATTTCAATGACCTTGAGTCCTTGATATAAGAAATATGGTGATCGGTTACAAAAAGCATAATGAGAAACAGATCAAAGACTACGGTAGTATGATTGACACACAGCGATGACCTGCTCCATAAATAATCAGGTGTCAGGAGAATCTGCATTTCCTGGGTAAAATTCAGCTTATACAAATTTAGTTTAGCTTGATTGTGAAACAAGTTCTTACAACTTATATTAATCACTCTCGACACCACATTCCTGATGGAATCCATCGTCACGAGGGAGAGAGAAGTGGCATGTGGAATTTAAATGCATTGCCTAAGGGCATAATCATAACAGCTCCAGTGGGGCGCGAACTCCGGGCCTTTCGCACCGGAAACGAACGCGCTACAACAACTTCCAAGTTAGCCGCTTTATGTCGGCAAATCCAAAGCAGAAAAACATGTCCACACAGAGTTTGACATTAATGAAACATACATACAAGTATATTTAGCTGTGGAACTTGTAATATTTAGCGTAGTGCGTTCGCATCCGTGGTCGAGTGGTTACGGTCGCTGACATGTATACCACTGGAACCAACCATCACAGATTCGAGTCCTGCTCAGGCCGTGTCCCAAGTGTCTTTCGGTATTTTTCGGGGTATTTCTAGGGACCGCGGAAACTGTTATGTGAAAACGAATTTCAGAGATAAGATCTCAAAATAACAGATTGGGGGGGGAAAGTATATAGAGGTTTTATACATGTATATAGGACTAGTCCCTTTTTCTCGCCCACTTCGGCACTTTTACACAATTTGTCGAAGGTAATGACTCTCAAATATCGCCATTTATCACTTGTCCCGATAGGGAGCGATAGCCGATATGGGTCGAATATTTTGAGAACGAAGCAAATAACAGCATCTTGCCGATTATATGTTAGTGAACATTGAAACACAGCAAATATTTTAAATAATTAATCGAAATAGAAGAAAACAAAATCGGAATATTCCCATAATGTTCTGGAAAATGATAAATTTCAGAAAAATAAACTAATTTCTCACGTGCAATGGGCAGCGCCATTTTGTATGCGCAGTGGTGCGTAAATAAACCTACGCGTTCCTTTTTGTTTCTGGTTTGTGTGTCGATTATCACTGAATTTCATAGTAAGAATATATCATGTCTGTGTTGTTTTGATGCTCAACAGTTTTTAAATGATCTAAATGAATATTTATAACATATGTTATAGAACTATATAATTCGATGTTTGCTGCGGAGTCATATCCGCTTTACCGCAGTACTACTTCCTCTACGTGGAAACTTTTTGACAGAAAGCATTTTCAAAGCGCTGTTTGCCCTTTCTTACCTTTTTTTTGACTAATCTCAAAGAGTAAACAGTCTAATCATGCCTGCCAAGCAGAGAATGAGACTCCAAAGTGAGAAACACAGCAAAAATATTTTAACAAGAGGAAACGTTCCAAAATCACTGGTTTGTTTTCAGTTTGAGTTTTGTTTATATTTTTACATCATATATTTGAATGTTTTTACACGTCATACATGTATGATGTATATTTGAGTACAAATGCCATGTCACTGCCTGTATTTACTGTTTAATTGCTTTGAACATATGGTAACTGTTTTATGCAATAAACTTATTGTATTTTATTCTATATGAATATATATCCCGGCATGAAGATTTTTCGCCCAGAACGGGTTTTCGCTTAACTGTGGGGAATAGCAAGTCATGAGAGATCACGCAATATTTCACGCTCCAGCTACCGGAAATATAAATAAATATACCTTGTGCACTTCCAATTTATTTCTAACTGATCATAGAGATCAGACAGGTAAATAAGTGGTGAAAACTTTAAACCTACCACAGTATTCACTATATCCGTTTTATGTCGCCATATAAATATCATTTTTTTTCTCCAAAATGACATATACATCGTCTGCCACTCCAATATATTTACGAATAAAAATGTCATTATAGTCTCACTGCTCCGTGTTTATGAGTTTCGTCTGTTATTACACACAAGGGGTCCTTATGATATTATGAATAATATCGATTGTCACCGTTTTTCGCCTTCAGGTCCATGTGTTGTCACAGAGGTTCTCCAACTGATATACATGGTTGTGTAAAACTAGTTATTCTCTGTTAGGCATCGTGTGATGTGTGCGATGGATGTGTCCATTTATGGTTCTGCACCCAGTCAGAGTAATTAGGAGGGGTGACGACTTCTTATTCCCTGTGTGTTTGTCTAAGACTAAGTTTAACTAAATGTTAGTGTTTTAGATACAGTATATAGGCAAAATGCTGTCCAACAAATGAATGTTTATTGATAATGATAACATTTGATAAATTAAGCCTGTTATTAAAGTAAGTCTTCCTTATTTATATTGTTTTGTTAAAAAGAACTTGCTTACATACTATGCTTGTGCTGTAGGCCATTCCCACAGTTAGGCGAAAACATTCCGGATTACTGAGAATGAAGTACCGCTATTTTGTCAACTTTTCTCAAAAAGTAAACAATCGGTTTTCTTCGAGATTTTTGTGAATGAATTGTTGAAATATTGTTTATTTGGTGACATAAAATTGTTTGCAGTGTATGGCAATTCTAAACCTGATCAAAGCATATCATATACTAGCAACAGCACGCTTAAGAGTGTCCAAAAAAGTTGAATGTTTAAAACTATGAATGCTCTGGTATTTTCAGTGCATTTAGTGTAGTGATTAGCATGCTCACTTCTCAGCAATGCAACCCGGGTTTGATCCTCGGACCGGGAAGTATGTGAGATGGTACTGTTGTCGTCGGATCAGACGTGTGGGTTTTCTCCGGGTACTCCGGTTTCCTCCTGTGCGAATGACCACATTTATGTTTTCATCCGTGCCAACGAGAGTGATTAATATAAGTTGTAAAAGCCTGTAAAATAACTAAAGTTTAAGTCAGAAACAATGATATATATGTTTATTGCTATTTAATTTAGTAGTCTCATACCTGATTTTTATACGGCATGTTATTCACACAGGCACACGCATGTTTCCGGTAGCGTCTTGAACATGGAATAAGTATATGGTTTTGAGAATAAACACGTTTAGAACCTCACACGAGCTGTGTTGTGATTCTTCATCTTCAAACATAATAATATACATAGCTTATTATTTTACGTATGCAGTATATATTTCGTGTCCAATGAATACTTTTTAAGACAATTTGTACCCAGAGAATATTACAAAAATGGGAGAAACTGAAAGCTTAATCAATCGTTTCCGACAAATGTCATTTTTGTTTCATGTTCACATATTCTTTCTTATCATTTTGTACTCTGGTCATATCGTACCCAGTTTGGATATTTCGTGCCCAATGTCAGACAATTTGTACCCAAAGATTAGTGTTAGGGACGTTTCGTATCCAAATCTGGACTGGGTCTCTCTAACCCTAACCATTAGTCATAGGGGGGTACAAACAGTCAAGACTTGGCTAACAACCATCTGGAACATTAATCCTAGGGTACTAAGTGTCTCGGACACTGAAAAACAAAAGAAACCTGTGAACATTATATATAGGTTTTCAGATTTAGGCATTGATTTTCATTTTTGGGAATAACAACACATTGCGGACACCAATGTATATTTATAGATATGTTCCGACCTTTCTACTTTTTAACGCATTTAGTTTCACCTTGAGCATTATCTACTTGCATACATGTACATTCAACATACATGCGCATGTTAAACACGAGATATTTAAACATTCAAAATTGATGCGCCATTTCTGATATCGTGCCAGAACTGAAGCCACTTTGATATAATATATGTTGATGATTTACCTGTAAATGATATATATCGTTTTTCTATTATTTTCATACAAACTATTGTCCACTAAGCTACACTGGCCACAGGGTTCATTCTAGGTCAGAATTTTTGGGAGAAGTGAGAAAGCGTGTGATCGCTTCCTTAAATGGTGTTCTTTAATATACTTCTGCAAAATAGGGTTAAAATGCACAGTACAACCATTAAATACAACATTTGAATAGAAGGAGTGCTTTATAATGGGCCAATGTATCTCTTACTAGACAAAATTTTGTTTGAAAATCGTAAAAACCAAAACATATATTATTATTTTTAGGGAGAAGTGGGGCCCCCAGAGGGCGAAGTCAGGGTCCCTAGGGCAACAATTTCGCCCACATCGCCCCTCTAAACTGATCCCTGTGGCCATTGTAAAGCACTGCTGCTATTAGCATGTTGTAGTTAACTTGTCATCACCCAATTTGATGAGTCCTGATATATATATATACACATACATACATTGTGAAACGAAACTTCAAAGACATATATAAGCTTATTTAGCAGTGTCTGTGGTAACCTGCTTGTGTCTTGGAACTACATATATGTGGGTAGAAAATCAATAGACAATACGCTGCTGTGAATATATTGACATTTAGTCCAGCAGACAGTCACAATGTGCACATACTGTGCTGCAGATTATATAAGTGATAATCAGTGGGGTGTGAATTTGTTGTGGACAATTAGCAGAAATGCGCTTGCTAAATGTTACATACAATTATATATTCATTACTGTGCATATTCGCCTATGGCGATCTCGAGTATATGACGACCCCCCCTACTATGGCAATGACATTTGTGGGTTTTGGCATGTACTCGCATTTAAGGCGGGTTGATAGAATGAACCAGGGATCAGTTTAGAGGGCGATGTGGACGAAATTGTCGCCCTAGGGACCCTGACTTCGCCCTCTAGGGGCCCCACTTCGCCCTCTAGGGGCCCCACTTCTCCCTTAAAAAAAATATTTTTTTGTTTTTGATTTTCAAACAAAATTTTGTCTAGTAAAATACACTTGCCCATTATAAAGCACTCCTTCTATTCAAATGTTGTATTTAATGGTTGTACTGTGCATTTTAACCTTATTTTGCAGAAGTATATTAAAGAACACCATTTAAGGAAGCGATCACGCGCTTTCTCACTTCTCCCAAAAATTCTGACCTAGAATGAACCCTGTGATAAGACACAAGTATAAATTGCATTTTTGGCCAGTGCAGGTTGAAGAAATATTCAGGTGCAGAGTGTTTTCTTTCTAAAATGTAATTATGGATACCATCTAACACATAGAGAGAGAAAACATTTAAGTGAAATTTTTTGTTATTATTTTTAGCACTCACTTATAAGACGGCAAGCAACTTTAAGGTCATAATCTGGTGGTAAAAAATTGTCTTATAGGCGAATATGTGACACATTGTCAAAGCAACCATCTGATTATCTCAAATCAGTTTATATAATCCCCAGTTAACAGAGCCTGCATCAGCTGTGATTATGTTATAGGCCATTGATTTCACGCAACATAATTATGATATTTGGCAGCTTACCTTTACCAGCACTATTATGGATGAAAAATGTTGGAGCCAAATATTTTTGCCAATCCACAAAAATTAAGCGTCAGTATTTTATTTTAGCATCATTGGTGACCCACACGTCCCACAGCTGGAACCCTGACACACCCTGTTTTACATGTACATTATTTTTTCAGTGTTTTATTCGATTCTTATTTCTTCAGAAACCCGCAGAAGAAAAGTACCCTGTTGGACCATGGCTTCTGGCACTGTTCATCTTTGTGGTGTGTGGCTCAGGTAAGCATGGATACATATTGGGCTTATTTGAACAGTTACATGTAGATCAACATTCCTGCATGAGCCGGTAACCGGTTTTACCTGCTATAGAATATTCTAAATATATTTATATCAAATTTATTTAATGCATACATGTATACCGTAGTACATTGTATAGCAGTGCACCAGAATCAGACAGATGAAAGCGTTAACACCATTTAAGGATGTGATTGCGCGCTTTCTCACCATTTAAGATGCGATCGCTCACTTCATGCTGACCTACAATGAACCCTGGTACATTGTACATATAAACAGAGATCTACTGGCCTCCATCTTTGATACAGATAGGCAACTCGAAATACACTGCATGACTGATGAAACGTCGCATTAAAACCTTGTCCAGTAGAGCACTCATTCTGTTCATTATGTTGTATTTAGTTTATACAAATTTATTTTATTTTAGCTCAATTGTGAAACAAGTTCTTACAACTTATTAATCACTCTCGAGACTATGGGCACAATCCTAATGGCTCCAGTTGTTGTATTTACTCATCATATACAATGTAGTGTAATTTAGCCCTATGTTGTTGAAATGTATTAAATAACACCATTTAAGGGTGTAATCATGGGGCCTGTCCATTTTCAGAGGGGACAAGTCCTACGCCTGTCTGTTAAAAATATTTTCTGTGAGCACTGAATTGCCATTTCTCACTTCTCCCAAAAATTCGACAGAGGATGAGCCCTTAAAATGCATTGAATTATTAAGTTATTAACCCATTTCATTGTGGATACATTTAAAAGCTTTTGCAAACAACATAGATCCAGATCAGCTGCAGCGTGACACTGCATGCTGATCAGGATCTATGTTGTTTGTTACATAGCCAAGTGTCTTAGCACGATCATCTGAATAGCAAACAGCATAGAGCCTGATCAGACGGAACGTTCCGTGGCGGTTTATCTGGCTCTATGTTCTGTGCAAATACTGTTTGAACGGTATCCAGAATGAAATGGGTTAAAGAAACATTTTCATAGTAATTCTCTTCCTTTTGTTACACTACTCATACATGTACATGCTGCAACCTGGAATTTGAGCTGTTCTAGCATCGATACCGTACGGGTAGACTCTTAGTCCCAGCTTAGTGAATACATGTATTCTTTATTTACCGAAGATTTGTGTCTGGGCCTCCGTGACCGAGTGTTTACATTCATTGACTTCAAATCACTTGCCCTTCACCGCTGTAGGTTCGACTGCCACTGTGTGTGTCAAATGATTTCATGTCAGGAAGATATCCAGCTGGCTTGGGGTAGGTTGGTGGTTCTACCTGGTTGTCAGCCCGTGCCTACAATACTGCTCGGAGGGGCACCCAGGGTCTTCCTCCACCAATAATAGCTGTATAGTTGCCGTATGACCTAAGTAAGCTGTCGTGCGACGACTTTAAAATCACAAAACAAACAAATTGTCTTTGTTTCATTTCAGCAATCTTCCAGATCATACAGAGCATACGGATGTTTTAACGGCACATATTGGACATGGCTTCTCTCCCTTACTCGACCTTGTTAATGTTTATATCTCAGGATATGTAAAATCTATGTCATTTTCTTGTGCTGGTACCACACAAACAAATCATAGTAATATATTTTAAATGAATTAGTTTGGAAGTATCTTAATTTGAGTTCTACAGTAATGCTTCTGGGATGATGGCATGATTGCTCATCTGATCTAGAACGTGGGCATGACATAGCTGTACATCTGTAATAGCGAATGAGACAAGCATGAGTTGTGTCGAGATTGCTCTACGCAGCAACGTGGATCTGTGTCTCTGGTTTACTTAAAACTTGTAGCATTCGTATATATGGAATGATAGTCACTTGTTCGATAAACTCCTGCATGGCTCAATGTGTTTTGACAATTTTCCGCTAGTCTGAGCGCAGGTACTGTTACTCTATTTTCCGCTAGTCTGAGCGCAGGTACTGTTACTCTATTTTCCGCTAGCCCGAGCGCAGCTACTGTTACTCTATTTTCCGCTAGTCTGAGCGCAGCTACTGTTACTCTATTTTCCGCTAGCCCGAGCGCAGCTACTGTTACTCTATTTTCCACTAGCCCGAGCGCAGCTACTGTTACTCTATTTTCCACTAGCCCGAGCGCAGCTACTGTTACTCTATTTTCCACTAGCCCGAGCGCAGCTACTGTTACTCTATTTTCCACTAGCCCGAGCGCAGGTACTGTTACTCTATTTTCCACTAGCCCGAGCGCAGGTACTGTTACTCTATTTTCCGCTAGCCCGAGCGCAGCTACTGTTACTCTATTTTCCGCTAGCCCGAGCGCAGGTACTGTTACTCTATTTTCCGCTAGCCTGAGCGCAGCTACTGTTACTCTATTTTCCGCTAGCCTGAGCGCAGCTACTGTTACTCTATTTTCCGCTAGCCTGAGCGCAGGTACTGCTACTCTATTTTCCGCTAGCCCGAGCGCAGCTACTGTTACTCTATTTATATGTAGCCAGCAAATAAATAACAGTACCGTAAATACTCGAGCATAACACAGCCTTGCTCATAGTGAAGTTAGTACTGCTGTGGACTAGAAAACCTATTTCACAAACATTCACTCGGGCATGCCTGCATGTGTCACTTCTTTCAGAAATATAATTTTAACAGTACCGTAAATACTCAAGCATAACAGGTAAAAGATCAAAGTAATATACATGTACAATGGCAGGACTGACATTATTTTGTTTTCAAAATTAAAACAAACAATATTTTTTTTGTAACTCGGTCATAATTTGACAGACCATATTAGAGCACTTTCTGGAAGAAAATTTGGGTGACAGTACATGTGTATCTGTTATGAAAGATCGTTGGATCATTTCAAGTCTAGCTTGTGTTTGAGGAGCAAGTGGCTGTTAGTACATTACTCAAGTGCATTAGCTGTTTTATTTACATGTTTTACAATGCAATAACACAGCCTAACGGGTATAAAACTTCTCCAATCTCAAGCGCATTCTCAAGCTTCTGATTGGTTCAGCTGAGTTTAAATGTGATAATGAACCAATCAAATCACCTGAACTTGAGATCTGAGATTAGTTTTATAACCTTGTTCCCTAGTGTAATTAAGTTCACAGTATTCTATGACATGACTCTTGGCATAATGAACGCAATAAACAAAGAAGATCTTTTGAATGTATGTATCAACAGCCTATTTATACCATATCAGGGTTCCCCTCTGTCTGAATGTTTGTCAGCGTCACTTCTGTCGCCAATTGAAAAACACTGGAGCCAATTAAAACAATTTGAGCCAACCAAGTAGTTACTAAATAAATATATTATAATAATAATAAATATTTGAAGCCATGTATTTGACAAAACATGTGCCAAAAAAAGTTGCAGTTGGCGACCCACAGCGGGAACCCTACATATGTCAAAAGCAGGGATCATTCTAGAGGGCGATGTGGACGAAATTGTCGCCCTAGAGACCCTGACTTCGCCCTCTGGGGGCCCCACTTCTCCCTTTTGGGATTTTTACGATTTTCAAACAAAATTGTGTCTAGTAAGATACATTGGCCCATTATAAAGCACTCCTTCTATTCAAATGTTGTATTTAATGGTTGTACTGTGCATTTTAACCCTATTTTGCAGAAGTATATTAAAGAACACCATTTAAGGAAGCGTTTTCTCACTTCTCCCAAAATTCTGACCTAGAATGAACCCTGTAAAAGGAATGTCAAACCTTGTCACTAACTGCACCGGATACAACAACGTGTGTCTACTTTAAAATGTTGATACGGTGATAAAACGGTGGCTGAGTGGTTTCTGTCGTTGGCTTCAATTCACTTTCCACTCACTGCTGTATGTTCAATGTAGGAAATGTAGACTGACCTCAATTAGCCTCTACATTTAGCATTACTTCATGAGTAAACATTTTAAATTTAATGACCAGCATATATACTTTGAGATATATTCCTTTTGTGTAAGATATTTATAATTTGGTTCTATGTCCTGGTCATTTAGGTTGAATTTAAGACGATACATTTTAATTTTGTTTGACATGTATGTCATGGTGTGGTCTCCGTGGGTGAATGGTTACTTGTAGCGAATTCGCTTCAGGTACGAAATGCCTGGAGTTTGAGCCCTGCTGGAGCCGTTATGATTGTGTCCTTAGGCATTTAAATTCCATGTTGCCTCTTCTCTCAACCTTGTGGCAATGGATTCCATCAGGAATGAGGTCTCGAGAGTGATTAATATAAGTTGTAAGAACTTGTTTCGCAATCGAGCTAAATTAAATTTGTATAAGTCAGTTGTTACAGCCATTGACTTCAAACCACTTGCCCATCACCGTTGTCGGTTCGATTCCCACTGGGGGGATGGTCAAATTCTTTCGTGTGAGGAAACTATCCATCTGGCTTGTGGTAATCAGTGGTTGTACCTGGGTGCTCATCCGTGCCGGAAATACTGCTAAAAAGGGACCCTGGGTCTCTTCCTCTACAAATAATAGCTGGAGAGTCGCCACATGACCCAAGCTGTTTTTGTGACTTTAAACGCCACAATCAACCAAATAAATCTAGATCAGTTGTATCGGATTGCTTAGAGTATTGATAATGGTCGATTGTTATGAGATTGCGGTAATCAACTTTAGCACAAGAACCGCTTTACCGGTTAAATACTTGTGACAGTACATAGTGTTTTACGGTAAATATGAAGTTTTGCCGATTCAATCAAGATAACCATGCTGCATGTTTTTTGTTTTTAATTTAATAGTTTGCGCTAGTGGGTTTGTTCTAAATGACCAGGACTGTGTTGTATTATACATGTGATTGGAAACATGAGACCATTTTATGTCTTATTTTCTTACAATCATTATATATTAATTCATATGCAATAGTTGAAATCTTTGTTGATTATACTGTTAACCCATTTCCTAGAAACAGCACTAATTGTATGTGGTAATGGGCTAACCCATTTCCTAGAAACAGCGCTAATTGTATGTGGTAATGGGCTAACCCATTTCCTAGAAATAGTGCTAATTGTATGTGGTAATGGGCTAACCCATTTCCTAGAAACAGCGCTAATTGTATGTGGTAATGGGCTAACCCATTTCCTAGAAACAGCGCTAATTGTATGTGATAATGGGCTAACCCATTTCCTAGTAACAGCACTAATTGTATGTGGTAATGGGCTAACCCATTTCATAATTTCCTATATAGAAACAGCAATAGTTGTATGCTTGTTTGTAGTAAAGGGTTAACTGTTATCATAAAGTAAAGTTCAAAATGTTTGTCACAAATTGACACTTTGGTGAGAGTTTGCCGTTGCACCAGGTATATAATACAGGCACAAGACACAATAACGTTTTTTTAGTCTGTTTCCGTGTTCGAGTAGATATGGTCGGCGACTTGTATACCACTGTAACCTATCATCACTGATGGTCACAGGTTTGAGTCCCGCTCAGGGAGGTTGGTGCACCAAGTACTGGTTAACTGCTGGAAACCGTCCCAAACTGCCCATCACTCATATGTGCAACCGGTAGCGACGTTAACCCTTTCAACACCACAGACCTCTAAATAGGCTTACAAAAAGTGTAGATCCAGATGAGCCGGCTCGTGACGAGCCGTCTCATCAGGATCTGCACTTTTTGCCAGTGATATGACTATTTTTAGACATAATTACCCATTTTGATAAATGAACTTGTCCAAATGTGATTTTCTGATTCATTTATTGGTTTATGAATATCATGGACCAGTCCATCTGAGTTACTTGGTGTTGAAAGGGTTAAATAAATTTTAAAAACAAAATAATGTTTTCTGCCCTATGGTCTTAATATAATACCGAACATCGGGCACAGAGATAAATATTGTGTCTCGTGTCTGTAGTACATAATTTACAATGTATTAAACATGTTCTTTCATAAACTCGTGTATACCACAATTGTATATATAGTTCTAGCCATTTTCTCAAGAACCCGTGAAGTCTTCCTCTGTTGGACTTTCAAATTGTCGACTATTAAATAGTGACTTTCTTAGTTTGGATTTTAATATGATTAACAGCACTGCCCGATATTCTTCATCAACTTTCAGCGGCGTTTAAGGTTCCTGGTATATCAAGGAGAAGATTGATCTTGGTCAGTTTTTGAAAACCTGTAAAAATATTTGTGCTGTATGAAAGTTACTAGATCGGTTTATTAGATGGCTGCGTGGATCCAGCAGGCTGGGTGGCGTACTTGGTGCAACACACTGACTAAGTGTGTTTTAAAAACAATCTAGGCAATAAATTAAATGCATCCCATTTATAGCTCATGGGCGTGATATATTTTTGTGACAGGTTTGTCATGTGTCTCTGAAACCTTGCATACCTATCAATATCATTCACTTGCATCATTACATCGAGGTTTATTGGAGAGCTCTTGTTATTTGGAACTGTCTGTATGTAAATTGTCATTTTATATTCTATGCCTTAACGCAGTATGTGCCAAACTGTGAAAATGGTATTTGCTGTCTTACTGCATAGAGAAATCATTTGTAACTTTGGACGGCATTACTGCTTGCTTGGCAGGAATATCGGAGGATTTTCAAAAATGCATTCCACACAATTTTTAAGGCCCATCATTACTGTGAAAATTGATGCAATGGAAAAGAAGAAGAAAATCAATTGAAATAACTGAAGACGAGTTGCCCTTCTTTCAATCAAAGTCCGTTGCATCAACTGTTCGCGGTAAAAATAATTTGCAGTTGCTTGGGATGTTTCAATTCATTTCAAACGATATTAGCTTGACGTGTGATTTGTTTAATGTTCGTGTTTATGATAAAGGTAAAAAAGGTCACATTTATAACTAAGGACGTATACATCTAATGTACTGATGTCTTTGAATTGAATTTGCCACATTTCTAGAACAGATTTTATTTTCTGTGAAAGCTAAGCTATCCAGCAGAAAGCAGGTGCTTGTACCCGGGTGACCCGTAAATACAAGTAGCAATGTCCGGAGGGACCACTTGGGGTCTTCATTCACCACATGAAAGCAGTAATGTGGTGGCTATACGATACCAATTGTTGGTCGGAATCGCCCCCAAAAAATATAAGACTTGTTTTGATCTGGTTCAGAAGCGGCCTTTAATCTGGTTCAGAAGCAGCCTTTAATCTGGTTTTAGATTTGTTTCTGTCATGTACATCCGATGCTCGTAAATCTGCAGCACGGCTGTAGTGTTTATATATTTGTACATGTTGTATAAAATATGTCAAATAAAAATGTTGGAAGATACAGCGTTTTATTTCTTTTGTATAGTATTTCCTAGTACAGTCTGTGAAGCAGTTTCTTACGGAGGTTGGTACTGGTTAACCGCTGGAGCCTGCCCAGGAAAGGTGTTGTTAGGTAAACTGCCTGTCGCTCAAATAGGAAACCGGTAGCGACGTTAAATAAACTTAAATAAATTTAAAAAATATACATAACCAGTAAATATATGCAATCAACAAAATTGCTAACCGGTCACCTGATGCGTTATAGTATTTGGAGCAAACTAATAAACAAATCATATCAATATTCATATCATCTTATTGGTTATATTTTATTTATACAGATCGTTGTACATGATTTTCTGTATCATCAGTTCGGATTAAATGACAATAAGAAACTATTTATATTGTATGATTATTAATTGGCTCCAAATATTATGGAATATTAAGTGACCAATTAGGAATTTTGTTAAGTCTATATATATATATATATATATCTACATATCCGTCTTGTCAGAATACAGTTTATATATAGACAAACAAAACTGTATTCTGACAGACGTGATTAACACGGACTGGTTATTAAGCGATCGCCGATCCCCAGTCTGACCCTAATATGACGGGACTTTAGACCGAGGTCTCGTGTCGGTGCTTTAAACCATGCAAGTAAAAAAACCCAAAGGAGACTGGAATGGGTCTCTCTCTGTATAATCATTGCAGTATCCTCCAAGAATCTAAAATGACTAATCTCTTCAGGAGGCGTCGCTCATATGGACAACCGGTAGCAATGATAAATAAAGTTAAAACACACACTGTACTCTGTCTACAGTAGGAATAGCTCGATACATGTACATGCAACTTTATTATATAGAGACGTCCGTAATGTGTCCAGGTATTATGAAACACCCTGTATAACCAACTTTCCAGTTTATATTTACTTATTTCAATCAACTTATTTCAATTAAAATGTTGTACAATCTCTTTAAGAAACATACACTTTTCTTAATTCTGTTACAAGGTATAGTCTGATCAGGCTCTATGCTGTTTTGCTATTCGGATAGTGGAGCTAAAGCAACATAGATCCTGATCAGACACGGCTGATCTGGATCTAGTTTATTTGCACACTGTCCAATTTATTCGACAGGTTAAGGGTTAAAATATAGCCACTGAATAGAACACATCACTACTTCTGATTTCCGAAGCTTCGTCAAGCCGGTTCTTGACTACCAGGTTCCAGCAACTTCTCATTCACATCGCCGTTAATATCACGTTTCCATCTCGTATCGTTCCTTCTAGTGACTGCTATACCTTCATGCGATGCACCGGCAACACTCAGATTATCACTAGTCAGTGACACGGTTTCCTTGTATAATGCAACCATCTCTGCATTGTCCTTTGTGCATATCAAACCCGATGATAGTTTGCAGCTGTTCCCATTTATGTTTTCATTTATGGATTCTTTATTTTTAAAACAGAGAGATGCAGCACTACTTAAACATCCTAAGCACAGGATACCACCTGGAAATATAAATTATTATTTTATTATTATTTATATTTCGGGTTTTACGCCTGCATCAGCACCATTTTGGGCTATATCGCAGGCGGGCAGTTTACCTAACAACACCTTTCCTGGGCAGGCTCCAGCGGTTAACCAGTACTTGGGTGCACCAACCTCCGTAAGAAACTGCCAACTTTTTCATATAAATGAAACACGGTCTGAGCGGGGCTCGAACCCATGACCATCAGTGATGATAGGTTACAGTGGTATACAAGTCAGCGACCATAACCACTCCACCACGGAGGTGGACTGGAAATATAAAGATAAATTTGCAAATACAATTTAATGTACACACGTAAATGGTCAAATTAATTGATAATATGATGGAATTATAATCCAAGGAGAAAGATTCTAAACTAAGTCGGCTGTCCGATTAGCGCAATGGTTAGGACGATCGTTTCTCACCATTGTAACCAAGGTTAGATCCTCGGACCGGCTTGGACTGGGAAGTATGTGAGATGGAACGGTTGCCGCCAGATCAGATATGTGGTTTTCCCCGGGTACTACGGTTTCCTCCCACATGAAAGACCACATAAAAACGCGTTTAAACACTGGGCCCAATGTGATACCACTTTATTCCGCGATGTAATCCAATTGACATGAGGGATAGAGAATTTAATGTGGAATTTAAGTGTCTTGACTAAGGACACAACAACCGTGTTTCTGATGGGGGCCCGAACTCATAACCTCTTTACAGCGGGCACGGTATTCATTACACCATATACAAATGAAAGATCAATATCACATAGCGACCACAGATGCTTGGGGTCTGGACAACTGGTTTCGGGTTCAAATAATAAAACATGCCAGATTGCTTAAAACACACACTTATAATATATAACACAGGAACGTGAAATTTTATCCATAAGCCACCATATATCACCAGCGTTGTTTCGTAGAAATGCTCATAAAATGCATGACCTACCTGAAACGATAAAGCTATACTCATATGAACCAGAGATTACGTATAAATAACCTGAAATAGAAATACATGTATACTGTTGAAAATAATATAATTTTATATGTGTGGGATCTTACATGTATACTGGTGAACATAATATATATGTATGGGATCTTACATGTATACTGGTGAACATAATATCTATGTGTGGGATCCTACATGTATACTGGTGAACATAATATATATGTATGGGATCTTACATGTATACTGGTGAACATAATATCTATGTGTGGGATCCTACATGTATACTGGTGAACATAATCTATGTGTGGGATCCTACATGTATACTGGTGAACATAATATATTGTAGGGATCTTACATGTATACTGGTGAACATAATATCTATGTGTGGGATCCTACATGTATACTGGTGAACATAATATCTATGTGTGGGATCCTACATGTATACTGGTGAACATAATATCTATGTGTGGGATCCTACATGTATACTGGTGAACATAATATCTATGTGTGGGATCCTACATGTATACTGGTGAACATAATATCTATGTGTGGGATCCTACATGTATACTGGTGAACATAATATCTATGTGTGGGATCCTACATGTATACTGGTGAACATAATATCTATGTGTGGGATCCTACATGTATACTGGTGAACATAATATCTATGTGTGGGATCCTACATGTATACTGGTGAACATAATATCTATGTGTGGGATCCTACATGTATACTGGTGAACATAATATCTATGTGTGGGATCCTACATGTATACTGGTGAACATAATATCTATGTGTGGGATCCTACATGTATACTGGTGAACATAATATCTATGTGTGGGATCCTACATGTGTGGTGATTTCTTACCATATTTTATTAAACGAGTTTTGGAATGTTTTTTTTTAACTTTATTTATTTTAAAACGATTGCGAAGCAAGTTTTAACAACTTATATTAATCGCTCTAGTGTCACCCCTATTTAAAGGGCCTGCCATTGCTGACTTATGAGACCCCTCTTTTTATGAACTTCAGTACTTCCCGAATCCTATGCTTGTATGCAAGACGCACAGGCTGGTAGGTAATCGGTAACCATTATTTAACTCTTGTAGCCATATCAGAACTAACCCCTGACGAGGTTCGAACCTTCGACCTCCCGTTCCATAGGCGGATGCCGTAACCACTAGGCCACGTAGGTTTATTCGTGTGGGAGGAAGAGAAAACCCACCTGTCCGATCTGGCGACCACCGTACCATCTCGCATACTTCCCGGTCCGAGGATCGAACCCGGATTGCATTGGTGAGAAGCGAGCGCGCTAACCACTGCACTAATTGGACAGCTAATCTAGCATATTTTAGAAGATATAACAACTTACGGTTTACATTTTTTACAATGTACTTACCAATGAGTCCGCCTCCGTGGTCGAGTGGTTAAGGTCGCTGACTTGTATACCACTGTAACCTATCATCACTGATGGTCACGGGTTCGAGCCCCGCTCAGGCCGTGTCTCATTTATATGAAAAGGTTGGCAGTTTCTTACGGAGGTTGGTGCACCCAAGTACTGGTTAACCGCTGGAGCCTGCCCAGGAAAGGTGTTGCTAAGTAAACTGCCCGCCGGCGATATAGCCCGAAATGGTGCTGATGCAGGCGTAAAACCCGAAATATAACATAACTTACCAACGAGAACTGGGCCTGTTGTTACTCCGATTCCACAAAAGATATAAACCAGCACGTATGCCTCAGATAGTTTCTTCACGCTTACAAAGCTAAGAGCAATCGGTGTCGCCATGGTATTGGGCCAGCCGACAAATATCCCTAATTGAATCGTGAATATATAAGTAGCCCCTATGAGCTGTGAGTAGAACACAAATAATGATGTCACAACGCCAGTGAATCCGAGTGCAACAATGTACATATGCATGCTCCTGTGGTTCAGTTTTGAAATTGTCAGGCAACCAAGTAAGCGACCAATGAAATTAGCTACTGAGAATGAGGACATTAGGAGACCAATCTCGCGACTACTCCCTCCAATTGTCGTCACGTAATTTGGTAGGTGCATTATAGCCACACAAAGAGCAAAGTTCCACGCAGATATACTAATAAGAAAAAGCAGGTACGATTTATTTTTCATCAGCGTCAAATCAAGATATGTCTGCGATTTCGATTTAGCATCGACTATCCTGTCCGCTTCCCGTTGCCTACGGACTTCCAATTCAATTGATGATGGCTTACAGAGCATACCAACAACACACAAATGTGCCTGAATACACGCCATGAATAGAAAAGTTGAAGTTAGGCCATAAGATTGTATCAACAAGAGGCCCAGTGGTGCAGAAATAAACATGGCAATTCCGACTGTCAGAAAGGCACATGCTATCACGATATCTCTCCATTTCTCAAAGTAGAACCCGATGGAGCAAATAAGACCAGCTGATGATACACCATATCCGATTCCTGGAAATATATGATGTCATATTCTACACTCCAATAATACAATACATGTACATACTTAGAAAAACATATAACTTATATATGATTGCCCTTTAGCACTGGCGCTCACTGGTGTGGAGATCAGAGACTCAGATAGCCATTTTTGAATCTGTAGACCCGACTAATAAATTGAGCACCGACACTTTTGAAATCACGAACGTCGATGGTGCACGCTGACGCATTTAATAGCAATGTGTGAATGCAAGTGCGTGAACACATTTTCTCAATATTTTTTATATTCTTCATAAATCTGTGTTTTATGGAAATCAAGTTTACAATTACATCAATATAAATACATGAATACTGTCAAACCTGTCTTAAGTCAGAGACAGTGGCTGCTTAGCACAGGTGGCTGCTTAATAGAGGTCAAATATATAATAAAACGACCAATTGGGAATGGCTGCCTAATACAGGTTGGCTGCTTAATGGAGGTGACCACTAACACAGGTTTGACTATCATTTTTTAACTCATACTGTGGAAGTCGTGATAGCGCAGTAGTAGCACGTTCGCCTCAGGCGCGAAAGACCTGGAGCGCGAAAGACCTGGAGTTCGAACTCCACTGGAATGGTTACGATTGTGCCCTTAGGCAAGGCATTTAAATTACACGTTGCATCTTCTCTCTCCCTCGTGGCGATGGATTCCATCAGGAATGAGGTTCTCGAGAGTGATTAATATAAGTTGTAAGAACTTGTTTCGCAATCGAGGTAAAACAAATTTGTATAAACCATACTGTAAAATCAAGGATATCATAATGCTGCTGTCATTTTATAATTAAAATATTATGTTATATTTCGAGCTTTACGCCTGCATCAGCACCATTTTGGGCTATATCGCCGGCGGGCAGTTTACCTTACAACACCTTTCCTGGGCAGGCTCCAGCGGTTAACCAGTACTTGGGTGCACCAATCCCCGTGAGAAAATGCCAACATTTTCATATAAATGAGACACGGTCTGAGCGGGGGCTCGAATCCCCTATGATCAGTGATGATAGGTCACAGTGGTATACACGTCAGCGACCTTAACCACTCGACCACAGAGGCGGACTATAATTAAAATATACCGGTATAGACTATACACTATCATAAAAATGTCATGAAGGCTGTACCCGTGTATAATGCGCACTAGACAAATTCCTCAAGGATTTCAGTAATAAATGTGCGCGTTATACATAGAAAATGACGATAATCCGTGCTGTATTGTATAATAGAAATAGTAAATGCAGCAGTAACAATATCACATATATCGTTTTATACATACATGTGTATACACTAATGGTTCTATTACCACAAATCGTGGATTCAATCATTCGGATTTAGCTATGCTATGAATCTATGATTGAGTTCGCTTTGATGCTTTGTCTTATTCCTATTAGGAACTACGCACCTGGAGATATAGAGGAGTTAACAATGGTGAGGTATCTGTGTGCACGCTTCTTGTAAGTAGAGTATCGTCCCCTGTATCTGTGTGCAAGCTTCTTGTAAGTAGAGTAGCTATGGTGAAATATGCCCCAGTCTGACCACAGCGTAACAAGGTACCCATCATAACACACTCAGACCCTTAGTACTCAATACCCCGGTTTGTTTATATACAAAGCTAGCTCAGTTCGGTGTGTCCCGGGTTCGGGCCACGGGTTGGCTGCAATCGTTTCTAGTGGCTGAGGTCGTTGACTTCAAGTCACAAGCCCCTCACCGCTGTCGTTTCGAATCCCATAGGGAGTGTCGGAATCTATCCAACTGGCTTACAGTGGTTCTGCCCGGGTACTTGTCAGTGCCTGAAAACCGCTTGGAGGGGCACCTGGGTCTTCCCTCGCTAATAATAACTGGAGAGTCACCATATGACATATGCTGCTGGTGCGACTTTAAGTCCCCAACACAAACACACACAACAACAACAACACAACAAGCACACACAAAGAAGCATACCTACACACACTCCCCCAGTAACGATCATCCAGTTGAGGTTAGGTACGAAAGCACTCGAGACGAAACCAATAGTGCTCACTGCTCCTCCGACCACTATAGATACACGACAGTTGAACCTGTTGTTGACGATCCCACCCAGTGGTGCTACATGAAACACAAGCGGACGTAGTTGTTGAAGGTTGTATCTAAATGATACATGATACAGTTGATGTAGTCCAAATATTTAGACTTGAAAATGAAACATATTACTATCAAGGCATTTTTCAAATAACAGATCGAAAATCAAAAAAAGTAATATGTAGAGGTCTTATAGATAGGACTACAGTTGATGGTGCACACAGCCAGATACTATTAAATAGTTAATGCATACTATTAAAGCGATAATAGTACTAGTGGAAGTCGTGATAGCGCAGTGCTAGCGCGTTCGCTTCAGATGCGAACGGTCCAGAGTTCGAGCCCCATTGGAGCCATTACGATTGTGCCCTTAGGCAAGGCATTTAAATTCCACATGCCTCTTCTCTCTCCCTCGTGGCGATGGATTCCATCAGGAATGAGATCTCGAGAGTGATTAATTTAAGTTATCAGAACGTGTTTCGCAATCGAGCTCAAATAAATTTGTAAAAACTAAAATTACATGCCTACGAAAATTTAGCTTACGCAATGTCGGTGGTTCTAACCGGTCGCCCTTCCGTGCCTGAAATTCCACCCTGAGAGGTACCCGGTGTCTCCCTCCATCAATAACCAATGGAGAGGCATATGACCAAAACTTTTGGTTTAAACTTCAAAATAAAAACATAATTACCGGCAAAGCATAGTAGCCCTATACTAATGGCACCGACCAGAGAAGTCTTTGTCTCTCCTTCCCGGAATGTGTCTAGTAGTGCAATGTATATCACCCCGCTCATATACAGCCCTACGCAGAATAGAACCTCCCCCATATATACTGATGCCATCACCACCCAAGCCCAGCCACGGTCTATGTCTTGTGTCCGACTAACGGCCTTTCCCATTTTTGCTTAGTTATTTATTGCACTGAAATATATCGTTAAATGTGTACTAGTGGTCACCTCTATTAAGCAGGTCCGGTGTTTGAGCCCCGCTGGAGCCGTTACGATTGTGCCCTTAGGCAAGGCAATTAAATTCCACGTTGCCTCTTCTCTCTCCCTCGTGGCGATGGATTCCATCAGGAATGAGGTCTCAAGAGTGATTAATACAAGTTGTAAGAACTTGTTTCGCAATCGAGCTAAAATTAATTTGTATAAACTATTAAGCAGCCAACCTGCATTTAGCAGCCATTTTTCAGATTACCAATATGTAAACATTACTTTCTTATACAGTTGACATCTATTAAGCAACCACATGTGCTAAGCAGCCATTTTCTGTGATTCCCGTGGTTGGCTGCTTAACCCTTTCAACCCCACAGGCCTCTAAATAGGCTTATGAAAAGTGTAGATCCAGATGAGCCGGCTCGTGACGAGCCGTCTCATCAGGATCTGCACTTTTTTGCCAGTAATAATTATTACTATTTTTAGATAAAATTACCCATTTTGATAAATGAACTGGTCCAAAGGTAATTTTCTTATTAATTTATTGGTCTGAAAATATCACGCACCAGTCCATGTGAGTTACTTGGGGTTGAATGGGTTAATACACAGTCAATCATAGAATAAGGGGATACAATACACGTGATCGCTTCTTGGGCACACACACACACATATTCCTGGCTTAAATGATGTCCACCCACGGGAATAATTATGCAAACATAATATGGCCGGTGGCACAAGAAAAATGAAGCTGATATATATATCAGGTCTATAACACAATGTCTAACAGATGGATCTGCAGTCCAGTGGTAACACGCTGGACTGGTAATCCAGGGATCGCAGGTTCGATCCCCCGTCTGACCCTAATCAAATTAACAGTCTTTCAGATGGGGCATTAAACCGAGGTCTCGTGTCGGTGCTTGTAAAAGAACCAGAGGAGACTCATGAATTGGTTGTCTGTATCATTGCAACAACAATCTAAAACGACTAATCTCTTCAGGAGGCGTCGCTCATATATGGGCAACCGGTAGCGACGATAAATAAGCGTAAAACACGCTCGCACGCACGCACGGATAACCTTGGTAGCTGGTTGCTTCGTACAATGCGACATGCCATATGGCTCGTACATAGTAAAACTATTGTTAATCTCAAACTGCAATTCTATAAACCGTCATATATGGTTAAGCAATCACACATAAACAATAATTAATACGGTGCCATTTTTTCAGGTGCCATTTTCCGTACCCCGGTTTGTGAAAATGATTTAAAACTCACCAGAGTAAAATTATCCATTAATATTTCAAGATTGTACTACATCCGTCTCTGGGGGTGCTCAATTTAATAGTTGTACATGACAACGGATAACTTACTCGCCTTGTTCTGTTAAATGTGAGCATACACATGTCTATCCATGTGCTATGCATTGTCTACATTATATCCATGTGCTAAGCATTGTCGACACTCTATCCATGTGCTATACATTGTCGACACTCCATCCATGTGCTATACATTGTCGACACTATGTCCATGTGTTATGCATTGTCGACACTATGTCCATGTGCTATACATTGTCGACACTCTATCCATGTGCTATACATTGTCGACACTCCATCAATGTGCTATGCATTGCCGACACTGTGTCCATGTGCTATGCATTGTCGACACTGTGTCCATGTGCTATGCATTGTCGACACTGTGTCCATGTGCTATGCATTGTCGACACTGTGTCCATGTGCTATACATTTTCGACACTCCATCCATGTGCTATACATTGTCGACACTATGTCCATGTGCTATGCATTGCCGACACTGTGTCCATGTGTTATGCATTGTCGACACTGTGTCCATGTGCTATGCATTGCCGACACTGTGTCCATGTGCTATGCATTGTCGCCACTCTATTAATGTTCTATGCATTGTCGACACTGTGTCCATGTGCTATGCATTGCCGACACTGTGTCCATGTGCTATGCATTGTCGACACTCTATTAATGTTCTATGCATTGCCGACACTGTGTCCATGTGCTATGCATGGTCGACACTGTGTCCATGTGCTATGCATTGCCGACACTGTGTCCATGTGCTATGCATTGTCGCCACTCTATTAATGTTCTATACATTGACGACACTGTGTCCATGTGCTATACATTGACGACACTATGTGCATGCACTAAGCATTGTCGACACTGTGTCCATGCACTAAGCATTGTCGACACTGTGTCCATGTGCTATGCATTGTCGACACTCTATTAATGTTCTATGCATTGTCGACACTGTGTCCATGTGCTATGCATTGCCGACACTGTGTCCATGTGCTATGCATTGTCGCCACTCTATTAATGTTCTATGCATTGTCGCCACTATGTCCATGTGCTATGCATTGTCGACACTGTGTCCATGTGCTATGCATTGTCGACACTGTGTCCATGTGCTATGCATTGTCGACACTCTATTAATGTTCTATGCATTGTCGACACTGTGTCCATGTGCTATGCATTGCCGACACTGTGTCCATGTGCTATGCATTGTCGCCACTCTATTAATGTTCTATGCATTGTCGACACTATGTTCATGTGCTATGCATTGTCGACACTGTGTCCATGTGCTATGCATTGTCGACACTGTGTCAATGTGCTATGCATTGCCGACACTGTGTCCATGTGCTATGCATTGTCGCCACTCTATTAATGTTCTATGCATTGTCGACACTGTGTCTATGTGCTATGCATTGTCGACACTGTGTCCATGTGTTATGCATTGTCGACACTATGGGCATGCACTAAGCATTGTCGACACTATGTGCATGTGCTATGCATTGTCGACACTCTATCCATGTGCTATGCATTGTCGACACTCTATCCATGTGCTATGCATTGTCGACACTGTGTCCATGTGCTATGCATTGTCGACACTGTGTCCATGTGCTATGCATTGTCGACACTCTATCCATGTGCTATGCATTGTCGACACTCTATCAATGTGTTATGCATTGACGACACTGTGTCCATGTGCTATGCATTGTCGACACTCTATCCATGTGCTATGCATTGACGACACTATGTCCATGTGTTATGCATTGTCGACACTCTATCCATGTGCTATGCATTGACGACACTATGTCCATGCGCTATGCAGTGTCGACACTATGTCCATGCGCTATGCATTGACGACACTATGTCCATGTGCTATGCAATGACGACACTATGTCCATGCGCTATGCATTGTCGACACTCTATCAATGTGTTATGCAGTGTCGACATTGTGTCCATGCGCTATGCATTGTCAACACTCTATCAATGTGTTATGCATTGTCGACACTATGTCCATGCGCTATGCATTGTCGACACTCTATCAATGTGTTATGCATTGTCGACACTATGTCCATGCTCTATGCATTGTCGACACTCTATCAATGTGTTATGCATTGTCGACACTCTATCCATGTGCTATGCATTGTCGACACTGTGTCCATGCGCTATGCATTGTCGACACTATGTCCATGTGTTATGCATTGTCGACACTCCATCCGTGCGCTATGCATTGTCGACACTATGTCCATGTGTTATGCATTGACGACACTATGTCCATGCGCTATGCATTGTCGACACTCCATCCATGTGCTATGCATTGACGACACTCCATCCATGTGCTATGCATTGTCGACACTCCATCCATGTGCTATGCATTGACGACACTCCATCCATGTGCTATGCATTGTCGACACTATGTACGTGCACGAAGCATTGTCGACACTGTGTACATGTGCTATGCATTGTCGACACTATGTACGTGCACGAAGCATTGTCGACACTGTGTACATGTGCTATGCATTGTCGACACTATGTACGTGCACGAAGCATTGTCGACACTATGTACATGTGCTAAGCATTGTCGACAGTCCATCCATGTGCTATGCATTGTCGACACTATGTACGTGCACGAAGCATTGTCGACACTGTGTACATGTGCTAAGCATTGTCGACACTATGTATATGTGCTAAGCATTGTCGACACTCCATCCATGTGCTAAGCATTGTCGACACTATGTACATGTGCTGAGCATTGTCGACACTATGTACATGTGCTAAGCATTGTCGACACTATGTACATGTGCTATGCATTGTCGACACTATGTACATGTGCTAAGCATTGTCGACACTATGTACATGCACTAAGCATTGTCGACACTATGTACATGCACTAAGCATTGTCGACACTATGTACATGCACTAAGCATTGTCGACACTATGTGCATGTGCTAAGCATTGTCGACACTATGGGCATGCACTAAGCATTGTCGACACTATGTGCATGTGCTAAGCATTGTCGACACTATGTACATGTGCTAAGCATGTTCGACACTATGTACATGTGCTAAGCATTGTCGACACTATGTACATGTGCTATGCATTGTCGACACTCCATCCATGTGCTAAGCATTGTCGACACTCCATCCATGTGCTAAGCATTGTCGACACTATGTACATGTGCTAAGCATTGTCGACACTATGTACATGTGCTAAACATTGTCGACACTATGTACATGCACTAAGTATTGTCGACACTATGTGCATGCACTAAGCATTGTCGACACTATGTACATGCACTAAGTATTGTCGACACTATGTGCATGCACTAAGCATTGTCGACACTATGTGTATGCACTAAGCATTGTCGACACTATGGGCATGTACTAAGCATTGTCGACACTATGTGCATGTGCTAAGCATTGTCGACAATATGTACATGCACGAAGCATTGTCGACACTATGGGCATGCACTAAGCATTGTCGACACTATGTGCATGCACTAAGCATTGTCGACACTATGTACATGCACGAAGCATTGTCGACACTATGTGCATGCACTAAGCATTGTCGACACTATGTACATGCACTAAGCATTGTCGACACTATGGGCATGCACTAAGCATTGTCGACACTATGGGCATGCACTAAGCATTGTCGACACTATGTGCATGTGCTAAGCATTGTCGACACTATGTACATGCACGAAGCATTGTCGACACTATGGGCATGCACTAAGCATTGTCGACACTATGTGCATGCACTAAGCATTGTCGACACTATGTACATGCACGAAGCATTGTCGACACTATGTGTATGCACTAAGCATTGTCGACACTACGGGCATGCACTAAGCATTGTCGACACTATGTGCATGCACTAAGCATTGTCGACACTATGCACATGCACGAAGCATTGTCGACACTGTGTACATTTGCTAAGCATTGTCGACACTATGTACATGTGCTAAGCATTGTCGACACTATGTACATGTGCTAAGCATTGTCGACACTATGTACATGTACTAAGCATTGTCGACACTATGTACATGCACTAAGCATTGTCGACACTATGTGCATGCACTAAGCATTGTCGACACTATGTGTATGCACTAAGCATTGTCGACACTATGTGTATGCACTAAGCATTGTCGACACTATGGGCATGCACTAAGCATTGTCGACACTATGTGCATGTGCTAAGCATTGTTGACACTATGTACATGCACGAAGCATTGTCGATACTATGGGCATGCACTAAGCATTGTCGACACTATGTGCATGCACTAAGCATTGTCGACACTATGTACATGCACGAAGCATTGTCGACACTATGTGCATGCACTAAGCATTGTCGACACTATGTACATGCACTAAGCATTGTCGACACTATGGGCATGCACTAAGCATTGTCGACACTATGTGCATGTGCTAAGCATTGTCGACACTATGTACATGCACGAAGCATTGTCGACACTATGGGCATGTACTAAGCATTGTCGACACTATGTGCATGCACTAAGCATTGTCGATACAATGTACATGCACGAAGCATTGTCGACACTATGTGCATGCACTAAGCATTGTCGACACTATGTGTATGCACTAAGCATTGTCGACACTATGGGCATGCACTAAGCATTGTCGACACTATGTACATGCACTAAGCATTGTCGACACTATGTACATGCACTAAGCATTGTCGACACTATGTGCATGTGCTAAGCATTGTCGACACTATGTACATGTGCTAAGCATTGTCGACACTATGGGCATGCACTAAGCATTGTCGACACTATGTGCATGCACTAAGCATTGTCGACACTATGTACATGCACGAAGCATTGTCGACACTGTGTACATGTGCTAAGCATTGTCGACACTATGTACATGTGTTAAGCATTGTCGACACTATGTACATGTGCTAAGCATTGTCGACACTATGTACATGTGCTAAGCATTGTCGACACTATATACATGTGCTAAGCATTGTCGACACTATGTGCATGCACTAAGCATTGTCGACACTATGTGCATGCACTAAGCATTGTCGACACTATGTACATGTGCTAAGCATTGTCGACACTATGTACATGCACGAAGCATTGTCGACACTATGGGCATGCACTAAGCATTGTCGACACTATGTGCATGCACTAAGCATTGTCGACACTATGTACATGCACGAAGCATTGTCGACACTATGTGTATGCACTAAGCATTGTCGACACTACGGGCATGCACTAAGCATTGTCGACACTATGTGCATGCACTAAGCATTGTCGACACTATGCACATGCACGAAGCATTGTCGACACTGTGTACATTTGCTAAGCATTGTCGACACTATGTACATGTGCTAAGCATTGTCGACACTATGTACATGTGCTAAGCATTGTCGACACTATGTACATGTACTAAGCATTGTCGACACTATGTACATGTGCTAAGCATTGTCGACACTATGTACATGCACTAAGCATTGTCGACACTATGTGCATGCACTAAGCATTGTCGACACTATGTGTATGCACTAAGCATTGTCGACACTATGTGTATGCACTAAGCATTGTCGACACTATGGGCATGCACTAAGCATTGTCGACACTATGTGCATGTGCTAAGCATTGTTGACACTATGTACATGCACGAAGCATTGTCGATACTATGGGCATGCACTAAGCATTGTCGACACTATGTGCATGCACTAAGCATTGTCGACACTATGTACATGCACGAAGCATTGTCGACACTATGTGCATGCACTAAGCATTGTCGACACTATGTACATGCACTAAGCATTGTCGACACTATGGGCATGCACTAAGCATTGTCGACACTATGTGCATGTGCTAAGCATTGTCGACACTATGTACATGCACGAAGCATTGTCGACACTATGGGCATGTACTAAGCATTGTCGACACTATGTGCATGCACTAAGCATTGTCGATACAATGTACATGCACGAAGCATTGTCGACACTATGTGCATGCACTAAGCATTGTCGACACTATGTGTATGCACTAAGCATTGTCGACACTATGGGCATGCACTAAGCATTGTCGACACTATGTACATGCACTAAGCATTGTCGACACTATGTACATGCACTAAGCATTGTCGACACTATGTGCATGTGCTAAGCATTGTCGACACTATGTACATGTGCTAAGCATTGTCGACACTATGGGCATGCACTAAGCATTGTCGACACTATGTGCATGCACTAAGCATTGTCGACACTATGTACATGCACGAAGCATTGTCGACACTGTGTACATGTGCTAAGCATTGTCGACACTATGTACATGTGCTAAGCATTGTCGACACTATGTACATGTGCTAAGCATTGTCGACACTATGTACATGTGCTAAGCATTGTCGACACTATATACATGTGCTAAGCATTGTCGACACTATGTGCATGCACTAAGCATTGTCGACACTATGTGCATGCACTAAGCATTGTCGACACTATGTACATGCACTAAGCATTGTCGACACTATGTACATGTGCTAAACATTGTCGACACTATGGGCATGTGCTAAGCATTGTCGACACTATGTGCATGCACTAAGCATTGTCGACACTATGTACATGCACGAAGCATTGTCGACACTGTGTACAAGTGCTAAGCATTGTCGACACTATGTACATGTGCTAAGCATTGTCGACACTATGTACATGTGCTAAGCATTGTCGACACTATGTGCATGTGCTAAGCATTGTCGACACTATGTACATGTGCTAAGCATTGTCGACACTATGTACATGTGCTAAGCATTGTCGACACTATGTGCATGTGCTAAGCATTGTCGACCTATGTACATGCACTAAGCATTGTCGACACTATGTACATGTGCTAAGCATTGTCGACACTATGTACATGCACTAAGCATTGTCGACACTATGTACATGTGCTAAGCATTGTCGACAATATGGGCATGCACTAAGCATTGTCGACAATATGTACATGTGCTAAGCATTGTCGACACTATGTGCATGTGCTAAGCATTGTCGACACTATGTGCATGTGCTAAGCATTGTCGACAATATGTGCATGCACTAAGCATTGTTGACACTATGTGCATGTGCTAAGAAATTGTCGACACTATGTACATGTGCTAAGCATTGTCGACACTATGTACATGTGCTAAGCATTGTCGACACTATGTGCATGTGCTAAGCATTGTCGACACCATGGGCATACACTAAGCATTGTCGACACTATGTGCATGTGCTAAGCATTGTCGACACTATGTACATGTGATAAGCATTGTCGACACTATGTACATGTGCTAAGCATTGTCGACACTATGTGCATGTGCTAAGCATTGTCGACACTATGTACATGTGATAAGCATTGTCGACAATATGTACATGTGCTAAGCATTGTCGACATTATGTGCATGTGCTAAGCATTGTCGACACTCTGTGCATGTGCTAAGCATTGTCGACACTATGTGCATGTGCTAAGCATTGTCGACACTATGTACATGCACTAAGCATTGTCGACACTATGTACATGTGCTAAGCATTGTCGACACTATGTACATGCACTAAGCATTGTCGACACTATGGGCATGTGCTAAGCATTGGCGACACTATGTACATGTGCTAAGCATTGTCGACACTATGTGCATGTGCTAAGCATTGTCGACACTATGTGCATGTGCTAAGCATTGTCGACACTATGTGCATGCACTAAGCATCGTCGACACTATATGCATGCACTAAGCATTGTTGGCACTATATATGTAGGCTACATGTGCTACGCATTGACGACATTGTGAACATGCCACTCTAAGGCCTTGACCTGCTCCTTGTCTACAGACATGCTGTAATTCATCAACTGTATGTGGTATAGGCATCGTTGGCTGCAAAACAAAATATAACTACATATATGTTGAAAGATATATATTGAGGAAACTTTACAGTCAAACCTTAATAGAGGCTGGCTGCTAAATAGAGGTGACCACTAACACAGGTTTGACTGTAACGTTTCCTCAATAACAGGCTACAAACAATTCTAAGTGTTATAATACTTTCACATGTAAAACAGAGCAGTATAAACACTCGTTCTTCCCCAAAACAGTACTCGAATGGAAGAAACTAAATGACAGTGTCGTGTGTGCAGAGACAGTAGGCGGATTTAGGACAGCTCTGAACAAGCACTCATAGACGTTCTCTCTACTGATAGACTCTCTCTATCCCGTTGCACCTTATGTCGTAACTGGCCATGCGACGCTTTCATCCTGATCCAGAACAGATCGAAAAACAATTTATGTAGATGTCTTATAAATTATATAGGACTACTGTGACCCGTTTAATACTCGGGTCACTGTCCTATAGGCTATACTAAACAAAATAGGTACGCGGTTAATTAATATGTACATACCTGTGACCAGGTGGTTTAAACGTTCGTGTCTTGCATATTACAGGCGTTATTGAAATGTCTGGCAAAATGGGATATGTCAAACACGGCAATAAGTTAGACCCAGTAATCACACGCTAGCCTCAAGATAGCATGCTCGTGTATTGATATTTTTATCTCAATGTCAAAAATTAGGACGAAATTAGTATGATAAAACCGTTACGCCTGAAATACGAAATGGAATATTGTGTGTGAAATGGACGAAATGTAATTGGCGTGTGCGAAATGGAATATTAAATCATATATACATGCAAAATAAGAGTACGAAATGACATATATTGTATTATATATCGAATATTAATTATATTTAATGATAATCACAAAGGTTACAATTAAATGTATTAACATATACAAGATGTATGGCTCATATTGTAATTTCATTTCGCACACGCCAATTACATTTCGTCCATTTCGCACACAATATTCCATTTCGTATTTCAGGCCAACGATGATAAAACCTGTATGATAGTTTGATAAAAACCGGTATGTTAGTATGATAAAAACTGGTATGTTCACCGCCAGAAATGACGAACTCCAGTATACACCTCCACGGGGTGGAAACTCTCTCGGGTCAGTTTTAAAACACTTGCTCATCAACTGTTCCGGTAGTACCCAACTGTAATAGAGTAATAGCTGAATTTGTTGCGTTGTTGTTTGAAAAACGCATATGCGCATTTCTCATCGAGAATTTTAATGATATCGTTCATAGCTGACAAGTGTCCACATATTTGATAAAGAACGGCACCTCTGAAGGAAATGTTACACATTTCCATTGCCGGTTGAACAATTCGAACACATTGGATATATCACGTTCTTGTTGAATCTACTTCTATTCACTTGTAGGCTGTATGTCCCAGTTAGAAGCCACAGTCTTGCCGGTGTAACGTTTATTTGTGACCCCCATCGGAAAGTGACCCCCCGATCATTATTCACTGTAAAAAAAGTGATTCCCCTCTGTAAAATATAGACCCCTCGTAAAATGTTGACTCCCCTCGTAGGACAGTGACCTCTCACTGCAAGGTCATATCTTAAGTTCATTGGTGACCACATATTCAAACATGTCGTATTTTATGACCACCCTTGGCCAGCTGCATGCAGTCAGTGGCGTAGCTACCGTTAGGCCTGGGCACATCATTTACACAAGCATAGTGAAATTAATTAATTTTGTCTCACAATTTATACCCAAATATACGTACCAAAACGAACCACAGACGATCTATAACTTAAATATTTTCAGGGAGACCATGTGACCAAAAACATTCAAAGACTATAACATTATTAACATTCTAGAAAACCAGGTTATAAACAATTCTAAGTGTTATAATACGTTCACATGTAAAGCAGAGCAGTATAGCCTAAGCAATCGTTCTTCCCCAAAACAGTACTCGAATGGAATAAACTAAATCACAGTGTCGTGTGTGCAGAGACAGTAGGCGGATGTAGGACAGCTCTGAACCAGCACTCAGACGTTCTCTCTCCCGTTGCATAATATGCCGTAACTGGCCATGCGACGTATTCATCCAGATCCAGTTAGATGCCTACAACTTAACATATTAATCAAGGCATGGCGCGTGGAAGGCCGTTTGTTTAGTTAGATTCCTGACAGTTAGATGCCTACAACTTAACATATTAATCAAGGCATGCCGCGTGGAAGGCCGTTTGTTTATTAGATTCCTGACAGTTAGATGCCTACAACTTAACATATTAATCAAGGCATGTCGCGTGGAAGGCCGTTTGTTTAGTTAGATTCCTGACAGTTAGATGCCTACAACGTAACATATTAATCAAGGCATGTCGCGTGGAAGGCCGTTTGTTTAGTTAGATTCCTGACAGTTAGATGCCTACAACTTAACATATTAATCAAGGCATGCCGCGTGGAAGGCCGTTTGTTTAGTTAGATTCCTGACAGTTAGATGCCTACAACGTAACATATTAATCAAGGCATGCCGCGTGGAAGGCCGTTTGTTTAGTTAGATTCCTGACAGTTAGATGCCTACAACTTAACATATTAATCAAGGCATGGCGCGTGGAAGGCCGTTTGTTTATTAGATTCCTGACAGTTAGATGCCTACAACTTAACATATTAATCAAGGCATGGCGCGTGGAAGGCCGTTTGTTTAGTTAGATTCCTGACAGTTAGATGCCTACAACGTAACATATTAATCAAGGCATGTCGCGTGGAAGGCCGTTTGTTTAGTTAGATTCCTGACCGTTAGATGCCTACAACGTAACATATTAATCAAGGCATGTCGCGTGGAAGGCCGTTTGTTTAGTTAGATTCCTGACAGTTAGATGCCTACAACTTAACATATTAATCAAGGCATGGCGCGTGGAAGGCCGTTTGTTTAGTTAGATTCCTGACCGTTAGATGCCTACAACTTAACATATTAATCAAGGCATGGCGCGTGGAATGCCATTTGTTTATTAGATTCCTGAGGGTTAGCTGTCTACAACTTAACATATTAATCAAGGCATGCCGCGTGGAAGGCCGTTTGTTTAGCTAGATTCCTGACAGTTAGCTGTCTACAACTTAACATATTAATCAAGGCATGTCGCGTGGAAGGCCGTTTGTTTAGTTAGATTCCTGACCGTTAGATGCCTACAACTTAACATATTAATCAAGGCATGGCGCGTGGAAGGCCATTTGTTTATTAGATTCCTGAGGGTTAGCTGTCTACAACTTAACATATTAATCAAGGCATGCCGCGTGGAAGGCCGTTTGTTTAGTTAGATTCCTGACAGTTAGATGTCTACAACTTAACATATTAATCAAGGCATGTCGCGTGGAAGGCCGTTTGTTTAGTTAGATTCCTGACCGTTAGATGCCTACAACTTAACATATTAATCAAGGCATGGCGCGTGGAAGGCCGTTTGTTTATTAGATTCCTGACAGTTAGATGCCTACAACTTAACATATTAATCAAGGCATGCCGCGTGGAAGGCCGTTTGTTTAGTTAGATTCCTGACAGTTAGATGCCTACAACTTAACATATTAATCAAGACATGCCGCGTGGAAGGCCGTTTGTTTAGTTAGATTCCTGACAGTTAGATGCCTATAACTTAACATATTAATCAAGGCATGCCGCGTGGAAGGCCGTTTGTTTAGTTAGATTCCTGACAGTTAGATGCCTACAACGTAACATATTAATCAAGGCATGCCGCGTGGAAGGCCGTTTGTTTAGTTAGATTCCTGACAGTTAGATGCCTACAACTTAACATATTAATCAAGGCATGCCGCGTGGAAGGCCGTTTGTTTAGTTAGATTCCTGACAGTTAGATGCCTACAACATAACATATTAATCAAGGCATGCCGCGTGGAAGGCCGTTTGTTTAGTTAGATTCCTGACCGTTAGATGCCTACAACATAACATATTAATCAAGGCATGCCGCGTGGAAGGCCGTTTGTTTAGTTAGATTCCTGACAGTTAGATGCCTACAACTTAACATATTAATCAAGGCATGTCGCGTGGAAGGCCGTTTGTTTAGTTAGATTCCTGACAGTTAGATGCCTACAACGTAACATATTAATCAAGGCATGCCGCGTGGAAGGCCGTTTGTTTAGTTAGATTCCTGACAGTTAGATGCCTACAACTTAACATATTAATCAAGGCATGCCGCGTGGAAGGCCGTTTGTTTAGTTAGATTCCTGACAGTTAGATGCCTACAACTTAACATATTAATCAAGGCATGCCGCGTGGAAGGCCGTTTGTTTAGTTAGATTCCTGACAGTTAGATGCCTACAACATAACATATTAATCAAGGCATGCCGCGTGGAAGGCCGTTTGTTTAGTTAGATTCCTGACAGTTAGATGTCTACAACTTAACATATTAATCAAGGCATGTCGCGTGGAAGGCCGTTTGTTTAGTTAGATTCCTGACAGTTAGATGTCTACAACATAACATATTAATCAAGGCATGCCGCGTGGAAGGCCGTTTGTTTAGTTAGATTCCTGACAGTTAGATGTCTACAACATAACATATTAATCAAGGCATGCCGCGTGGAAGGCCGTTTGTTTAGTTAGATTCCTGACCGTTAGATGTCTACAACTTAACATATTAATCAAGGCATGTCGCGTGGAAGGCCGTTTGTTTAGTTAGATTCCTGACAGTTAGATGCCTACAACGTAACATATTAATCAAGGCATGCCGCGTGGAAGGCCGTTTGTTTAGTTAGATTCCTGACAGTTAGATGCCTACAACTTAACATATTAATCAAGGCATGCCGCGTGGAAGGCCGTTTGTTTAGTTAGATTCCTGACAGTTAGATGTATACAACTTAACATATTAATCAAGGCATACCGCGTGGAAGGCCGTTTGTTTAGTTAGATTCCTGAAACTGGGTGTACACCGTGGAATCCACACGTCGCAGTGCATGCGCGTGCCCACATGTCGCTGCCCACAAGTCGCATTACGTCACACACACATTTGTGGTACAACAGGTACGCACAACTAAAATAAGACTGTTGCGTCAACTAAGCACTGCATACATACCAATAACATACATATACTTATAAAAAGCACCCGAAACTTACGCTTAAACAAGTTTGCCATCTACAAATACCACATATAAGCGTTATTCTTTGTTTACCAAAGCAGTGTACCAAAGCGGCGTAGCGTCTAATACACAGTGTGCATTCAAGATGGCGGCCTACATACTAAACAAAATACAGTTGGGTCTAAACAGCAAATTACACCCATTTACATACATTAATCAATTAACAGGAATATTCAGTAACATGGATAGGATTAACTACACCAGTGATGTTCCTAAACAGCACACTACTTGAGGATTATCATATCAGAATCAGCGAGAATACACGAAACTGGACCTCATGTAACCCAGGCCGGAGATATTCTTATAGTGCTGCCAGTAAACATGCATCACTACACTCCATGGAAACGCCCCTGGTGAAAGTAAAGCTCAGAGGGTGTTACAATAATGTATATACAATCCAGCAATACATGTACAATCCAGCACTACATGTACAATCCAGCAATACATGTACACTCCAGCAATACATGTACAATCCAGCAATACATGTACAACCCAGCAATACATGTACAATCCAGCAATACATGTACAATCCAGCAATACATGTACAATCCAGCAATACATGTACAATCCAGCACTACATGTACAATCCAGCACTACATGTACAATCCAGCACTACATGTACAATCCAGCAATACATGTACAATCCAGCACTACATGTACAATCCAGCACTACATGTACAATCCAGCAATACATGTACAATCCAGCAATACATGTATAATCCAGCAATACATGTACAATCCAGCAATACATGTACAATCCAGCAATACATGTACAATCCAGCAATACATGTACAATCCAGCAATACATGTACAATCCAGCAATACATGTACAATCCAGCACTACATGTACAATCCAGCACTACATGTACAATCCAGCACTACATGTACAATCCAGCAATACATGTACAATCCAGCACTACATGTACAATCCAGCACTACATGTACAATCCAGCAATACATGTACAATCCAGCAATACATGTATAATCCAGCAATACATGTACAATCCAGCAATACATGTACAATCCAGCAATACATGTACAATCCAGCAATACATGTATAATCCAGCAATACATGTACAATCCAGCAATACATGTACAATCCAGCAATACATGTACAATCCAGCAATACATGTATAATCCAGCACTACATGTACAATCCATCAATACATGTACACTCCAGCAATACATGTACAATCCAGCAATACATGTACAATCCAGCAATACATGTACAATCCAGCAATACATGTACAATCCAGCAATACATGTACAATTCAGCACTACATGTACAATCCAGCAATACATGTATAATCCAGCACGTTACCTTGAGTGTAGAACCTAATTTGACACAGGCATATATAATCCCACTAATAGAAACCCTAACACCCCGGTAGCCCATACGCTAACACAACCCAACTAAACGAAACCCGAGCATATACCTACAAATAATCCAAACCCTAGAACTAACCAACACACTAGATGGGAAATTTTGTCCTACTTTGTTAAGAAACAGTGATAAATGTGGAACTATGTTGAGCGCAATACTATCTGGTGCAGTGATTCACCATCACCATAGATCAATAGATATATATTACAGATGGCAGCGAATGGCAAAAATGGTATTCGAATATTTAATGGACTAGTTATATCAATATTCAGAACAACATGATGTCTCCTTTGTAGTAGTATCAGTCCTATCCTATATTTCCTCGTACACAGTCGTATGACTGGCATGTGTGTGCACATCTTCACACTTAAAAAGAGTCAAATATACTGATTGTCCACTTATTTTAAATAATAATCGTGTAATAAAATTATTAATTAATAATATTATTATTTGAAGTGTATGGAAAATCAATGTCCTGACTGTCCTGACTGTCCTGACTGTGGTACACATATACAAAGACTGTTTTTCAAAATTTAATAATCGAACATTGTAATACACATATGTACATTGCACATAGTTAAAGTATAAACTATTTTACAACGATTGCGAAACAAGCTGTAACAACTTATATTAACCACTCTCGTTGGCTCGGATGACAGCGTATTTGTGGTCATTCGTGTGGGAGGAAACCGGAGTACCCGGAGAAAACACACCTGTTCGATCTAGCGACCAACGTACCAGCTCACATACTTCCCTGGCACCTGCGCATAGCTACACACCAGCTATGACACATTCTGTCTCAATTCAATCTATACAAATTTATTATAGTTTCGTAGATTAATCACTCGAGACATCATTCATTATGAAATCCATTGCCACGAGGGAGAGAAGAGACAATGTGGAATTTAAATGCATTGCCTAAGGGCACAATCGTAACGGTTAGAGGTGGCCGCAAACTCTGGGCCTTTCACATCTGAAGCAAACACGCTGCAACTGCGCTATTAAGTCTTCCAACATTTAAATCCGGTGTATCGAGAATATCACCTGTGTATTGGGAAACCCAAATTACGCCACACAACATAGCATGGAGAAAATAAACAGGATGTATTAACACAAAACATTCCAAGGGGACAGTCATGCTATTAGTGTGAAGCTGGGAATCATTAAATTCTTGTCCGTTTTCACGGCTACAATTATTATTTGCATAACAAAGTACATGACCTTCTCTGTATGTGTCCATCAACTAGATGGCATTGCAATAATCAATTAGTTTATACAAAGGTCAATTTTTCACAACGTTAGATTAATCGCGCTAGAGACCTCATTCCTAATAGAATCCATCACCATGAGCGAGAGAGAAGATGCACTGTGGAATTTGAGAGCCTTGTCTAAGGGCACACTCGTAACGGTTACAGCTGAGCGCACACTCCAGGCCTTTTCCATCTAACAAGATTTGACATTATGTTTCTATAAACAAAACAACTATAGCATGGATAAATCTGCAATAAACCACAACTACGGTTGTTAAATTTTGGTCTCACTGTAAAAGTTATATATGGACGTAAATAATGCACACCTTTTAACAATTTTACATTGGAATTGATTACAGCGTTTAAGTAAGATTTGTCGTGTTAATAACCAGACATACAGGAAATATAGTGTTGATAGCTGGATGAAAGGCCCGGAGTTAACATACCGAGAGTATAAACAAACACTTGGCCACATCGTACATCTTTGAACACAATCATACAACACGTGCAACAGTCGTGTGATCTTCTAGATAGAATTTGAATTCATACGCAAATATCAAAGGTCACAAACAAATTTCTATGGTCACATGCAAATATCCAAGATCACATAATCTTCTGCTATAATTTACCTTTTATTCTGGCGTAGAGGTCCGCTTTATATCTATTGCTGATCGCTCTTGTTCTGGATCTGCTCGATGGATGTTTCCGCTTGAGAAATAATAATGTTTGAGATTAATTTGACGTATAAATAATTTCTAAAATCTTACCATTATTTAGCAACATTTGAAGTTCATGGTCAGTGGGAAAACGGAAAGTGGGGGGGGGGGGGAGTGAAAAATCATGGTTAGTCTCGCTTTCCACAATTCTGCCAAGCTGCTTCGCACCTAAATATGTTTTTTATATATCGTCAGATTGCCGATATGAACGATGCCTGAAGTTTTAGATGATAGTGCAATGAAACAGACAGAGACACATTCTAGAGCGTCCTGTGCTTCTTTCACGTGCACGATGTAAAGCATTGACACGAGACCTCAGTTTGAACTTTGAAAGACTGCTAATAGCATTAGGGCCAGACGGGGATCGAACCTACACTCGCTGGATTCGCAGTCCAACATGTTAACCACTGGACTACTGCACCTAACACCAATATATACATGTATACATAAACCAACACAAATGAACAACTACATCCATATAGAATTTAAACCGTTTAAATGAGAGACATCGGGCCGTTACTGCCACTGAATACTCTCTAAAAGTATGTAGTTCGAGCCCCGCTGGAGCCGTTACGATTGTGCCCTTAGGCAAGGCATTTAAATTCCACGTTGCCTCTTCTCTCTCCCTCGTGGCGATGGATTCCATCAGGAATGAGGTCTCGAGAGTGATTAATATAAGTTGAAAGAACTTGTTTCGCAATCGAGCTACACTAAATGTGTATAAACTAAAAGTATGTAGGGTTCTCTTAGTTGTTTCCTCTGTTTTTATCGGTGTTTCCTTTGCACACCATGCTATCTATTTTCTTCCACTTTCTCATTTTTTAAAATTATTATTATGTTACTAAATCTCGACATATATCCTACGCTATATCCAATGGGGAAACAATCATTAACATTTTATTATCAATTAATTAACGTGATTACCATTTGTATGTTCATGCTATGTATTGTATCTGTATGTGTATGACATGTATGTTCATGCTATGTATTGTATCTGTACGTGTATGACATGTATGTTCATGCTATGTATTGTATCTGTACGTGTATGACATGTATGTTCATGCTATGTATTGTATCTGTACGTGTATGACATGTATGTTCATGCTATGTATTGTATCTGTACGTGTATGACATGTATGTTCATGCTATGTATTGTATCTGTACGTGTATGACATATGTACTATTGATTTATATGTTCATGCTATGTATTGTATCTGTATGTGTATGACATATGTACTATGATTTGTATGTTCATGCTATGTATTGTATCTGTACGTGTATGACATATGTACTATTGATTTGTATGTTCATGCTATGTATTGTATCTGTATGTGTATGACATGTATGTTCATGCTATGTATTGTATCTGTACGTGTATGACATATGTACTATTGATTTGTATGTTCATGCTATGTATTGTATCTTTATGTGTATGACATATGTACTATTGATTTGCAATAAAATATGGCTAAATAAAAATTAACATGATTTGGATAAACTCACATTATCATAATGCAACATCTGGTTAGGGAACAACTGTAAAAACAAAGGATTCCAACTGAAAGGACCACTATACATTTAGTGATAAATTGGACTTTATCTACCAAGGGAGGTAATAGAAAAACAAGCGAGGTCCTCCATTGAAAGTCATTATTACGTGAAGCTTGAACAAAGAAGTCAGAAATGATTGTTCATAAGCAATGTAACCCAGGTTACACATTAAAGGTAAATCTGATATAGACAACATTTCACCAAGTTCACTCGTTTTAACATGCCAGTTAAATTAACAGTATTCAAATCACAATATAGAATAGCCAACATTGAGAGAGTGTGTGAGCTCTTGCTGTAATAAATCTGCCATATGCTCCTCGTCCTTGCGTTCCGCATCCATACGGACATTCTTCTGCCTAACCCGCTCGTACTTTACTTCAAGTGCAGCCTTAAAAGTATAAAACACAACTTATAAAATAGTGTTTACATTATGATTAGTAATTGACTATCTAACTGATAATGAAATTGTGTTTTGGCGAAATAAACACTTGAAATTAAAAACAGTAAAGTGGGCGAGACAAAAAACGGACGTTGAAATGATATCGTAATTGGACAGCTGTTTTGAACGGTGACATTTGTGAACAGCAACTGTGAAGTTGGATATTGTATCAAGCAGGAACAGCAACTGTGAAGTTGGATATTGTGTCAAGCAGGAACAGCAACTGTGAAGTTGGATATTGTATCAAGCAGGAAAGACATATAATACTCGGACCAAAGGTATGTCCTAGAATAATAACGTGTTTCATACGTGTGAGCAAGTTTAGAAAGTATTTGTTTGATCTGACATTTTTTCATTCATATAATTGATAAAAAGATGGTATACCAGCGTCATAGGTCTGTAGTTATATAATAAAATTAGAATAGTGCAGCCTATTAAAAAACTTGAGTCAATGTCCTGGGGTTTAGCTATAAATGAACGTTACATGTAAAGTAACGAAACTTTAAAAGCAAGTTATTTATAGTAACAACGGTGGCCATTTTGGATCCAATGATAATGTTTTGAACATGGATGTTTAGTGATTTCGCTAAAATACAGGAACAATTTCATGAAGATATCTTGCTGTATGTGGTATACTTCCAATACTGAACAGTTACACACAATCTATTTATAGTAACAATTGGGTCATGTTTGATTGGACAAGAACAAGTTACACACAATCTATTTATAGTAACAATTGGGTCATGTTTGATTGGACAAGAACAAGTTACACACACTCTATTTATAGTAACAATTGGGTCATGTTTGATTGGACAAGAACAACATTCTTCATGTATGTAAGCATCAATACCATAAATTACCAGTGGGTCAGCCACAAACGAAAGGCTTAATAAATAAACAAACATTAGGCTCAAATTACAGTGGGAATTTTTGATCCAATACATTTGTTTCACTCTTGGATGTTGCTTGTAATGTCCTAAACACATGCGATAAACTTCATATTGGTATCTTTATAATATTCCCAAAATGAAATACTAATCAAAAACTTGCAAGAACATACGTCAAGCACTCTGAACACAGATTAGATGCTAAACATCATGTTTACATCCGTGACAATGGTCAGTGGACTTCATGGCAAGCTGAAAATCTGAAACAAATGTACATTAAATAAACAGTGTCTGTATACGCTATGATTAGATACAGGACAACATTCAATGTGGTCGTCATAATTTTATTATCACACACGTATTAGTTAGTACACAATCTAGCTCTAGCATACGCTTTAGTCAGGAATCAAATTTACAATGATTAACCCATTCAACACCAAGTAACTGACATGGACTGGTCCATGATATTTTTAGACCAATAAATTACACATCTGGGTACAAGAAAATTATATTTGGATCAGTTCATTTATCAAAATGGGTAATTTTGTCTAAAAATAGTAATATTACTGGCAAAAAGTGCAGATCCTGATGAGACAGCTCGTCTGGATCTCCCACTTTTGTAAGCCTATTTAGAGGTTTGTGGTGTTGAAAGGGTTAAATAGTGTGACAGACGTCTTAACAACTAGACTATGGCGTCCTGCTTACAATGAAAATATGGGTCAATATGTGTAATTATTTCACCTTTGAATCACTGAGTTCCTGCATCTTTGCCAAGATATGTTTAGTCTTCTGGGAACAGACTACGTGACTATGCTTCGATCTATTGGCCGCGTCCATCAGATTGCCCATGCATAACTGAAGCTGGCTGTTCACTGGCTTCACTTTTAAGGGCAGGTATTCCTTCTCAAAGTGGTCATTTGTCTGTAATATATACATGTTTTTGCAAATTAACTTTATCGTATAGTTTTATCATATGAACAATAATGGTAATTCAGAATACATGTATAGGAGAGAGTGGTATTTAAATGCCTTGCCTAAGGGCACACTCACAGACGGATATGTAGTCCAGTGGTAACACGCTGGACTGGTAATCCAGGGATCGCAGGTTCGATCCCCCGTCTGACGCTAATAAAATGAACAGTCTTTCAGATGGGACGTTAAACCGAGGTCTCGTGTCGGTGTTTTACACCGTGCACGTAAAAGAACCAGATGAGACTCTGGAATGGGTCTCTGTCTGTATCATTGCACTATCCTCCAACATCTAAATGACTAATCTCTTCAGGAGGCGTCGCTCATATGGGTAACCGGTAGCGACGATAAATAAACGTAAAACACACACACACACAATCGTAATGGCTCTAGCGGGGTTCGAACTCCGGACCTTTCTCACCTGAAGCGAACGCGCATCCACTGCGCTATCACGACTTCCACACACTGTGGCGACCTTCTTATCACCAATTGGAAGCCAAACATACTGAAGCATAGCTTGTAGGCCGTTTTAGTTCGACCTGTTTTAATATACGATGTTAATCAACAGAGAGCAAACGGCATGTATAACACAACCAACATTTTGAGAGTGAACACTATCTCGCCGTAGGCCGGGTCTGTGAAGTTGGCTTGTAGATGGTAGTTGGTTATTCAGGTGTGTATTGGCGACTACACAGCCAGGTGTTTATTCAGATGTTTATTTAGATGTGTAATCGCGAATACACACCTGTATGTTTATATAGATGTTTCTTCCCGAATATACATCCATGTGTTTATTCAGATGTTTATTCAGATGTTTATTCGCTAATACACACTTTGATGTTTATTAAGGTCTTTCTTCGCGAATAAACAGCCAGGTATTTATTGAGATGCTGATTGAGAAGTTTGTTGGCTAATACACAGCCAGGTGTTTATAAAGATTGAGAAGTTTATTCGCGAATAGACAGCCAGGTGTTTATTCATATATTTATTCAGATGTTTATTCGTGAATACACCACCAGGTGTTCATAGAAGAAGATTGTATTTCAACCAATAAACCTATGCAAATAATATGATATATAGTCAATGTCAATTTCTTGCAATATCACGATTCTATTGGCTGATTCAGCCCATGTGATCGCCGTCCATAACCCAATGAACCGTACAATGAGTATAGCGGACTACGTTTATGGTGTGATGATTCAAATAGACAATTTACAGACGGATCTGTAGTCCAGTGGTTAACACGTTGGACTGGTAATCCAGGGATCGCAGGTAGGATCCCCCCGTCTGACCCTAATAAAATTAACAGTCTTGCAGATGGGACTTTAAGCCGAGATCTCGTGTCGGTGCATTTATACCGTGCACGTAAAAGAACCAGAGGAGACTGTGAAATGGGTCTCTGTCCGTATCATTGCCACAAATCTAAAATGACTAGTCTCTGCAGGAGGCGTCGCCCAAATTGGCAACCTGTTATGAAGATAAATAAGAGCAAAAACACACAGCAACGATTTCGTTATTATGTTCAAAATGTTCCAAGATTACGAAAGGTATGATGTAAACATAACTATATTTATATTATATATTATATAAACACAAAGAGAACTATTCTGTGAAATGTTTGTGACTGGTCGTTCATTACCGTGCCATTTAGACATGCCGATATGAGTAATTTCACGACTTCATGTCAAGCGAACACGCACAGTGTGTACAATGAAATAATTATCTATGCGCATACTAATTACAATATGAATAGTGTATTATTATTTATACTTAACAAAAAATCATATAAAAGGTAAATTCTGTCGTCCGTTTACTGTTATAGTTACTACATCGGTTGTTATAAGAAGTTTGAATAATAATAATAATAATAAAGACTTTATTTAACGATAACAATGAGGATTAGCTATTGTTATATTGGCATAGTGTATGTATGCACGGCTGGTATATTACTATGCATACAGCAGACAAGAGCACGTAAGTATATTAATATGCTATTTTAATATTTTCTATTTATTCATAGGATAAAAGCCGAAAACGATCCAATATGTAAAATATTGGACTGTGTGAGTTGCGTAGCGCCGAAGACATTACCACTAGTTTGCATATTGGATCTGTTTGAGGCTTATGGTTGTAAAACAACAAATAAATTGCATATTAAATACATAGTAAAAAGTACAAACATACAGTCTGTTCATTTATATTTCCAATCTTGCATTTCTTCTGATACCACATCCGATGTGAAGAGGTATTCAAATCAGCCTGAAACACACCAAGAATATTTCAAATTTTAAGTTTCAAATAAGCAGTGCTCGCCTGTGAATAACGTCACTGTGTTTACACACTGTATTCCTCCGCCAAATAATACAGTATACCAACCTTCAGTTTGCAATGTCCTGAATTCTTATACCACATCTTTTCTACACATAAACTAGTCTGAAGTATTCTCAAGTCACAACATAATTTCTCAAAAAACACAAAAACTATACACAGCCTGTCATGAAAATGCATTTTTACCAAAAAGAAAAATTAACTATATTAGTTATTGGGACTACATTCGCGGATGCACTTCTGCCTATTTACATATATACAACTTTATATCTTACTTAAAACACACACTTATATAACACTATCTCACTAATTAAAATTGTTAATATCGTACATTTACGCTTATGATTTAATATAATACTCTGGCACCAGTCCAATATTAATAATAATAGACAGCAAGTTCTCTTTTTTCTATCATCCTATAACCCTTACCTTAAAGCATTTTTGGTCATTTTTTGTCGGGGTAAAATTATTCTCGCCCAAAATTATTTTCATACGTACATGAAATTCATTACATTGACAACAGATCTACATGTATTTGTTTTACTTTAAACATCACTTTATGCATGCGTAAATATATGTATATAAAAATGTATGTCATGTATGTATGAACAATAAATGAGGTTACCCGATAGGGGCCCCAAAAATGACAAAAAAAGACAGCAAGTACAAAGGTATGACGTCACGACAATTTTTGAACCATCTTTCACAGTTTAAGATTAATCTTTTCTTACACCTACTCGTCAACACACATGTTTACAGTTAGATCCGTCATATGGATTTTTTTTATCTTTAACTCTATGTGACAACATGTGGTCTTTAACTCTCAAGTGACCATCATTGTGTAGTGGTATTGGTGTCTATAATAATGATAGCGTCTCTGAATTATTCGTTTTGCTAAGAACAACAGATTTTTTAAATTTTTAATTAAAATGTAAATGTGAATAAATTTGAATCGAGAACATTTACCATTTTCGCTAGATTATTGATGTGGGTGAAGTTATCAGTGGAGCAGTGTATTGCTGGCAGTGAGCAGTGTATTGCTGGCAGTGAGCAGTGTATTGCTGGCAGTGAGCAGTGTATTGCTGGCAGTGAACAGGTTATTGCTGGCAGTGAGCAGTGTATTGCTGGCAGTGAGCAGTGTATTGCTGGCAGTGAACAGTGTATTGCTGTACTGCTGTACTGCTAGCAGTGAGCAGTGTATTGCTGGCAGTGGAAAGTGTATTGCTGGCAGTGAGCAGTGTATTGCTGGCAGTGAGCAGTGTATTGCTGGCAGTGAGCAGTGTACTGCTGGCAGTTAACAGTGTATTGCTGGCAGTGAACAGTGTATTGCTGTACTGCTGTACTGCTAGCAGTGAGCAGTGTATTGCTGGCAGTGAGCAGTGTACTGCTGGCAGTGAACATTGTATTGCTGGCAGTGAACAGTGTATTGCTGTACTGCTGTACTGCTAGCAGTGAGCAGTGTATTGTTGGCAGTGAGCAGTGTATTGCTGGCAGTGAACAGTGTATTGCTGTACTGCTGTACTGCTAACAGTGAGCAGTGTATTGCTGGCAGTGAGCAGTGTATTGCTGTACTGCTGTACTGCTGGAAGTGAGCAGTGTACTGCTGTACTGCTGGAAGTGAGCAGTGTACTGCTAGCAGTGAGCAGTGTATTGCTGTACTGCTGGCAGTGAGCAGTGTATTGCTGTACTGCTGTACTGCTAGCAGTGAGCAGTGTACTGCTGACAGTGAGCAGTGTATTGCTGTACTGCTAGCAGTGAGCAGTGTACTGCTGGCAGTGAGCCGTATATTGCTGTACTGCTGTACTGCTAGCAGTGAGCAGGGTACTGCTGGCAGTGAGCAGTGTATTGCTGTACTGCTGTACTGCTAGCAGTGAGCAGTGTACTGCTGGCAGTGAGCAGTGTATTGCTGTACTGCTGTACTGCTAGCAGTGAGCAGGGTACTGCTGGCAGTGAGCAGTGTATTGCTGTACTGCTGTACTGCTAGCAGTGAGCAGTGTACTGCTAGCAGTGAGCAGTGTACTGCTGTCAGTGAGCAGTGAATTGCTGGCAGTGAGCAGTTTATTGCTGTACTGCTGGCAGTGAGCAGTATGCTACAGCAGTAAGAGCTGAATTCTAGTAGTAGAATATATGTAGAACTATTCAAGCTGATCACTGTAGGTGATATCCAACCAGATATATGTAGAACTATTCAAGCTGATCACTGTAGGTGAGAGCCAACCAGATATATGTAGAACTATTCAAGCCGATTACTGTAGGTGAGATCCAACCAGATATATGTAGAACTATTCAAGCTGATCACTGTAGGTGAGAGCCAACCAGATATATGTAGAACTATTCCATATGATGCATCTGCCTGAAATACTATCAGGAATATACCGTTGGAGTCTGTTTCAGCGATGCAAGCTGTGTGGTTGCAATATGACACGAAACAGAGAACCGGACTATACGCTAGAACACACACTCTAGCCATTAACCCTTTCAACACTACATACGTCTAAATAGGCTTACAAAAGGTGTAGCTCCAGATGAGCAGCCTCGTGACGAGCCATCTAATCAGGATCTGCACGTTTTGCAGTAATTCTATTATTACTATTTTAAGACAAAATTATCCATTTTGATAAATGAACTGGTCCAAATGTAATTTTCATTTTAATTTATTGGTCCAGGAATATCATGCACCAGTCCATGTCAGTTAATTGGTGTTGAATGGGTTAAGATAGTAGGTTAATTAAGAAATAATAAGCATCAACCGTGGTATATCGCAGAATAACCAGAGTTTGAAGTTCTTATGCGTAGAAATATATTCGGCCTTCGTGATATATTTCTAAGCATAAGAACTTCAAACTCGGGTTATTCTGCGATATACCACGGTTGATACTTATTATTTCTTAATTCTAACACGACCCAGCTAATAACATACATACTTGTAGAGTAAAATCTACCTCGGGTTATTCTGCGATATACCACGGTTGATACTTATTATTTCTTAAGTATCATTCGGCTGTACGGGCAATTGGACTAAGAGAGTAAGTTACAACGTATATATAAATCCAACTACAACACTATATTATTCAGAAGTGTCATTCGGCTGTACTGACAATTGGACCAAGAGAGTAAGTTACAACGTATATATAAATCCAACTACAACAATATATTATTCAGAAGTATTATACGGCTGTACTGACAATTTGACTAAGAGAGTAAGTTAAAACGTATATAATTCCAACTACAACCATATATTATTCAGAAGTGTCATTCGGCTGTACTGACAATTGGACCAAGAGAGTAAGTTACAACGTATATAAATCCAACTACAACACTATATTATTCAGAAGTGTCATTCGGCTGTACTGGCAATTTGACTAAGAGAGTAAGTTACAACGTATATATAAATCCAACTACAACAATATATTATTCAGAAGTACCATTCGGCTGTACTGGCAATTGGATTCCATATCAAGCATCCCCGAAACAGTCGACATGTGTGTGGTTGAGTAAAGTAAAGGCGTCCTGGATCGATGCCATGGTATGTATTCCAACTTATATTAGTTTATACAAATTTATTTTAGCTCAATTGTGAAACAAGTGAAACTCTCGAGACCTCATTCCTGATGGAATCCATCGCCACGAGGGAGAGAGAAGAGGCAACGTGGAAATATAGTTCATCTATTTTTCAGCTTTTACATTACTATATTATTCCAATGTGCAGTTCTCACTTATAGTGCTATCTTTTGATTGCATTTGATTGTATATATGTTGAGGGCCTCATGGTAGATTAACTTTTGTTAAATGAGTTCTCTCGTTAAATAAAGTCTTTATTATTATTATTGCCTAATGACACAATCGTAACGGCTCCAGTGGGGCTCGAACTCTATCACGACTTCCACTTCCAACTTATATTAAATAGTTCATTTACCCGACATAACATCAATGAGTAATAGTTCACTGTGTGTATGTGTGTGTGTGTTTTACGTTTACTTATTGGCGCTACCGGTTTATTTATCGTCGCTACCGGTTGCCCAAGATCACGCCCCTTACGGACTTTATAAAATGAGTATGAGAGTTGGTTGGGAATTTCATTGAGATACATCGGTCAGTTACTGCCCCTGCATACTCTCTAAAAGTAGATAGGTCCTATGGTTTCCTCTGTTTTTATCGTTGTTTCCTTTGCACAACATGCTAACAATTTTATTCCACTCACGCTTCTTATGAGTATTAAATTAATATATCTCAACATATCTCAATGAATGAATGAATGAATGGTGTTTTACGGCGCATCGACATCTAAGGTCATGTAGCGCGCATTGAAGTTATGTTTATTGTCGATCAACATATCTCATACAGTATATTTGTAAAAGAATGTTATCAGTTAATTTTGTACTTTAGATAAAATCACATGTATCATACCGCAACATCTGGTTAGGGAACAACAGTAAAAACAAAGGATTCTAACTAAAATAACTTATTCACATTTTGGAATAAATCGGACTTTATCTGCCAAGGGAGGTACTAGAACATTAGAGAAGTATCTCATTGTTCACTATAAGCGTAACGGACGTATTTTCTGATGGTAGGAACAAGTCACGATTTGAGAATTTGAAAACAACTGTCTTTTTACTATTTTTTTATTTAGCTTTAATTAACGTCGCTACCGGACGCCCATTTGAGCGACTGGCAGTTTACCTAATAACACATTTTCTGGGCAAGCCCAAGCGGTAAACAAGTACTTGGTGCACCAACCTCCGTAAGAAAAATTAATGCTACAAACATAAACTCGGTATCAATGTGTAGTGGACGTTACAAGATACGATACTATTTCAAATCACATAACCATCCGATTGAGTTACTTTGCATCGAACGTACGTGCTAAACAGCAAAGTTGGCGCATCAACCTTCGAAAGAAATTGCCAACTATTTCATATAAAGAGACACAATATGAGCCGGGCTCAAACCCGTGGCCATCAGTGATGATAGGTTACAGTGTCAACGACCGTATCCACTCGAACACGGTAACACAACTGTCGTTAGATGATGATGATTGGGCTTATTTTCCCTCGCCTCCGGCGAACCATGTGGGCGAGCGTATATGTCTTAATATATTAATATATATCCAGGCGTATCCATGGCTACTGGGATAAATAATCACATATATCATGTACTAATTGTATCTTACAAATAAAGTCTTGATTATTATTATTATTATTATTATTATTATTATTATCGTTCATTCATGTTCTAGAGCTGATGCAGACTGATGGACGGACAACTTGTTGAAATAGCAACAAATACTTGTATCTTACAAATAAAGTCTTTATTATTTATTATTATTATTATTATTCATTCTTGTCCTAGAGCTGGTGCAGACTGATGGACGGAAAACTTGTTGAAATAGCAACAAATACTTGTATCTTACAAATAAAGTTTTTATTATTAATTATTATTATTTATTATTATTATTATTCATTCTTGTTCTAGAGCTGGTGCAGAGTGATGGGCGGAAAACTTGTTGAAATAGCAACAAATACTTGTATCTTACAAATAAATTCTTTATTATTTATTATTATTATTATTCATTCTTGTCCTAGAGCTGGTGCAGACTGATGGACGGAAAACTTGTTGAAATAGCAACAAATACTTGTATCTTACAAATAAAGTCTTTATTATTTATTATTATTATTATTCATTCTTGTCCTAGAGCTGGTGCAGACTGATGGACGGAAAACTTGTTGAAATAGCAACAAATACATTCAACAATAAGTTAACGATGTTGATAACCTTGAACAAACGGACAGGTATAGTTGTCGTCGTCTGTCACACATTATTGCATTTATATCTGCATGGCATGTCTTTACATCATAGTAAAACGGAGCAATTTAATTATCATTCTCTGTTTTTTTTATTTATACAAATTTATTTTAGCTCGATTGCGAAACAAGTTATTTCAGCTTATATTAATAACTCTCGAGACCTCATTCCTGATGGAATCCATCGCCACGAGGGAGAGAGAAGAGGCCACGTGGAATTTAAATGCCCTGCCTAAGGGCACACTCGTAACGGCTCCAGCGGGGCTCGAACTCCGGACCTTTCGCACCTGATTCTCTGTTGTAAAGCTACAAATAATACTATCGTTCATAATATGCAACGGTTCGAATCTCATTAGAGTGGCGAATTATTTCATATGAGGAGCTGCCCAGAAACTAACTAATAAGTTTATTTAAAGTCGCCACCGCATAAATGCATTTGGGCGACTGAAATGCCCAGAAAGCTTTTATATATACATCGATACACTTGAACAAACAGACAGGTAGTGTTCGTCGTCTGTGTGTGTTTTGCGTTTATTTATCGTCGCTACCGGTTGCCCATATGAGCGACGCCTCCTGAAGAGATTAGTCATTTTAGATTTTTGGAGGATAGTGCAATGATACAGACAGATTCCCATTCCAGAGTCTCCTATGGGTCTTTTACGTGCACGGTGTAAAGCACCGACACGAGACCTCGGTTTAAAGTCCCATTGGAAAGACTGTTAATTTTATTAGGGTCAGACGGGGGATCGAATCTGCGATCCCTGGATTACCAGTCTAACGTGTTGACCACTGGACTACAGGTCTGTCACACATTATAACATATATATATGGGATGCCTTTACAGCATAGTACAACACAGCAATTTCATAATCATTCCCTTTAAGTTATTGTATGTCTGTGCTTGTTGATGCTAACTTGGCCGAGTGGTTACGGTCGCTGATTTCAAATCACTTGCCACTCACCGCTGCAGGTTCGAATCTCATTTGAGTGTCAAATTCATTCGTCTCACAAACTGTCTCCGTAGCCCAGTGGTTAAGGCGTCCGCCTACGGAGCGGGAGGTCGATGGTTCGAATCTCGTCAGGGGTTCGTTATGATGTGGCCGGTTGGTAAGCCGCAAGTTAGTTAAATAATGGTTACCGATTGCCTACCAGCCTGACGTCTGGCACACACGCATAGGATTCGGGTAGTACTGATGTTCATAAAAAAAGAGGTGTTTCATAAGTCAGAAATGGCTGGCCCTTTAAATAGGGGTGACACTATAATAAACAAACACTTTTTTCATTCATATCAGGAAGCTATCCAGCCAACTTGCATATTCCTTTTATATGTACATTTGATTTAACCATATTTTATTGCATATGTAAATACATTCGACAGTACAATATTACATACGAGCATGAATCAGATGTGAAATAAGTTAACAGATCAGGCACATATATACATGTGTGTAACATAGCAAACGGGTCGGGTCACAAGTTATAACCAACATTAGAAAATGGCCCTTCCCAATAATACGCAAAATGTAGGTGCATGTAATAATTGTCGAAACTACACACACGGACAGACAGATCTGTAGTCCAGTGGTAGCACGCTGGACTGGTAATCCATGGATCGCAGGTTCGATCCCCCGTCTGACTCTAATAAAATTAACAGTTTTTCAGATGGGACTTTAAACCGAAGCCTCGTGTCGGTGCTGTACACCATGCATGTAAAAGAACCAGAGGAGACTCTGAAATGTGTCTCTGTCTGTATCATTGCACTATCCTCCACACATCTAAAATGACTAATCTCTTCAGGAGACGTTGCTCATAATTATGGGCAACCGGTAGCGACGATAAATAAACGTAAAACACACACACTCACACGAATGTTAAAATCTGCAGACAAAGTGTAATTTTATTTACGGCCTTAAGAATACAACAGCATAATTATTCATTTGAATAAGATAGTATAAGAGTTTTTATTGGAACTAAGTTATCGACAGTTGTTTTATAAGATCGGACCTAAAGGTCAATTTGCTGATATAAGCACAAGCACACTACATATCGAGTGAAGTAATGGATGCTAGAATTAGTTGTGAAGCAATAGATGAATGACAGGTTGTAGGCTACTATGAAACAACTTGACATTGTGATATTGGAAATATGTCTTCTAGTTCATATATCAGGTTATAACAAGATCGTGTGCTCACTTTCAGGTAAATACTGGATCGGCCTTTCTGACGTTGAAACTGAAATGGAATACATATGGATGACAACAAAAGTTACGTCACCAATGTCTCTCAACCTGCTTGCACAACTAGTTAGAGATACAACTAAAAACTGTGTCAGCATGGATGAAAAAGGACATTGGAAGGTAGAATCTTGCAAAGCAGAGTTCTGGTTCATTTGCCAGAAACAAGTCTAGTTTGTAGAGTACAGTGTCACAGGTGCATATACAAATTAATAGAGAGGGGAGAGGGGGAGGGGGAGAGGGGGAGAGGGGGAGGGGGGAGAGGGGGAGAGGGGGAGAGGGGGAGAGGGGATAGTATAGACGAAGGAGAGGGTGGAGTTAGAGAGCGAGAGAAGTAGAGAGAGAGAGAGAGAGAGGTGGATGGAGTGGTATGAGATGGAGGGGACTGTGAAGACAGAGGATAGACGAGAGAGATAGAGGGGGTAGATAGCTAGAGAGGGAGCGAGAGAGGGAGGGCGGTGAGAGAGGGGGATATATGGGGTAGAGTGAGAGAGGGTGGATGGAGTGTATATGAGAGAGAGAGGGGACTGTGAAGGACAGGATAGAAGAGAGAGAGATTGAGGGGGTAGAGAGCTAGAGAGGGAGAGAGAGGGGAGGGCGGTGAATGACAGAGGAAATAAGAGAGGGTTCGAGAGGGAGATGGTATAGATAGAGAGGGAGAGAGAGATGATTCCGCAACACTAAGTTTTCACTCTATGTATAAATAAAGTTTACTATTACTGAGATTATCTGTTTCTTATTAATAAACCTATCACCATTATTTTACGAAACTGACATCCCAAATCAAACACCACTTAGTTAATTGATGGCATACTATTGCAATAAAAATGTACACCTAGGCAGGTGACGAACGATTGAAGCAAACAAGGGGGTGATCTCATAGATTCCTCAATACACATAAATAAAGGAAGCTTAGCAATTTAGATAGTGGCCGTTTTGACCAATTGAAAAACACTGACAGTGGCCGTTTTGACCAATTGAAAAACACTGACAGTGGCCGTTTTGACCAAATCGAGTCCGTGTTGTCCATGGGCTGTTTGGACTTGCACCTATCTCAAAATAGTTTAATTTTAGTTTAATCATATTTCATTGCATTCGTTCTAAATATACAATGTACAGAACAGAACAAATGAACACACTTGTATAATTATGCATAGTATATGCGATTTATGTCATTATTTTGCACAGGAATTGGTCAATAAATGTTGAAGCAAATAGGTTGGGCCTCAAGTTTTAACAACATTAGTTACGACCCTCCCCTAAAGACTAGATTGTAACAAGTGACTGAATATATGTCAGTTGTGCAAGAAGAACGTTACTAAAATTGATGATTACTAATAAAAAGAGGAAATGAAGAACAAATAAGCAAGAGTTAGATAACAAGAACTTAGAAAACCAAAAAAAGGATTAGGAAATGTACATGATTATAGCCTCTCCAATATAGTGCCTCATCGTGCAATGTTCCCCAGCCAGCCACACCCATCACCATTCCCTGAATCGTCGCTAGACGGGAACATCCTATATATCTACACACATACATGTAAAATAATTATAAAGTTTAAACTTTATTTATTTTACAACGATTGCGATGTTTATATTAATCACTCTCGTTGGCGCGGATGAAAGCGTATATGTGGTCATTCGTGTGGGAGGAAACCGGAGTACTCGGCGACCACCGTATCATCTCACATACTTCCCGTTCCGAGGATTGAACCGGGTTGCATTGGTGAGAAGCGAGCGCGCTAACCACTGCGCTACATACATATATACAGTCGAGTCCCAGTCTGCCGACCTTTGTTAGCAGACTGGACTCGAACTCTATCTAATCCTTGTACTGTCTGCTTTTAGCTATAGCATGGTAGATCCTTTTATCTTTTTAACTTGCACATAACATTTTAGATTAACTAACTGTTCTAGAATGCGCCTGCCAATCATAATCATTACTGATTGTTCGGCGATATGAAGTTGAAGTTTAGAAGTAAATTTATACAAATATTGTCAATCAATCAATCAATCAATCAATCAATCAATCAATCAATCAATCAATCAATCAATCAATCAATCAATCAATCAATCAATCAATCAATCAATCAATCAATCAATCAATCAATCAATCAATCAAGCAATCAATCAATCAATCAATCAATCATTACATAGGTTTCAGATGAGGTCACGATGTATTGTTTTCTACACGACCCACACGATGGCAGAGTGTTGTCGATTATTCACCTGTGCCCTGTCGACAATTGACGTCAAATTGACGTCCGATAGATGTAGTTGAAAAAGAGAGTTTTCTACACGTCAAAATCTGACGTTGAAATTACCTCTAAACCAGACGTTGAAATGACGCCAAAACCTGACGTTTGAACAAATTTACAACGTCAACGCAACATCAGAACATGCCTTACTACAATTTCAAACTCTCTCTCTCAAGTTCCTGATTGGTTCAGCCGAGTGTAAAACTAAGAATCAACCAATCAATTCACTTGAGCTTGAGAACAGTTTTATAACCTCCGACCCAGGCTGTCGTTTCAAGATAGGATTTTATTGACGTTGAAATGACGTCAAAACCAAATTTCAACAGAATATGACAAATATCAAATGACTGTTTCTACAGGTGGTGTGCATAAACAGCTAGTTTGCACACGATACTAAGTATTGTGATTGTCTAATGTATATATTATAAATAGAAATGACCGTACTAATTTTAAGCAATATTATAAAAAGAATGATTACATGAGAACTTAATTTGTGTATCGTCAATTTAGCTTATCGCGAGGCTGATGTACGTAAATATTATCTCACAGCGAGAGATTATGTAATAGTTGTCGGTTTCTTTTGATGAGGCACCAATATATCTGGCTGTTTCATTAATGTTACGATTTTGATTGCGTAAGGTAACAGGTGGTCAGCGCCACGCTGTCTGACTGAAATGTATATAATTCCGAGTAAAATTAAAGAGAAATTAGAGCACAAAAGGCTGTCCTTATGCAAGGATTGATTGTGTATCTCAGATAGAAAACAATTACTGTTTCTATGACACTATAGACGAGATGTCTTCAGTATATTAATTTAATATACTTATAAAACGAACTATAAACTGAACTTAAGTGTTACGGACACATTGGGTAGCGATGGATTAAGTAGCACCGTATGGCTTGAATAGAATACGTGATAGCTAATATAATAAGATAAGAGATACAAATTATCTCTAATATATAGCGGTAATAAATTGATACCAGAACGGTACTGTGAGATATTGAAGTTATTGAGAGACGCGAGCGGCTGATCAACGTAGACAGTCTAATTGAGATATCCTTGATTGTATATTGAAGATTAAAGACGTAATCCAATTATCGACAGGGTGATCTAATAAAGACACTAGAAATTAATGAGGCCAGGGCTGGGGTGAATACATTAGGAAAGTATTTGTATACGAATACGAATACTCTGGAAATGTATGAATATGAATACGAATACTCTGTTTTATAAATGTATTTGAATACGAATACTTTAGTAATGTATTCGAATACTTTTTTGAATACTTTTGAATACATTCTCTTTGAATATTATATATGTATGACTAAACAAGAAAAAAAACTAAAACAACAACATCTCATATCACAAATGAATGAAATTTGTCATTTATTCAAATGACCATCTGGCAACATATATCTATGTTTGCAGTTTTTCAAATGAATTTGTTACAAAACCAAAGATGGGTAAAATAAAACGCCACCAAAACTGATGAGCATAGCCCACGTAAATTATGCAGCTATTATCATCAGGTTTCCCCCATAATTTACGTGGGCTATGCTCATCAGTTTTGGTGGCGTTTTATTTTACCCATCTTTGGTTTTGTAACAAATTCATTTGTGAAACTGCAAACATAGATATATGTTGCCATATGGTCATTTCAATAAATAACATATTTCAATCAATACCATGTCTTGTTTTTACTTTGTGTTAATACCAAACATAGCACCACCTCGGAGAGCATGTAAAGCCAAGTGATATTGGCATAAAAATCAATTTATTAATACATATAAATAAGTTTATGACAAAGAACATAATCAGCCGTATGCATGCTAGTTATCGTTCGGAAGCTGTCACACTTTCGGTAGTGGACGGTAACCAGATTTCATTACCCAGCCTCGTTTTCGATCTAAATTGAAACAAAGGAAAAATTTTACACACCAGCCCACCCTAATTCTATATCCTATGCCAGCATGCTTATATAGTGAGGCCATGCAGGGAGGTGCATGTAGATAATACGGCTGATTTTGTTTGTTTTTTGTTTGTTTTTATTTAGTTTTTGTTTGTTTAGTGTGTTTGTGACGTTTTATGGCGTTTTATTTTACCCATCTTTGGTTTTGTAGCAAATTCATTTGAAAAACTGCAAACATAGATATATGTTGCCAGATGGTCATTTGAATAAATGACAAATTTCATTCATTTGTGAAACTGCAAACATAGATATATGTTGCCATATGGTCATTTCAATAAATGACATATTTCAATCAATACCATGTCTTGTTTTTACTTTGTGTTAATACCAAACATAGCACCACCTCGGAGAGCATGTAAAGCCAAGTGATATTGGCATAACTATATATATATATATACAATGTTTATTTTAGTTTATAATCTTCTGTACATGAAATCAGATATGGGCAAGATTCAAACTACTTCACAACCAACCTATGCCATTTACATATATCAGTGTTTTAAAATATTGGTGTATTATTTATTCAACATGTTTTAATAGTATCACAAAACAAATAAACATTTATAGGCTATAAATTATAGCACAATTATTAGAGAAGTTTAATTGTGAAAGACAGCATAGTACAACTAATTCAGCACATAATAATATAGCAAGCACATAATAAAAGTCAAGCCACACACCTGTGCACAGTTCATAGTATTTTAGTTCAATTGCACAAATTATGTTTCAAAGCACATCAGATTATGTTATACTTCTAAGCTAGCACTAAACTATCAGTCATTTACCATGGTAACACAGTTCACTTCTTATTGTCTTTCAAATGTTTATCAGCATACTTTCCATTGCACTTCACCATCATGATATCCTGAAACCGGATATCTCCAAAGGAACACCTATCAGGTCGATACACTTTCCCTGCCACACTATCAAGATCAGCCACAACATCACGGAACTCAACACTATCCACCAGATTAAAAGACACCAGATTTCCACAGATAAGGTATATCAATGAGTCATTTAGTCTACACTGACGAGGATCATTTGACGAATATTTCTTAGGTGTGGAGATATACTGGAGCCATTTTTGTTTGTTCTGATGGTGTTGGTCGGGCAGATTTTGTTGTCACATCTAGGAAGACATCTCTATGTTTACACTGAAAAGACAAAAAATACAACACTATTATTAGCAAATGTAATTTAGCAGCAGTAATAAATGAACAAATTTAGTAAAATTGTGTATACAATTTATTTACAGTCCTGTTATCACAGTAATTAGTAAGATTAATCATTTAGACTAAATTCTTAAGTTCTTACATGTAAAGTTCTTAAAATAGATTGGGTCAAATACATTTATTTACTAGCATGTTAGCAACATGTTTAACTGTTTAAGGAACAAAACAAAAAATAATGAACTTACTTTGAGATGCTTGAGAAAGTTTGATGTACTCTTGGCTGGACCAGAAATCAAAGTGGGACAATGCTTGCACTTCACTTTGACAGTGCCTGTAGCATCTGGTGGCATTTCAAACTGAGAAAACACAGAACTTTTGGCTGGCATTTTGACAAGTGCTCAGAATTAACCATATATCCTTGTAGCTGATAAAATATAACTTTTGATTTACTGGATGTCATTTGACCCTTATATATTGGAGTGAACTCATAATGAACTCACCTGAGCATATCCATAAATTACACCTGTAAAAGCTAACAACAGCAGTAATTATTTTCTTAATTAAGGATATTGCTCTGATCTTTAGTAATTATGCTATAGAATTATTGAAGGTGTTATCATAAACCTGCTCACCTATTGACCAGGGTCACCTTTGATGAACTCATGTTTTAATACATTTTAGGAATATTAGCTGTTTGACATTTAAGATTAACTCCTATAATATAATAATTCAATGGAGATAATCATAAGATTTCCTCAGCAAAGTTTAAAATCACTGATTCTGTAATTAAAATGTTATGGAGCTAATTTCACAATTTTCTCACCTGCTTTTAAAAATATTAACAGAATAATGATCAAGGACAATTAATTAAACAATTTATTTATAGTACTAATAAAAATATTTAGAAATTATAGATTAATTTATAGTGTCTGCTAATCTACAATAATAAAAATAGTAATTTTCTAGTGATATATACTATTAAAATTAGACTTTGTTAATTGTCACTTTTTATTGCATAGATGACTTAATTATGATGTTTAAAAAGTAACATGCAAAAGTATTCAAAAAGTATTCAAAAAGTATTCATGAATACAGTGATATTTCAAATGTATTCGAATACAATACGAATACTTGTATTAAAAAAAAGTCATGAATACTGAATACTTACGAATACTGAAGAATCAGTATTCGAATACAGATGAATACGAATACTGAATACCCCAGCCCTGAATGAGGCTTGAAGTGACTCTTATATAGATAAGAGATCAGATATTCACGAGATGTGAATAAACGAAATAGTATTATATAAAAAGAGACGATAGAAGTAAAATAGATAGAAAAGAACTTTGTGTGTTACGTTATTATTGAATTGATAGAGAAATGAAAAATACCCCTAGACAACCGACCAGAGAGTTTATATAGCTTAAACCTTGGAAAGAGCCGTAAATAGACCAGACGTAGAGAAAGAGCCGACGAGGGGGGACGCCACAGTGGACGGACATGTGAACAATATACCCCCACCCCGTGACAAGTTCATTGCGGTGGAATAACAAGTGGACAGCCGTATAACCAGATAACATAGTTTTGATTATATATACGCTTCTCACGTGGACTGAGCACACGTCAACCCTTTATTATACAACTAAATAGTAAATGTGTGTATTATTCAAATTCTGGCATCAGTCCGCCATGAGTCGGTTCTACTATCGCGTCCTTCTTCCTCATTAGTTCAGGTATGCACCCACTTCTACCCATTTCACTGTTTTCGCCTCCGGGAAGGTTTCGCTTGAGCTCTCTAAAATGAATGTAACAAAAGTGAACGTTTGTGTATTATTCAAATTCGGGCATCAGTCCGCCATGAGTCGGTTCTACTTCCGCGTCCTTCTTCCTCATTTGTTCAGGTATGCACCCACTTCTACCCATTTCCCTGTTTTCGTCTCCGGGAAGGTTTCGCTTGAGCTCTCTAAAATGAATGTAACAAAAGTGAAAACATGTAGAACACTATATAGCTTGAATTATACTTTTAGGATGTTTTGAGATTATCCTCCAATATAATCAACATTATTAATATATTAAACATTTAAAAGCTCCAATTAGTAAGCACACTTATAATAATACCTTATATGTATATATAAATGGGTAATGTATGTCAGAGATTTACAAATGTAATACAAGATTGATTGGTTAGTATTTAGTATTATTATATTCATTTGTGTGTAGACCATAAACTGTTTATGTTTGTGTCTTAATAAACGATTCTTCTTCTTCTATAATAATTAAAACAAACAGTGTGTGAGAGCTTAAAAGAAGTTTGAACAGGACATTATAACAAGTCTTTTAACCTTCCGGCCCAAAATACAAATAATTATTAAATCAATATAGAATTGAATGGTATAACTTCTAACGTAGCACGGAATTTTGTCTGTATAAGCAACGAATGAATTGACACTGTTTCGACACGCCTCTCTTGATTAAATATACGTTATTTGCTTGTGAGACTGGATCGTGGGTTCGGGTATTGGCGTGGTGTGGGGAAACAACAGGTGCAATCGTGAGATTCATGTATCAATCTAAGCAATATTTTCATTTTGTAAATATTTTTTTTCTTTTCTCTGATCCGTTAAGTGATTTTATTTACATTCTATTTTGCGTACTCTTTTCAAAAAAGAAACTCAGTCATTTATTTTAATCAAATGTTATCTTGACTTTCTGGTGCGCTAACCCTAGATAGTTACCCGTAGCATAACTCTGTAAGCTATTGACATAAACTGTTCACTCCTTGTGGCCGATACGACACCCAATAAATATCTATTGTTCTAGAGATTCTTTAATTAACCATACATTTTCAAACTCAACTTTATATTTGTAAACATCATAGCTGGGCCAATATTTAATTTAATTTAATAAAAAGAAGCATATGGCGAAATTGTGTTGTTCTTACGTTTATTTATCGTCGCTACCGGTTGCCCATATGAGCGACGCCTCCTGAAGAGATTAGTCATTTTAGATGTTGGAGGATAGTGCATGATACAGACAGAGACCCATTCCAGAGTCTCATCTGGTTCGTTTACGTGCACGAGACCTCGGTTTAACGTCCCATCTGAAAGACTGTTAATTTTATTGAAAGTGCTTGTTTTGTTTATTTTCAACGTATCGTTTTGGGTCAATATCTAGCACATTGAAGCTGACATAGACCCTTAATTCATATCATTAACTAAATCAGGTGACTTCTATAGGCCCTTTGGACCGGGTAGTTTCAATACATTATGAAAATAGTATGTCCGTATAATATGTATAACAGGTGAAATTATAATAACACACTATCGTATCCTACCCAGATTGAATTGATAAACATTAAAGATTAAAAACAGGTGACTTTAAAGTTTGCTGTTGCAATAAGAATACATAAATTGTAGAATAGATTTATCTCAACCGACTATCGTTCATATTTTACTTTTTGCACATTATTGTATAATATAATTTCAATAGTTTTATGATACGATGTATGCGATACAGGAAGCAAACGTAATCTTCCGTGTGCGTTTATATACGATTTAAACTATTTACTAATATTTAGACACCGACCTTCTCTAATCAAACATCCTTTAGACACACTGCACATGCATACAGGATGTTACATATGACTCGTGCAGTGATTGCTATATGTGGTGGATTTCTCGTGCACCTGTGCCTCGGGAGCTTTTACATATTTGGTAAGTATATCTTTATACACTGGGTATAGATGATATTGGCAACATAAATATGGGTGTATGTTCTGTTCGTGCCAATACGATATTACACACGTGATGAGTTCATACCTATATTGTATTAAGCTCGTTTTGGAATTTTGCTAATAAGCGAGCCTTTTTGTAAGCTTAATGGCAAATTCCTGTATGAGTTTCATAAAAGATAGTATGTAATCACGAGTGTGACATCCGTTTGATCACATTATCACACTAATAACAACCATAAATTAGAAAACAAATGTTCTGTTTGCCAGTATAATGTTTGTTGTGTCACCCCTATTTAAAGGGCCAGCCATTTCTGACTTATGAGACACCTCTTTTTTATGAACATCAGTACTTCCCGAATCCTATGCTTGTGTGCCAGACGTCATGCTGGTAGGCAATCGGTAACCATTATTTAACTAGCTGGCGGCTCACCAACCGGCCATATCAGAACGAACCCCTGACGAGATTAGAACCCTCGACCTCCCGCTCCGTAGGCGGACGCCTTAACCACTGGGCCACATAGACAGTATATTTATTACCCTTATTTCATCTCAAGGAAATCAGTAAGGTACATTCGTACGCCGTAGAAAATAGTCCCTGATAATCAAACAACTACACGCACATAATCGATACAATACTTTTAATCACCATACTCTATCGCACTAGTGCATATTTAGCATTGTATTTATTTAAACAGCTGCTTTTCAACAAATGAATCATGTACGCATAATGTATACCGAATGTGTCAAAAGCAAGCTGGCATGCTGCGACCAATCAGAATCCTTCCATGTAGTATTACACGTGTGTACACATAAGACAAAATGTGATGGCTGTACTAAACTGCATACAAGCAAATTTATGTGATACATAATTATATAAACTTGATTGTGTCGTTTTATAGCGTTCTATAATGTGTGGCTCGACTAAGCTAAGCGAAACAAATGTATGTACATGTAATATTGAGTAGTGAAATAACCTGTCATCTCATGAACACACTCCTAATACCTAGGTATTGATTACATTTGCAATTGAAAGATGCTTAGATAAAAATACAAAGAATAAACCCAGTACACAGTGTTTGATACACATAAAAGTACACTGCAATCCATTGCACATTATCATAAACATACCGGTGGAAGTCGTGATAGCGCAGTGATAGAGCGTTCGCTTCATGTACGAAAGGCCCGGAGTTCGAGGCCAGCTGGAGCAGTTACGATTGTGCCCTTAGACAAGGCATTTAAATTCCACTATGCTTCTTCTCTCTCCCGTGGTGATGGATTCCATCATAAATGAGGTCTCGAGAGTGATTACTATCAGTTGTAAGAACTTGTTTCGCAATCGAGCTACCTAAATAGGCATAAACTAATAAATATACCGGTATAGTTACTGATTGTGGAATACAATAAATAGTGTATACTATTTGAAGATGTTGATCCACAACAGTGCCTATATATAAAAGTATAAAAAATATTAATTATTTCTCATAATTCCTAATTACCATATAGCATGCACGACTATTAACAAACAAACAAACAACAAACAATGTTAAGTAATCACCCACGAAAACAGGTTATAGAAAAAGATTATGACACGTGCAATAAAGTAACGTCAACAATTATTTAAATTAATTGTTAACAATTAGCAATTATATTGCTTGTGTATACTTGATTCTACTGAACATATTAAGTATAAATGTCTGTGGCTTAAAATCAAAGCTAAATTGTCCAGAATTTATTAACTTTATCAATAGATATGACATAATTGGTCTACAAGAGACAAAGCTAGATGATATTGACAATATAAACATAGATGGTAACAAAGTATTCACTTCAAAGAACAGAAAGTCAATTGCTAGGTATAGATCAGGAGGAATTGCATTACTTGTTAAAAATGTGCTATCAAATCAAATAGAGATCCTAGAGAGTGACAGTAAATTGATACTGTTGTTCAGATTTAAAAATGAAAATGTACAAAATAGTATAGAAATAATTTGTGGCATTATATATAATCCACCTATAAGAACAAGATATGCACATGATGATCCTTATTTAGAATTACAGTTAGAAATAGACAAATATAATGGTAAACAATTGTTGTTGTTTGGAGACTTTAACTCCAGAGTTAGTGATGGAAAAAACTATACTGAGATAGACAATTTTATTTATGACTTATATGGCAATAATGAAGTTGTAGAAGAAAACAAAACAATGTTTGAGAAATTTGAACAATACAATGTTCCTCTTGTTAGACATAATATTGATAGTGTAAGAAATGAATATGGTACACAACTGTTGGAATTCTGTAAAAGCAATGACCTATCAATTCTAAATGGCAGGCTAAATCCTGACTATGAAATGTGTAAAACAACATGCAAAGGAAAGAGTGTTGTAGATTACTTTATAACAAATGTGGAATGCTTTGAATTTTTGAAATCATTGTTTGTTCATGGTTTTTGTTCATTATATTCTGATGTACACAGTCCTGTTTCATTATGCCTGAATTTGCAATATATGATTGAAACTGAACAATTAAATTTAGAGTATAGTGAACCTGTATTAAATACATGGAAAGAGGGTGCAAATGATATATTCTTTGAAAATATTAATATGAGAGATGTTGATCGTATTTACAATAGATTATGTACAGTATGTGAAACTGATGAACCCACACAGCTTGATGTTGATACAATTGTAAATGATATTAACCTTGTATTTGAAAATTGTTGTAAAGAAACTTTTGGGTATAAGACACCAAATAGTGTATCAAACAGTAAAAGAAAAAAATGGTTTAATGCAAATTGTAGAAACATGAGAAATAAATACCATAATGCAAGAAAAATATATAATAGATATAAAACTGAGGAAACAAAAAATGTGCTGAAACAAGTCAGAAAAGAATACAACACAACAATCTCAAAAAGTGTAAGTCTTTACAAACAAAACAAAATAAAATCACTGAGAGATTGTAAATTTAAAAACAGTAGAGAGTTTTGGAAGATAATTAATTCAGTTGATAAGAAAAGGCCTGAAACTACTTCCCTAGATAAACTGTACAACTTTTTAAAAATGTGAATGGAAACACATTTGAGAGTGATGAAGATATAGATGGTTGACTCCCCAAATGATACAAATGAGGATATAAATTTACCCATTACAGAAAATGAAATTCTAAATGCAATGAAAACATTAAAAAACAACAAAAGTCCTGGTATTGATAATATTGTAAATGAGCATATAAAAAGTACTATTGATTGTATGTTGCCTATTTATGTTAAGTTACTTAACCTTATTTTTGATACATCTGTCATACCTGAAATTTGGACAAGTGGAAATATTATACCAATATATAAACAAAAGGGAGACAAAACAAAGCCTGAAAACTACAGGCCTATCACTTTATTAAGTTGTATTGGTAAATTAGTTACTGCTATCATCAACAATAGATTGAATAAATATGTAGAAGAATATGATGTTATTAACAACTGCCAGGCTGGATTTAGAAGGAATTTTTCAACTATTGATAACTTATTTGTTTTACAATGTCTGACTGAGTTGTTAACATACAGTAAGAAGAAATTATGCTGTGCTTTTATAGATTTTAAACAAGCTTTTGATTCGGTATGGAGACAAGGATTATGGCATAAACTTTTAAAATATAATATAAATGGAAAGTGTTTTAATCTCATAAAAAATATGTATTGTTTATCATTGTTTTTTCCATGCTTAACAGGTGTAAGACAAGGGGAAAACTTGTCCCCAATTTTATTTTCATTATATCTAAATGATCTGGAAGGTTTTTTAAATGAAAATAGAGCAACACGTGTAAATAGTGCTGCACAGACAGATGGGTTTTACCAATTTTTAGAAATTTTCATTATATTATATTCTAATGATACAGTTATTGTTAGTGAAAATGAAACTGATCTGCAAAATAGTTTAAATGTTTTTGAAAATTACTGCAAACAGTGGAAATTAACTGTAAATGTCAGTAAAACAAAAATATTGTTAACAGGTACAAGAAGAAAAAAATTATATTCACAGATTTGTATTAAATGGTCAAGAATTAGAGATAGTCAATGAATACAAATACTTGGGTATATATGTTTCAACAAGTGGTAGCAACTTAGCAGCCAAACAACACATTGCTGAGCAGGCTAACAAAGTAATGTTTTCACTTTTAAGGAAAATAAGAGTACTAAATTTACCTATTGATTTACAAGTTGATATTTTTAGTAAAACAATTAGACCAATATTATTATATGGATGTGAAATATGGGGTTTTGGAAATTTGGATATAGTGGAAAGAGTACAGCTGAAATTTTTCAAACTTATTTTAAATCTCAAAAAGAGCACATCATCAAATATGTTATATGGAGAACTAGGAATTATGCCTTTAGAAGTAGAGATAAAAAGCAGAATTGTTGCTTTTTGGAGTAGAATACATAATGTTGAATGTAATAAATTGTCTAGTAAGCTCTATCTTAATATGTTTGTTAATCAGACTCAAGTTAAATCCAAGTGGCTAGAAAATGTTAAAAATGTAATTGTATCAAATGGTTATGCATATCTATGGAACTTATTTGCTAATGTAAATGCCAAGTGGTTAACATTGGCTTTTAAACAGAAAATTAAAGACCAATATATGCACAATTGGAGTGATGCTATTTCACAAATGTCTAGTGCAAATTGTTATAAGCTTGTCAAGGAAACTTTTGCACAAAGTAAATATATAAAATTGTTGCCTAAGAAATATTGTAAACAAATGGTAGCCTTTTTATGTAGGAACCATAGGTTACCAATAGAGGTAGGAAGGTGGCATAGTATTCCTTTATCAGACAGAAAAGGTCAGTTATGTAATCAAAATATTGGAGATGAGTTCCATTATGTCTTAGAATGCAAACACTTTGTAGATGATAGAAGGAGATTTATTAAAATATACTATTTTAGATATCCAAACGTATTGAAATACAATCAGTTGCTCAATAGTGATAATAAGTTTGAAATAATTAAACTTTATCAGTTCCTTGATATTATAAAGAGGAATGAAAAAAGCTAATTACAATTAGCTAAATACATTAAATGTAAAAAATAATGTATAACTGTATATATATGTATGTAAATGTGTACAAATCAAAGCTCATGGTGCAATTGTATAAGAAATGCAAATTATATTATATGATATAATTAAATGTAAATAATATGTATATACAGTATAGGCATGCATGAAAAAGTCTTCTTACATTTCGTTTCGGTAAGACCACTTGTGAGACTACATTGACTTGCCCTATCCATTACCACAAAACCATTTAACTCCAATATCTTTGACTTGCAATCTAAACCTGCAAGGCATGTCAGCATGTAAGAAGAAACCAAGTCCTACAAGTATAAATTATCTCACATATAGAGAATTCATAACTCCAATTCAACCCTCCATTAAATCTAAGTACCCCCCGTCCCTAGTCTTCAACTGTGAATACATGCATGTGTATACATTTTGAAAGTTGGTATCCATCTAGTGTACTATTGTTTAATAGCACATGCTAGCGATATTACTGTATATAGCCATATAGTTATGTTAACCAATTTGCTTGAATGATGAAAAATATTAAATATATTTTATACACTGACCATAGACAGAAGCAGGTATCAATCCAACAGTTTGAAATATCTTAATTTCAAAACAATAAATACATTAAACTACTTACCAGCTTACACAATGACACAAAATGACCAGCAGCCAGTCTGACAGCATAGCAACCGCAAATCCATTATTTCATCTGTCAAATAGCCGCACCCGTCAAATAAATATCCAAACACACTTAATTAGAATACACAGTTAAACAACACAAGAACAAACTTCTCTCAATATATATAGCATCACATCACAATTAGAACAATATATAGATGACACTAACCTCACAGCGCTTATAATCCAATCACGAACAGAATATAACAACATCCTTCACATCCCCTTCATAATATTCGAACTGAAGTTACACACCTTCATAATATCACGCAGAAACGGCAAGCCCAAGCTTGTGTGTTATCTTAACTTAAACTACATAAAAAACATGAAATGCATGCAACACGCACAATTAGCCACAAAATTCAAATATACACATTATATCAATATCCCTTTCATAGAAAATTCAAATAGATTTGCAATTAAATTTTAATCTTTTCTCCAAAACCATTATTTGAATGAACCGCCCAACGCTATTATTCATGGACAAAAGATAGACGGTCAGTGTTTTAACAAGAGATGTCACGTTTTTGACGGTCTGAAATTTCAATTGCCAGAAAAAAAGAGTCTGATTATGATCTGCACTGTTCGCACTGAAAAAAAAATCAAACCAATCTGTAATACGACAAAACAAATATATCTAGTCAAATTATTTAAATAAAGTGTAAACAATAGATGGTTACGTTTTACGAAACATATTCTGTTTGCTCTCTGTAAATTAGATTTGCCATGTACCGCTGTTTAAAACCGTATTACTATACATATACATCATGTTTGTATCTGATGCACTGAGTGAATACATTTGATTTGATTTGATTTGATTCGTGTACATCTTATTTATATTATATTTATTCTTTATTTACATCTCATCATTGTACACACAGTATTTACAATAACAGTACATGTATATATAGGTCACCTCATAAACGTACAATGCCACTCCAACATGGAGTTATAAGAGATGAACAAAATTATACACACTCATTTATCACGGTATGTTAGGGATAAAGCTGCAATATCCCTGTTAATCGGATATTAAAAACCGCTTCCTTTTTGTGTAACTATTTATAATAAAATGTATTTAAACCAATATTAAAACTGATTAAAAATCCCGTAATTTCTAGTCACACAATAGAGGAAGATTGCAACCCATCACCCATGGGAAGGGCTGTAAATAATGTTGTCATAACTTGTAGTTCAGCCCATTCCACCCCTCCCCCAGATTAAATTGTATACAGCAATAATAATAAATCCTAACTTAATTTCTAATTGATTTCAACGTAATTCATTGTATGCATAATTGTAATGTAATGTATGAAAAAAATGCATTAAAATATTATTAAACTAAACCCATCATTTTAGTAAACGTAGTTAGCTTGAACACTGCATGCCAGATAAACACCGTTAACACGACATAGTGCCTAAGGCCTCCACCTCCACCTTAAGACATATACTTATTATCAACCTTAGTCTAGTCATTCAATTTGCTTGTAACTTAGTCAATCACCCACACATTTCATGTGTGGCCTTCGTGTTTCTCTTTGAATCAACATACTTATTCTGGATAAACAATTCCTTACAACTGAATAACGACTATTATGAGCCAAACATAAACCAGATATCCTCACTTTTAGAGCATATTCACTATATAATAATCATTCGTTTACTCCTTTTATTAGCGGGCGATGTCCATCCTAACCCTGGTCCGGACCAAGAGCTGAATGGATGTTTCTCATTGTTTCATCAAAATATTAGAAATATCCGCAACAAACTGGATTACATAAAAGATACTTTCCTCGATTACGAGATAATTTCATTTACCGAGACCCATTTATCACAAGATGTTTCCGACTTGTTCTTAAAACTTCATGGACTTGAAAATATGTTTCGTAAAGATGTATCGCCCCACTCAGGGTGTATTCTCACTTACTGTAACCCTGGCTTGCAACCAAAACGTTTACCTGATTTAGAAACTATAATTCCAGAATCCTTATGCATCCAAATAAAAGATCACAATAGAAGCTATGTCATAGCAACAATTTATAGACCACCGAATTCACCAGTAGAATTTTGGAAAAGATGTGATTTACTCTTAGAACAGGCACCGGAAATATCACCCAACATCCTATTAGTTGGTGACATAAATGAAGATCAGTTAAATGTAGCAAATCATAAACTGCGCGATATACTTATTCTTAATAATATGACTAACTTAATTACAGAGCCCACACGTATTACTGATAACACAAGTACCTTAATTGATGAAATTGCACTAACCAATTCCGTGACTTCATTAAACTTTGGCATTCACCGAACACCTTCTCACATCAGTGACCATTTTGGTATGTACGTCTATATTAAAAGTAATTTTCATTCTAGAACCTGTTATACTCGTCGCGTTTGGAATTACAAGGAAGCTGATTTCATTAAATTAAATTCCTTAATAAATTTAACTGATTGGTCACCAATTACTAATGAGACAATTGATGTAGCAACATAATTCTGTGGACAAACATTCTTAAGACTTGCACAGTTGTGTATTCCAACTAAATTAGTACAAATTCGTCCCAATGACAAACCGTGGTATAATTAATTTATCCGTAAAATATCTCGCCAACGTGATCGTTTAAAACGAATAGCTACTCAATCTGGAAACATCTCGCACTGGCATAGGTACAAAAGCTTAAGGAATCGAGTCAACAACATGAAAAAACATCTACGTGAACAATTCTTTAATACTCTCGAATTCTCCATGAACGACATTAGTTGCACAAATCCCAAACAGTACTGGAAAATCGTGAAAATGTTAGTTAAAGCAAATTCAAAACGCGACGATCATATTCCACCTCTCAATAGCGAAAACACTGATACAGCGGTTTCTGATGTGGATAAAGCCCAACTTTTAAACGACTATTTCGTTTCGATATCAACATTAGATGAATCCAACTCGAACCTACCTGTTCTGGCTCCCATAAATAATGCAACCATTTCACAATTTAAAATAAGTGAGCAAGATATCATTGACGTATTAGATAATCTGGCTGTCAGCAAGTGGTCCTGACGATATCAGCCACAAAATGTTGAAAAGCTGTTCCATAGCTATATCTAAGCCGCTTTGTATTTTATTCAATAGATCAATTATCATAAACAGATATCCTACTTCATGGAAACTAGCAAATGTTATGCCAATTTTTAAAAAGGGAGATAAACCTTTACCATCAAACTACAGGCCCATATCATTAATAAGTTGTGTAGGAAAAGTAATGGAACGAGTTGTTTTTAAATATATATATAACCATCTGATTTCCAACGATCTCATTTATAAGAACCAATCGGGTTTTCTTCCTGGTCACTCGACCGTATAGCAACTTAGAGATATCTACAATCATATATGTAAAGGCTTCGACGAGAGAAAAGCAACGTGTATGTTTTTTTGCGATATATCTAAAGCATTTGACCGAGTCTGGCACAAAGATCTTTTATTCAAATTAAAACAAAATGGAGTTTCGGGAAATTTGCTGCACTGGATCTCAGACTATCTTCATAATCGTGCACAAAGAGTATTTGTAGGACAATCGTTCTCTAGTTCCAAAACCATTACTGCTGGAGTACCTCAAGGGTCGGTTCTTGGGCCACTTTTATTTCTTGTTTATGTTAATGACATAGCCGAATCTCTCATAAGTACTACTAGATTATTCGCTGATGATAGTTCTCTTGCTGTATCTACGTCAGACTCTGCTGTCATGGAAACTATTTAAATTCTGATTTACAAATAATATCCGATTGGGCCAAACAGTGGCTAGTTAACTTTAATCCAGCAAAAACTGAAGTTATGTTCTTTTCACTAAGAAATATTAATCGTCCTAACCTCATTTTTCATAACGTTATGCTGAATTGTGTCGATGATCATAAACACTTAGGCCTCACGTTAAGCAACGATGTGTCATGGCATACACATATCAACAATATTACTACTTCTGCTTCTAAAGTTCTTGGCTCGATGAGAATGCTTAAATACAAACTTAAACGAATAACTCTAAATACTATTTACACATCTTATCTAAGACCTTTACTTGAATATACATCAATAGTATGGGATAGCTGTACCCGATATGAAAAGGACACCTTAGAGAAAATTCAATACGAAGCTGCTCGATTGGTGACAGGATTGACGCGCTCTGTTTCTATTCAAAAACTACTCAAAGAAATCGGTTGGGTCTCACTCGCCGATCGCAGATCTATTCAAAAATTAACATTAGTTTATAAAGAGAAGAACGGACTCCTCCCAAGTTATTTGCATGATCTCTTCCCTCCTACTATTGGAGATCTTACTGAATATCCTTTACGATCTGGCGCAAACTTTATTACTTTGACTAGACGCATAGAAACATACTCCAGATCTGTCATACCCGATTCAATAACATTATGGAATGACCTAGATATAACGATACGTAATGCTAACACACTCCAATCATTTAAGAATAAATTGAAACGAAAATTCAAAGTTTCTAGAGTTCCTTCTTATTATTTAACTGGAGAACGATACTATACTGTAATGCAATGTCTTATCAGTAATAGATGCAGCAATCTAAACAATGATCTCTTCTTTAACCATTTGCGCGACTCACCTGTTTGTTTATGCAATCAAGGCATTGAAGATGCGGAACATTTCTTCTTCAAATGTAATAGATATAGAATTGACCGTCATTCACTGTTCATCAATACTTGTAGATTCCATCCACTAAGTTCAAATAAATTACTTTATGGTATAGAGTCACTAACAGATGAGGAGAACATTACTTTATTCTGTGCAAACATACATAAAAAATTCTCGTCGTTTTTCGGCACTGCTCTCTTGATTATATATACGTTATTAGCTTACAGGTTGGGGTCTGGGTTCGGGTCTTGGTGTTGTGTATGGGAGCTATAGGTGGAATCGTGTGAAGCAGGTATCAATCTAAGCAATGTTTATATTTATTTTTTTTGTAATAGGTTTGTCATCTTTTTCTTTAGTCCTTTGAATCATTTTATTTTCATTCATTTTTGTGGTTTCTTTTCTGGGAAAAAAACTTTAGCTATTTAGTTTATTCAAACGCTATCTTGACTTCCTGGTGCGGGCCGTTGTCTAATGTTGTTAAAACTTGTGGCCCAAACCATTTGCATGTTCATATTATGTATTATATCTGTTTATGCATGACATATATAATAATGATTTGCATGTTCATATTATGTATTGTATCTGTTTATGCATGACATATATAATAATGATTTGCAATAAAATATGATTAAACTAAACTAAAAAGCAAGTGGAGGTTCAAAGCTCGTCAGTGGTCACTTCATTCTGATGAGGACGGTGTAGAGAGCTATCAGCTTGCTAACTTATTATTAATATGATTCTTGCCGTAAAACGGATGTTTCTTGATTTTATCACAGGCAACATAAGCCCTTACATGATCTCATATCTTCGTAACCGAACCCAGGAGCACTCACTGCGGAATGTGGACAACTTGTGGATCATGAATGCGGCGTCGTTGGTGGTACCAATCGGAATGACATTTGGTGGAATCCTAGACAGATATCTTGGTGTCAGGATTGCGGTGGCTATTGGATGCACTATATTCTGGTATTGCCAATGCTTTTTAACAATCATTCAGACTACGAGTGTCTGTTTGAAATAGTCTACTCAATATCAAGTCAAGGGCCTCTGTATCATAGTGTTTACGGTCGTTGACACCAATTCTCTTTCCCCTCACCGCTGCAGGATCGACTCCCATTGGGAATGTCGAATTCTTTCAAGTGAGGATGTTTTCCAACTTGCATGCGGAAGGTTGGTTGTCAAACACACACATCAAACAAACAAACAAAACATAACACTCCGCTACCTTAATAGAGGAACGGGTGCCATATTCATTATATTTTCCGTTGATGCCAAATCCATTACGGAGACCTATGCATATTTTACTGGGCAGGTTTAGTCGACCAAAGGTTAACCGATACTAAGCAATATGTGTGAGATTATGTGTTTGCTCAAGGATACTACATACATACCGTGACCGAGTATCGAACCAGTGTCATTTCGATTATAATACCGACTCATACCGCCGTGACCGAGTATCGAACCAGTATCATTTCGATTATAATACCGACTCATACCGCCGTGACCGAGTATCGAACCAGTATCATTTCGATTATAATACCGACTCATACCGCCGTGACCGAGTATCGAACCAGTGTCATTTCGATTACAAAACCGACGCATACCACCGTGACCGAGTATCGAACCAGTGTCATTTCGATTACAATACCGACTCCTACCACCGTGACCGAGTATCGAACCAGTGTCATTTCGATTCCAAAACCGACACACAATGCCGTGACCGATTATCGAACCAGTGTCATTTCGATTACAAAACCGACGCATACCACCGTGACCGAGTATCGAACCAGTGTCATTTCGATTACAATACCGACTCCTACCACCGTGATCGAGTATCAAACCAGTGTCATTTCGATTCCAAAACCGACACACAATGCCGTGACCGATTATCGAACCAGGAACCCTTCGATAACAAAACCAACGTATACCGCCGTGACCGAGTATCGAACCAGAGACCCTTCCATTACAAAACCAACGCATACCGCGGTGGCCGAGTATCGAACCAGTAACCCTTCGATAACAAACCGACACACAACCTGATCATGAACACCACTAGACTACATTGCAAAAACTCGATCACTTGTTTATAATTGCAGTTGCCTGTTTTTGTATACAGTTTGTTATAATTATGTATGCCATACATGGTTGAGCATTGCCACATCAATATGATATTTTATTTAATGGTAGGAAACCATCGGTTAGTTTGCTCGATTAACATTGTGTTTAGATGTTTATGTGTTGCTTGCAATGTGCTACCGTAACCATGGCAATGCGTTGCTTATTTAGTACAATGTGGATTCTCCGTAGTGACTTTTATAAGCAGCACATTCCGAAGAAATAATAATGGTTATTTATATTGAATACTACGTTGTGGTCTGTGCTTAAACAACTGGCGTGTCGACGTATATTAGCATGGTATACCTATACAGTAAGCACATGGAACAGTATCATTGTAAGTAACACGCATGTTCTATTGTTCATAGCTCCGGCGTTGCCTTCACATATTTCACCGTGAAGCGATCTTTGTTTCTTGTGTGTATGACGTATGGAGTACTCACCAACTTCGGATCATCAATAGCATATGGTCCGCCAGCACAGACTGCAGTAAAGGTACCCATACTACTTAAACAGTCATTTAATCAGTATTTACTTCTCATCTATGAACCATACGTAATATAAATAACATTACATTAATAACAAATATGGTATATACCTCCATTAAGCAGCCAATCATAATTAAGCATGCCAGCTTCTGGATTCCCACACATTTTGTTTTATTATACATTTGATCTCTAGTAAGCAGATACCTGTGCTAAGCAGCCACTTTCTGTGATTCCCTTGGCTGGCTCTTTAAGACAGGTTTGACTGTATATCCACTATATATAGATTTATGCGAAACGAGGTCGATACTAGAGGATAGCACACGAAGAGCTACAAACCCATGTGCTGGAATGTTGACACAAACTTTATTACACATGAACTTAACTTGAAACTGGAAGTCGTGATAGCGCAGTGGATGCGCGTTCGCTTCAGGTGCGAAAGGTCCGGAGTTCGAGCCCCGCTGGAGCCGTTACGATTGTGTCCTTAGGCAAGGCATTTAAATTCCACATTGCCTCTTCTCTCTCCTTCATGGCGATGGATTCCATCAGGAATGAGGTCTCGAGAGTGATTAATATAAGTTGAAAGAACTTGTTTCGCAATCGAGCTAAAATGAATTTGTATAATATAAACTAACTTAACTTGACCTTGAAAACTAACCTGAAGGTCACGAATTATGGCTTATTTGAAAGGACAAACCTAGGTTCCATTAAAACTATATGTAAATCTTGCTTCATTATCGAGTTACAAGCATGCGCAGTTTACTATAAAAGTGAATGTTAGTGCCATGGACTTCTTCGCTGACTGCCCTAGCCACAGGCCTTGACTGATGATCCCAAAATGGAAGTTTCATCAAATTCCACCAACAACACGTTGAGTTATCCTGTCCCCAGACAGACGGACAGACGCAGCCATAAACAATTACATCCGGTTCAAATAGCGGGTGTTACACACACAGAATATACATCAGCATTTAAATAATATATGCGAATTAAGGCAATCATAATCTCTGTAACGCGAGTACAATTAACTTAGAATGGTACTAACATAAATGAGAGCAACATAAATCTAAATCATTATAGAGCAATTAGAAAATGGTCAAAATAACACCTACTTAATTGAAATAACATATATGTAAAATATCGAAACAGGTTTTGGCACATCTGTTTGACACGTATTTCCTAGCTTTTCTATGACCTTCTCTTGTTTTTTACGTTTATTTATCGTCGCTACCGGTTGCAAATATAAGCGACGCCTCCTGGAGAGATTAGTCATTTTAGATTTTGGAGGATAGTGCATGATACAGACAGAGACCCATTCCAGAATCTCCTCTGGTTCTTTTACGTGCATGGTGTAAAGCACCGACCCGAGACCTCGATTTAACGTCCCATCTGAAAGACTGTTAATTTTATTAGGGCCAGACGGGGGACATTGTAACTTTCAATAGATTTACATGTTTGTCATAACTTTATTTATTTTACAACGATTGCGAAGCAAGTTTTAGCAACTTATATTAATCACTCTCGGCGTGAATGAAAGCGTAAATGTGGTCATTGTGGTCCGGAGTACCCGGAGAAAACCCACCTGTCCGATCTGGCGACCACCGTACCATCTCACATACTTCCCAGTCCGAGGATCTAACCCGGGTTGCATTGGTGAAAAGCGAGCGCGCTAACCACTGCGCTAATCGGACAGTGTTTGTCATTGAGATTATATGGTATAGTCCGACCTGTGAATAATAGCACGTTTGAATAAAGAAAGTTTATTTTGCCATAGGTCAGTCAATACATGTTAATAAAATAATAAGTTGATGCATTAATATTGGTTTTTATTATTCATACCATCTTCAACCTATTTTATGAACCTTAGAACATCATAGAAAATTATCCTCAGTAGTCAGTATATAGCAACGATCAATAATTTGATATCATGATCAATAATTTGATATCAGGATCAATAATTTGATATCACTATAAGTCATTTTAAGTTCTGAGCCATGACCACCTATCGACAATGACCACCTTTGAAAGTATCGCACACAGAGTGGCGCACAAATCATTACGGCCAGTAAATGTACAGTCCATCATCGCAATGCAAACTTATCTTTACGTCCAGTAAACTTACAGTCCACAATCGCAATGCAACCTTATCATTACGTCCAGTAAATGTACAGTCCATCATCGCAATGCAAACTTATCTTTACGTCCAGTAAACTTACAGTCTATCATCACAATGCAAACTTATCTTTACGTCCATTAAACTTACAGTCCATCATCGCAATGCAAACTTATCTTTACGTCCATTAAACTTACAGTCCATCATCGCAATGCAACCTTATCATTACGGCCAGTAACTTACAGTCCATCATCGCAATGCAACCTTATCATTACGGCCAGTAAACTTACAGTCCATCATCGCAATGCAACCTTATCATTACGGCCAGTAAACTTACAGTCCATCATCGCAATGCAAACTTATCTTTACGGCCAGTAAACTTACAGTCCATCATCGCAATGCAAACTTATCTTTACCGTCAGTAAACTTACAGTCCATCATCGCAATGGAAACTTATCTTTACGGCCAGTAAACTTACAGTCCATCATCGCAATGCAAACTTATCTTTACGGTCAGTAAACTTACAGTCCATCATCGCAATGGAAACTTATCTTTACGGCCAGTAAACTTACAGTCCATCATCGCAATGGAAACTTATCTTTACGGCTAGTAAACTTACAGTCCATCATCGCAATGCAAACTTATCTTTAAGGTCAGTAAACGTACAGTCCATCATCGCAATGCAAACTTATCTTTACGGCCAGTAAACTTACAGTCCATCATCGCAATGCAAACTTATCTTTAAGGTCAGTAAACTTACAGTCCATCATCGCAATGGAAACTTATCTTTACGGTCATTAAACTTACAGTCCATCATCGCAATGCAAACTTATCTTTACGGCCAGTAAACTTACAGTCCATCATCGCAATGCAAACTTATCTTTACGTCCAGTAAACTTACAGTCCATCATCGCAATGCAAACTTATCTTTACGGCCAGTAAACTTACAGTCCATCATCGCAATGGAAACTTATCTTTACGGCCAGTAAACTTACAGTCCATCATCGCAATGCAAACTTATCTTTAAGGTCAGTAAACTTACAGTCCATCATCGCAATGGAAACTTATCTTTGCGGCCAGTCAATTTACAGCTGATTGTTTACCTATTCGCTATGTTTCCGATCAAGACTTCGTGTATAAATTAGTCTTCGGACGAATATTTTATTAAAATATTTAGGAATACAACCGGAGAATGTTGAATACGTATACAAGTTTACGGTACGTATTGAAAGGAATACACCAGTAATTTGTAAACAAACATGCTATAATTATATTAACTTTTTTATTATTTAAGTGTATTTAATAATGATTGCCCATTTGAGGAATGGACAGTTTACATAGTAACAGCTTCCTTGGACAGGCTCTAGTTGTTAATCAGTACTTGTTGCACCAACCTCCGTAAGAAACTGCCAACTTTTTCATATAAAAAGACACAGTCTGAGCTGTGCTCGAACCCGTGACCAGCAGTGGTGATAGGTTACAGTGGTATGCAAGAAAGCGACCTTAGCCACTCGACCACGGAGGCGGTCTATATATTAAGTCAAATACATGTATATCATATTCTATATCATTGGCTACCTCACAGGGCAACATTTGCTTTCGGGTTGATACTGTTCTTTATTTATTTTCCATAGTAACTGCCTCACAGGGCAACATTTGCTTTAGGGTTGATACTGTTCTTTATTTTGTTTCCATAGTAACTGCCCCACAGGGCAACATTTGCTTTAGGGTTGAATGTATTATTTATTATCATATTTAGTATCAAATATCTACCTCACATTCCAGCATTTACTTTCGGGTGGTATTGTGTTTTATTTATGTTCTAGTGGCTCCCTCACCGGCCAACATTTGCTGTTGGGGTAATAGTGTGCGGCTTCGGAGGTGGCGCTTTAATATTTAACCAAGTAGTGACAGCTTATCTCAACCCAGACAATTTATCTCCAGAACTAGAAACTGCGGATGGACAAAAGTATGTCGTTCTTATTAGCATCACGAGTCGTTTACAAACTCACACATTTTTATTGTGAATTCATTCTAAATTTTGTACTTTTTGGTTAAAGCAGCATTACATCGTAATAAAGGATGTTTTGGGTAAAATATATATATGGGTGTGTTTACAAAAATCGAAATAGTCGCTCAGAAACGATACAATTCCAATACATTTAAACCGTCGCATACGCGAATTTGTTTTATCAACAAACGAAATGTAAACACGCACAGCGCGCATGCGTGAAACAACAGAGGATGTAGAAAACAACGTATATATTTTGAACATGAAATACTATCTATCTATCTTCCTCTAATGTCAAACCCCTCGCGGGGATGTAGAAATGTCAATCAAGTAATTTAATTAAAAAGACAACGTGGGACAAATGGGGTCGATGCATTCTGAATGTAAACAAGTGCGGACGATGCGTTCCTGTTGTAAACAAGTGCATGGCCGATCGACTCGGAAAGTCCTACTTTCGGTTTCGAGTTTGTTTTATCGCAAAAAAACACTGTTTACCAAATAAACATAAGCATACAAATTATAATGCTAGGAGCATTGCTACTCATACGTAAAAATTTGAATTTTTCAAATATATTTTATTTCATACAATGTAATGCTGCTTTAAGCATATTCATTTTCTATCATGTACATGGTTATTTACAACAAATGTATGAATGAATTGGACATAACGCTATACAGCTTACGGTTGTCATATCCGTTTGTACTTTTCGAAGCTGAACACTTTTCAGAATTCTATGATTCCGAGGAAAGCAAACGTGAACAATAATTTTCAGTTGGGACTTTAAACCGAGGTCGTCTCGTGTCGGTGCTGTACACCGTGCACGTAAAAGAACCAGATGATACTCTGGAATGGGTCTCTGTCTGTATCATTGCACTATCCTCCACAAATCTAAAACGACTAATCTTTTCAGGAGGCGGCGCTCATATGGGCAACCGATAGCGACGATAAATAAACGTAAAACACACCGTGAACAAGAAACCAGGTCTAAACAATAATCTGATTTATCTGCATATAATAATTGAATTGATCGTGTCCATATATAATCAAGGCTTCTAGTTTATTTTGGTAATATCGTGTTTGTTACAGATATTTTACAGATAAAGATCTGTTAGATAGGGTACCAACACTCTTCCTGATATTAGCCGGCATTTATGTCGGGTGCCAGCTCATTGGAATCATAGCTCTTACAGACCCTCCGACAGATTATAAACGCATACTGATTGAAAACATTGATGATATCGTAGAACACGACAGGTCAGTGTAATATATATATTTGTTAAACTTTATTTATTTTACAACGATTGCGAAGCAAGTTTTAACAACTTGTATTAATCACTCTCGTTGGCGCGGATGACGGCGTAAATGTGGTCATTCGCGTGGGAGGAAACCTGAGTTCCTGTCCGATTTGGCGACCATCGTACCATCTCACATACTCCCCGGTCCGAGGATCGATCCCGGGTTGCATTGGTGAGAAGCGAGCGGGCTAACCACTGCGCTAACCACTCTCGTTGTCTAGGATATTAGTATATGGATCACATGGCTTTTTATTTATATTTATGTAAATAATATTTATGTTATGCACAATAAAAGACAGGACTCAACTATTTGTTTGTCTCTTTTAACCGCACCATTGCATTAAGCCGGCTAGTACTGAGCTCATGTACCGCTTACGCACGCACGCACGCACGCACGCACGCACGCACGCACGCACGCACGCACGCACGCACGCACGCACGCACACTAGCCCGCCCGCACGCACACACACACACACACACACACACACCGCCACACACTAACTCACTAACTTTGTCATTCAGTAGCTCAGTCAGTCATTCACTCACTCCTCACATACAATCAAAGGCAAAAGCATTGCCAAAACTCATCTCAGAATTAACACCATACCATACCTTCCAATTCAGTTCACCACAAATTAGTGCACGCATGATGACAAAACTTGTTTCAAATTTCCCCACAAATCACAAGTACGCATACAAGCACCCATACCAATCGGGGCACGCACGCACGCATGCACGCACGCGCGCTCACACGCCCCCCTCCACACACACCTCTGTTTATATGCAGGTTCGACTGTGGTTGAAATTACACATAGTCCAACACGTGTACGTTATTATTACATATATGATATATGTCATTAACAATCCTTATTGGGGTATTATTATTATTATTATATACCACACTTATATAGCGCTCTTTTCATCTAAAAATAAAACGTTCAAAAGCGCTTAACAGCCTAAATATCACAAATATTGATAAAAACGTCCACATACAATGAGATAAAACAAGACAAAATAGCAAACACAATTACAATGGATTCTAAATATGCTATAAAATATTCGGGTCTAAAATTATAACAAATTAAAATATAGGTAATAATTAAATAAAATATGTTCATTTGCAGTCTTAATCCTGATTGAGCACAGACACAGTTCGATATTTATGTTCCATATGAACATTTAAAAAGGTGTGCCTTCAAAGCCTTTTTGAAAGAACACAATGTTGTTGCACTTCTATGATTTGATGGAAGAGAATTCCAAAGTTCCAAAGGGGTATGTTACTATAGCCACATAGTGGGGTTATACAAACCAATACTGAATGTATTTCTATAATATTTATATAACTGTAATAGGCCTCAAATAATTCATTAGCATTGAATGGCTATGCACTGTTGATTATTGTTCATGTTTTGTTTTATAATATGCTATGTACATAGACGAGACTATGATAACGATTGAAACTAGCTAAGATATCGCAACCATGGCGTTGATTTATAGCAAATAAATTAGCCAGCATGTATTAGTTTTATACACACCTATATTAGCTCGATTGCGAAACAAGTTCTTACAACTTATATTAAACACTCTCGATACCTCATTCCTTCGCCATGAAGGAGAGAGAAAAGGCGTGTGAAATTTAATTGCATCGCCTAAGGGCACAATCGTAACGGCTCCAGCGGGGATGGAACTCCGGACCTTTCGCACGTGAAGCGAACGCGCATCCATTGTGCTATCACGACTTCCACAAATCGAACTGATGATGTTGATGTTGTTGTAGGCCCAGTGAGAGATTACCAGTGAAAACAGTTCTTTGGGAAATGGTGAAGAGCAAAAATGTTATTATAATTTTGCTGTTTGTGTTTTTAATTCATGGCGGTAACCAATTTGCGATTAGTTTATACAAGGTAAGACACATTTTGTTAATATAGAGGTCATTTGCCAAACACTTATGTATATGATATATAAGCCTAAAATGATCAAATATGTAAAATATTGAACTGTGTAAGGTGGGTAGCTCCGAACACAGATTGGATCGATTTGAGGCTTATATCTTACTTAAAACACGCACTTATATAACAAGATCCTACTAATTAATAATTTTTAATTTCATATATTTACGCATATGATTTAATATAATACTCTGGCCTTTTGAAAGCAGTCCAATGTTAATAATAATGGACTGCAAATACAAAAGTATGACGTCACGGCAGTGTTATCCGGATAGTGCACTTCATTAATACGTATATTATATGATTATGTACCCAAAAACTGAGTGCAATAAACTTACAGATACTCAACAGCTACGTATTGTCAACAATAGTCCTTGACTTATGAATATTCGCATGACCTCTTTTTTATACTTTATTTATTTTACAACGATTGCGAAGCAAGTTTTAACAACTTATATTAATCACTCTCACTTGGCTCGAAGGAAAGGAAACCGGAGTACCCGGAGAAAACCCACCTGTCCGATCTGGCGACCACCGTACCAGCTCACATACTTCCCTGTCGCATGACCTCTATGAAAGCGATTAAGAGAATCCTTCTATCTATCTTCCTATTAGTCAAACCCCTGATGGGGACCTTAGACTTTGACGCGCGTCAACTGACAAGAATGTTAGTAAGAAATGAAATAAAAGATGATAAAAGAATGATGTTAGGTTGGTTAAAAACAGGTTAAGAACAGGGCAGGTTTATTTAGGGAGAAACATGTTCAATCCGACTTACAGCCAGACTGAAATGTGGGCCAGACAAGGTGACACTATCTGGGGGCAAAGCATTCCAGTGGACAATGGTTCTTGGAAAGAAGGAATATTTATGGTATCCTTCATATGCACTGGTGTGAGGCAAGGATAATCCGCCCGAGTGGTCAGAATATGTCGTCGTCGTCGTCGTCAGAAACGAGGCTCTGTGTGTGTGCGAGAACGTTCAATCTGCGCTAGCAATAGCTATATACTATATACACGTACGTATTAGTGAATCATACTACGTACGATCACCCGTCTGATCTTCATCATCAATGCATTAGCACCGAACAGACGGATCTGTAGTCCAGTGGTAACACGCTGGACTGGTAATCCAGTGATCCCAGGTTCGATCCCAAGTCTGACACTAATAAAATTAACAGTCTTTCAGATGGGACTTTAAACCGAGGTCGCCTGTTGGTGCTGTACACCGTGCACGTAAAAGAACCAGAGGAGAATCTGGAATGGGTCTCTGTCTGTATCATTGCACTATCCTCCAAAAATCTAAAATGACTAATCTCTTCAGGAGGCGCAACCGGTAGCGACGATAAATAAACGTAAAACACACAAAATAGTGGTGACCTTAACATATATAAACAATTATGGAGTAGCTATAATAGAATTATAATTCACATATAGTTACAGTCAAACATGTGCTAGGCAGCCAGCCAAGGGAATCACAGAAAGGGGATTGCTTAGCATAGATAACTTCTTAATAGAGGCAAATATATAATAAAAACAACATACTGTGCATCTATAAACTGGCTGCTTAATACAGGTTAGTGGATGTGACCACTAACACTGGTTTAGCTGTATTATTACAGGTGTATGGTCAAACGTTTATAAGTGACGACATATTCCATAAACTGGCTGCTTAATACAGGTTAATGGGTGTGACCACTATCACAGGTTTTGCTGTATTATTTCAGGTGTATGGACAAACGTTTATAAGTGACGACAGATTCCTGGCATTAATTGGTTCTGTATCATCAATATTCAACTGCTTACTTCGTCCAGTATGGGGACTTGTAATGGACAAATATGGGTTTCAGGTAAATGTGACTTTATTAACTGGGACTTTAATTGAGAAGGCTCACTTCAAGGGCTGTCTCCTTAACCCCATTAATATGTGACCTTGTTAAGATGCTTGCGAGCTATCGGATGATCTCGACAAGGCTGGAAAGAAATCAAATAATGTATGCTGAGGGTTAAAGCAGCCCTATATCGTATGAAATAAAAGATATTTGAAAAATAAATTTTTTACGTATGGGTAGCAATGATACTACACATTCTTAAATTATAATTTGTATAATTATGTTCAATTAGTAAACAGTGTTTTTTTGCGATAAAACCAACTCGAAACCGAAAGTAGGACTTTCCGAGTCGGTCGGTCACACTTGTTTACAATTGGAACCTGATTTACATTCGGAATGCATCGTCCTCCTTCGGCAATGATGAAAACAAACCTGGCATATCCGTTGTTGTTTCACGCATGCGCGTGTTTAAATTTCGCTTGTTGATAAACAAATTCGCGTATACGACGGTTTATATTTATTTGAATTTTATCATTTCTGAGCGACTATTTCGATTTTTGTAAACACACACCCACATTACTATTTATATTTTACCAAAAACATCCTTTATTACGATATATTGCTGCTTTAAATATAGATCTGCATTCTTGCCGGTATTACATTTCTGTCATTTCTAAGCAATATGCACCGTTGGTATACATGTATTAGTTCCATACCGTCCAATATATTACTGTGTACTTTGAATTGCAAGGAGAATTATAATTTGTATAATTATGTTCAATTAGTAAACAGTGTTTTTTTGCGATAAAACCAACTCGAAACCGAAAGTAGGACTTTCCGAGTCGGTCGGTCACACTTGTTTACAATTGGAACCTGATTTACATTCGGAATGCATCGTCCTCCTTCGGCAATGATGAAAACAAACCTGGCATATCCGTTGTTGTTTCATATCTGCTTCCGTTTTAATCCTTTCCTATATACTTACTTCTTTGATTTTGTGTACATGTATTGTTTTGTGAAGGTATATAGTCGAATAAATATATTTAAACCAAATACAATTTGGTTTTAAACATATTTATTTATCAGGATACATGTAATATACATTGAGAAATAGACAGACGCATACATTTATATCATGATGTGTGGATCGAACTGAAAGCTAATAGCTTTAGGTAATTATTTCCATACGACTAAAAAAAAGATGATGGGAGACCAGGTCTGGGCATCTGGCGAGATGGCTCGTTGTTACTGAGTCTGTCGTGCGGAATTCGGATATGTTTAAACAAAGTACAGTGGCCGGTGGGAATTCGGATACGTTTAAACAAAGTACAGTGGCCGGTGGGAATTCGGATACGTTTAAACAAAGTACAGTGGCCGGTGGGAATTCGGATACGTTTAAACAAAGTACGGTGGCCGGTGGGATTTCGGATATGTTTAAACAAAGTACAGTGACCGGTGGGATTTCGGATACGTTTAAACAAAGTACAGTGGCCGGTGGAATTTTGGATACGTTTAAACAAAGTACAGTGGCGGTGGGATTTCGGATATGTTTAAACAAAGTACAGTGGCCGGTGGAATTTCGGATATGTTTAAACAAAGTACAGTGACCGGTGGGATTTCAGATATGTTTAAACAAAGTACAGTGACCGATGGGAATTCGGATATGTTTAAACAAAGTACAGTGACCGGTGGGATTTTGGATACGTTTAAACAAAGTACAGTGACCGGTGGGAATTCGGATATGTTTAAGCAAAGTACAGTGGCCGGTGGGATTTTGGATATACTGATGATGGGCTGGGACGATACTTATGGTAGTGTTTTGTAAATTCGAATAACTATGTAGTGCGGGAAGCATGTGAGATGGTATGGTGGTCGCCAGTTCGGACAGGTGGGAATTCTCCGGGTACTCCGGTTTCCTCCCACACGAATGACCACATATACGCTTTCATCCGCGCCAACGAGAGTGATTAATATAAGTTGTTAGAACTTGCCTCGCAATCGTTGTAAAATAAATAAAGTTTAAAGAAAGCTAAATATACATGTATACAACAGTTATGTTGTTCTATTTTATTCATCGATATTTGAATCACCATGCCAACGAGACTGCACATTAAGTACAATATTTAACGTTCAGTTATCCGCAGACTGCGTAGTCCCTACTATATAGTGTATATATTTTTTATATGCCAGTTTGTGTAAGGTATCTATACGGTTCAAACGAAGCCCCGTTCTGTGTGTTTTTACGTTTATTTATCGTCGCTACCGATTGCCCATATGAGCGACGCCTCCTGAATAGATTAGTCATTTAGATTTTGGAGGATAGTGCAATGATACAGACAGAGACCCATTCCAGAATCTCCTCTGGTTCTTTTACGTGCACGGTGTAAAACACCGACACGAGACTTCGGTTTAACGTCCCATCTGAAAGACTGTTAATTGTATTAGGGTCAGACGGGGGATCGAACCTGCGATCGAAACCCCGTTCAGGCTTGTACCGCCTATATATAACATGTAAGAGACACGTGTCTACAGACAAAAATATGCATAAAAGAAAACATAACGCTTACAAGGTTGTAAAACAACAAATAAATTGCCTATTAAATACATAGTAAAAAGTAGAAGTCTGTATTAAGTACTACTTTAATCTGTGACATATATTTAATACTCTGTGGTATTACTTAAATATTTAAAGCAAAAGACATTACATCGCAAAAAGCAAATAAAATGCATTTTTGTCACGTATAAATGCATTGCTACTACACATTCTTCCAAATACAGTCGAACACTAACATTGAATCAATAAACAGTGTGTTTGTGGATTGAACGTATGATTTCATATAACGGTCATCCATGCTCCTGAGTTGACGTTTGTTTTGTCATCGGAGTCAATACTAAACACGAGATAATGTCGTTTAGAGTTAATTTAAATAAGGATAGTGTACAAATATATAGGCACAAATGTGAGATATAACGGTAAATATGTACCATAAATCGTGTTATTCAGGATACACTAGTTGTATTTCGCATGGATGTTTATATTATTTTGTTATGTCAACACAGTGTATACGACGTTTGTTTATTAGTTGAAATACTCAGTATTTGAGGCAAATATTTGGCTAAATATTATACCATATAATAGGAAAATACATTCTATAGATATTTGTGTTTTCACTGATGTAGTGTCGCTTTAATAGAATTATAATTTTAATGTGTAAGATACATGGATGTCAAACTAATCTTTTATTTGTATTATGTATCTATGCAATCACTGTTCATTGAGGTAATTTAAATTTTAAATGCCTCCCTGTGCCATGCCACCAGCACAGAGAACCGCAATGGAAATAAGAGTTCTCTCTTGTTGTGATATCCTTGGTGATGGTGTGCATAAAATGGTATGTTTTAGATGTCCATGTATGCATTTCTGGCATTATATCCGTCGAAATACATACAGTCCGTTCATTTATATGTCTAATCTGTCATATCTTCTGATACCACATCCACTGTGAGGAGGTATACACATCAAACTGCAAAACAGCAGAAATATTACAAATGTGATGTTAATCATTGTCAACGGTTACCTGTTAATGACATCAGTGTGTTTGCGCACTTTATTCTTCCGCCTAATATTACAGTATACCCCACCTTCAGTGAGCATTGCCTGAATTCTTATGCCACATCCTTTCTACACATCAACTAGTCTGATGTCTTCTCAAGTCTCATAATTTCTCCCAAAAAAAACACAAAAACGATACACTGCCTGTCAAGAAAATACATTGTTTACCAAAGAAAAGAAATATGTTAGTTATTAGGACTACATTCGGATGCACTTCCGCCTAGTTACGTATATACAACCTACACATCAATTGTCAGAAAGTTTAATCACTACTCACAGTTTATAAATGACATGATATCACCAGTGACGCACCATTATAAGCACGTTTTATGATTTCTGCAAATACATATTTAACGTATACAAGAAAAACATAATCGTTGTCATCATTATCATTTTCGTTTTATGCTTTGGAATGAAATAAATCAATCTATGAGTGAAATCAAAAGAAACCAGATGAATAAAACAGTTTATTTTATGCTGTCCAATGAAATATAGACGTTTATCAGTGAAATAAAATTGCATAAGACGAATTGACGTCATTTATGTTACGTTTAGGTTACAGTGAAATGCATTGCTGCCGCGTTTGTCTGTCTGTCGTGTACAATGCTGTATACAGAATCGATGGGAAAAGTAGCCTTTATGCTCTGGATATGTGGATTATATGGCAGTGATTGTGGTAAATATAATATAATAATAGGCTGTCAGATTAGCGCAGTGGTTAGCGCGCTCGCTTCTCACCAATGAAACCCGGGTTCGATCCTCGAACCAGGATGTACGGTGGTCGCCAGATCGGACAGGTGGGTTTTCTCCGGGTACGCCGGTTTCCTCCCACACGAATGATCACATTTACGCTATCATCCGCGCCAACGAGAGTGATTAATATACGTTGTTAGAACTTGCTTCGCAATCGTTGTAAAATAAATAAAGTTTAAACTAAATATAATATTTTAATTAGTTATGTAACTTTATTCTAGCTAGTTGTACGTTGTTTCTTCTTGGATTGGTTTTGTTGTAAATATGCTGCACGATTCGTTTGCATTGCTAGCTAGTTGTACGTTGTTTCTTCTTGGTTTGGTTTTGTTGTAAATATGCTGCACGATTCGTTTGCATTGCTAGCTAGTTGTACGTTGTTTCTTCTTGGTTTGGTTTTGTTGTAAATATGCTGCACGATTCGTTTGCATTGCTAGCTAGTTGTACGTTGTTTCTTCTTGGTTTGGTTTTGTTGTAAATATGCTGCACGATTGGTTTGCATTGCTAGCTAGTTGTACGTTGTTTCTTCTTGGATTGGTTTTGTTGTAAATATGCTGCACGATTCGTTTGCATTGCTAGCTAGTTGTACGTTGTTTCTTCTTGGTTTGGTTTTGTTGTAAATATGCTGCACGATTCGTTTGCATTGCTAGCTAGTTGTACGTTTTTTCTTCTTGGATTGGTTTTGTTGTAAATATGCTGCACGATTCGTTTGCATTGCTAGCTAGTTGTACGTTGTTTCTTCTTGGTTTGGTTTTGTTGTAAATATGCTGCACGATTCGTTTGCATTGCTAGCTAGTTGTACGTTGTTTCTTCTTGGTTTGGTTTTGTTGTAAATATGCTGCACGATTCGTTTGCATTGCTAGCTAGTTGTACGTTGTTTCTTCTTGGATTGGTTTTGTTGTAAATATGCTGCACGATTCGTTTGCATTGCTAGCTAGTTGTACGTTGTTTCTTCTTGGATTGGTTTTGTTGTAAATATGCTGCACGATTCGTTTGCATTGCTAGCTAGTTGTACGTTGTTTCTTCTTGGTTTGGTTTTGTTGTAATATGCTGCACGATTCGTTTGCATTGCTAGCTAGTTGTACGTTGTTTCTTCTTGGATTGGTTTTGTTGTAAATATGCTGCACGATTCGTTTGCATTGCTAGCTAGTTGTACGTTGTTTCTTCTTGGATTGGTTTTGTTGTAAATATGCTGCACGATTCGTTTGCATTGCTAGCTAGTTGTACGTTGTTTCTTCTTGGATTGGTTTTGTTGTAAATATGCTGCACGATTCGTTTGCATTGCTAGCTAGTTGTACGTTGTTTCTTCTTGGATTGGTTTTGTGGTAAATATGCTGCACGATTCGTTTGCATTGCTAGCTAGTTGTACGTTGTTTCTTCTTGGTTTGGTTTTGTTGTAAATATGCTGCACGATTCGTTTGCATTGCTAGCTAGTTGTACGTTGTTTCTTCTTGGTTTGGTTTTGTTGTAAATATGCTGCACGATTCGTTTGCATTGCTAGCTAGTTGTACGTTGTTTCTTCTTGGTTTGGTTTTGTTGTAAATATGCTGCACGATTCGTTTGCATTGCTAGCTAGTTGTACGTTGTTTCTTCTTGGTTTGGTTTTGTTGTAAATATGCTGCACGATTCGTTTGCATTGCTAGCTAGTTGTACGTTGTTTCTTCTTGGTTTGGTTTTGTTGTAAATATGCTGCACGATTCGTTTGCATTGCTAGCTAGTTGTACGTTGTTTCTTCTTGGTTTGGTTTTGTTGTAAATATGCTGCACGATTCGTTTGCATTGCTAGCTAGTTGTACGTTGTTTCTTCTTGGTTTGGTTTTGTTGTAAATATGCTGCACGATTCGTTTGCATTGCTAGCTAGTTGTACGTTGTTTCTTCTTGGTTTGGTTTTGTTGTAAATATGCTGCACGATTCGTTTGCATTGCTAGCTAGTTGTACGTTGTTTCTTCTTGGTTTGGTTTTGTTGTAAATATGCTGCACGATTCGTTTGCATTGCTAGCTAGTTGTACGTTGTTTCTTCTTGGTTTGGTTTTGTTGTAAATATGCTGCACGATTCGTTTGCATTGCTAGCTAGTTGTACGTTGTTTCTTCTTGGTTTGGTTTTGTTGTAAATATGCTGCACGATTCGTTTGCATTGCTAGCTAGTTGTACGTTGTTTCTTCTTGGTTTGGTTTTGTTGTAAATATGCTGCACGATTCGTTTGCATTGCTAGCTAGTTGTACGTTGTTTCTTCTTGGTTTGGTTTTGTTGTAAATATGCTGCACGATTCGTTTGCATTGCTCTCTGTATAACAGGGATATATTATGCGCTAGAAATGAATTGACCAAATATCCAATGCCTACACCCTGACATTTCTAAGTCGTCGTTTGTGTTTTTTACTTTTCTTTTTATTGTAGACATCAACCTTCATCATAACATAAGTACATTCGTCATTTAATTCCAAATTAACATGCTTACTGTCTCATTCCATTACCCATGCATGCCATTTTGCAATTGAGGATAGTGGAAGTCGTTTCAGGTACGAATGGTCCGGAGTTCGAACCCCTGCTGGAGCCGTTACGATTGTGCCCTTAGGCAAGGCATTTCATTTCCACGTTGCCTCTTCTCTCTCCCTCATGGCGATGGATTCCATCAAGGAATGAGGTATCGAGAGTGATCAATATAAGTTGTAAGAACTTGCTTTGCAATCGAGCTAAAATAAAAAATAAATTTGTATAAACTAATTGATGATAGTGCAAGAGACCGAAGACGCTACAATTCCGGAAGTAACCCTCGTTATTTAGCATATATCCGGTGTATTACACAGATACATGATACCTCGATGCACAGTCCATTCTGAAATACTGTTAATATTATTAGTCAGATGGGTGATCGAACATACAATCAATGGATTGGCAGACCAAGGAGTTAACCACTGAACCACTGAATCCACAGTCTGTTTCTATTGGACTCGAGTAATATTTTAAAGGACAGCAATCGCATTTTTATTAGTTTCTCGATATCTATTTACCCCGAGTAGTATCGTGTTGTGTCGGGCACTGTATCTATGATATATTTCCAGGTATTTGGGCTGTATGTCCCGCCACGTTGGGACGACTGTACGGAGTGGAGAATATTGCAATATCAATGGGGGTATTATTTGTTGCAGTGGTAAGAACATTATTAAATGGGATATAATTTCCTATCGTAGGGGGCATCGTGGCTGAGTGGTTAATGTCGTAGATATCGTAGGGGGCTGAGTGGTTAATGTCGTAGATATCGTAGGGGGCATCGTGGCTGAGTGGTTAATGTCGTAGATATCGTAGTGGGCATCGTGGCTGAGTGGTTAATGTCGTAGATATCGTAGGGGGCATCGTGGCTGAGTGGTTAATGTCGTAGATATCGTAGTGGGCATCGTGGCTGAGTGGTTAATGTCGTAGATATCGTAGGGGGCATCGTGGCTGAGTGGTTAATGTCGTAGATATCGTAGTGGGCATCGTGGCTGAGTGGTTAATGTCGTAGATATCGTAGTGGGCATCGTGGCTGAGTGGTTAATGTCGTAGATATCGTAGTGGGCATCGTGGCTGAGTGGTTAATGTCGTAGATATCGTAGTGGGCATCGTGGCTGAGTGGTTAATGTCGTAGATATCGTAGGGGGGGCATCGTGGCTGAGTGGTTAATGTCGTAGATATCGTAGTGGGCATTGTGGCTGAGTGGTTAATGTCGTAGATAATTTTGAATTTTGACTTCATGATGAGAGACATGGAAAATAATCAAATCGTACACATTTTAAATATTGTTCCTGTAATGGTGATATAATTCATAGTAGATTTACCTAAGTGAGACATACTCTACTATACCAATTGTGGGAACTCCTATGTGGAACATTAATGATCCCAGACAAGTACACTTGTGTGTGTTTTACGTTTATTTATCGTCGTTACCGGTTGCCCATATGAGCGACGCCTCCTGAAGAGATTAGTCATTTTAGATTGTTGGAGGATAGTGCAATGATACAGACAGAGACCCATTCCAGAATCTCCTCTGGTTCTTTTACGTGCACGATGTAAAGCACCGACACGAGACCATATATACCATGACCCGGGTTGTATCGAACCCAATAATTCATTATCATTATATACATTATGTAATTCCTGGATATCTTTTATTTATAAATAAATAAAATTATTATTACATTTCACAGTCAGTAGCAACTATTACTGGTGGATTCATTGGCCTGAATTTAGAAAGCGTGATTGGATGGCATGGACTATTTCTTCTTTCTGGGTTTATGGGCTCAGCAGGTAATGCTTCTATAATATATATGTGTAAGAGAGTAGCCTTTAATGTGCATGTTGTTGCTTAAATGTTACTTAAATGTTACTTAAATAAATATATTACTTAAATGTTACTTAAATGTTACTTAAATGTTACTATGTTAATCATACTTGCATTTACTGGGCTTGTCTATGCTCAGTTTGCATGTTGTTACTACGTTAATCATACTTGCATTTACTGGGCTTGTCTATGCTCAGTTTGCATGTTGTTACTACGTTAATCATACTTGCATTTACTGCGCTTGTCTATGCTCAGTTTGCATGTTGTTACTACGTTAATCATACTTGCATTTACTGGGCTTGTCTATGCTTAGTTTGAATGTTGGTACTTAAATGTTACTACGTTAATCATACTTGCATTTACTGGGCTTGTCTATGCTAAGTTTGTATGTTGGTACTTAAATGTTACTACGTTAATCATACTTGCATTTACTGGGCTTGTCTATGCTCAGTTTGAATGTTGGTACTTAAATGTTACTACGTTAATCATACTTGCATTTACTGCGCTTGTCTATGCTCAGTTTGAATGTTGGTACTTAAATGTTACTACGTTAATCATACTTGCATTTACTGGGCCTGTCCGCTCAGTTTGAATGTTGGTACTTAAATGTTACTACGTTAATCATACTTGCATTTACTGGGCCTGTCCGCTCAGTTTGAATGTTGGTACTTAAATGTTACTACGTTAATCATACTTGCATTTACTGGGCTTGTCTATGCTCAGTTTGCATGTTATATGTTACCAATCACAATTTATGTAACTGAAGTACTGATTACAGTTAGGTTCCAAAAAACTATTTAACATTGGCCATAGTAATAATTGTTACTCCCGGTCGATCTCCTCACGACGTGCACGTTGTGACCGGGGCAGTAGTGTATGATTCTGGGATCTTCTGGTCGTCGATCTTGCGAAGGGAAACTCGCCAGCATGTCGATCCACGGCTATGGCACACCAGGACAGATCCACCATCTCTTCTAGCTTCGCTGGCTTTTTCGATCTTTCTCTTCCGGCGGATGGACGAGACGGCGGATCTGAGGGAGCGGCAACGGTCGTGGCATCGACGCTCGCATGAGTAACTATTGATTCGTTTGCGACAATCGACGACCAGATGTCTAACTGTCAGATCCGTATAAATGCTGCTGCGGGGTGACCAACAGTGAGGAGGGTAGCCCTACAAGGGACCCATTCGAAAGAGGAAACAGGACTTGTCACCCTGCGGAGAACGAAGTTGCCTTCCCAGCTGTCTACATAAACAACTTACAGATATCTACATAAACTTCTTAGAGAAACCAGTCGCCCAAATGCATTTATGCGGTGGCGACTATAAATAAACTTACATCATCATCATCATAATTGTTACTTGCAACGGAGGAACACCAACACATTATGATTACTCTAAAATATGATGACAATCGTGACATGGACAGAAATGTCACTTAATGTGGATGCTATTGACGATACAACAATATAAACTAATCCATGTTATCTGGATATCCGAAGTCATACGCACACTAGGAACTCAACAATAATCCTGTTTAAAACACTATCGTGACGTCATACCTTTTGTATGTACTTGAAGTCCATTATTATTAATATTGGACTGCTATCAAAAGGCCAGAGTATTATATTATTTCCTACGCGTACATGTACGAAATTAACATTTTTTAATTAGTAGGATCTTATTATATAAGTGTGTGTTTTAAGTAAGATATAAGCGTCGGATCCAAGATGTATTATATTGGTACTGTCTTCGGCGATACGCGCCTCACACAGTCCAATATTTTACATATTGGATCGTTTTCGGCTTATATCCTATACTTATATTATATGATTTATGTGTGAATTATGTTGTGTGGATGAAATTCGCTTTCTACACGATTATCATGTTTACATAATTCTGTCAGGGTAAGTCAGATGTAATTTGTGTTTGTCATTGGTAGATCAAGTACATATACCATAAAACATTCATCTACCTGTCACGCTATATTGGGTATTCAGATAATACCAGCGACATTGAATTGTACCCATACCACAATGTGTCGTGTATGGAAATGTCAAAGAAACACGTGTGCTCGTCCAAATGGAACTACGGGATTCCGATTGTTGATCATACACGACCTGTCCTCGGTGTTAGTGTATGTTTTACGTTTATTTATCGTCGCTACCGGTTACCCATATGAGCGACGCCTCCTGAAGAGATTAGTCATTTTAGATATTTGGAGGATAGTGCAATGATACAGACAGAGACCCATTTCAGAGTCTCCTCTGGTTCTTTAACGTGCACGGCATAAAGCACTGACATGAGACCTCGGTTTAATGTCCCATCTGAAAGACTGTTAATTTTATTAGGGTCAGACGGGGGATCTAACCTGCGATCCCTGGATTACCAGTCCAGCGTGCTACCACTGGACTACAGATCCGTCTGTTCGGTGCTAATGCATTGATGATTACGATTACCGTTATTTGCGCGTTCCTGTTGACAGTTTATTGTGGGCTTGTGCACTGCTAAACGATGTCAAAATAGTGGTGCCAGTTTCAAAACTGGCTTCAAAACTGGCTTCTGCTTATATGGCCCATCAATAATTTCGTGAACTAATTTCACAATTTTATAACGCTTTCATATAGCGTAATGACATTTTGTATGTTCAAAGATTAATCATTATCTGTGTACACTATAATGCATTCTGTCTCATTTCAGGGTTCTTCCTCTCGTTTTTCTTTCATGGCAAGGACACGAAAGGAAACACGATTTAATGGACCACGTTCACGTATCCAGAAAAAATAACGCAAACTATTGTTTTAGTCGATTAAAACATGGTATGTCGTTCTCAGCCCCGGAATTAACAACCACTGGTTAATTAACCACCACTGGTTAAATCCTACGCATCAGAACTCCAAACCATATGTGAATATAGACCACTGTAAAATCAAGAAGTTCTGTTCCTATCAAATACCAGCGTGTGTGTGGGGGGGGGGCATCTCTCAGAGTGCTATCCTCATGTTTTCATTAGCTGGAAAACATATACAGCGACCACATATACCAGTATGGCTCCAAAGTGTACCTCATCGGGAGTATGGCTTTAAAGTGTACCTCATCGGGAGTATCGCTGTAAAGTGTACCCCAATCGGTAGTATGACTCTAAAGTGTACCTCATCGGGAGTATGGCTGTATAGTGTACCTCATCGGGAGTATGGCTTTAAAGTTACCTCATCGGGAGTATGGCTGTAAAGTGTACCTCATCGGGAGTATGGCTGTAAAGTGTACCTCATCGGGAGTATGGCTGTAAAGTGTACCTCATCGGGAGTATGGCTCTAAAGTGTACCTAATCGGGAGTATGGCTCTAAAGTGTACCTCATCGGGAGTATGGCTCTAAAGTGTACCTCATCGGGAGTATGACTCTAAAGCATACCTCATCGGGAGTATGACTTTAAAGTGTACCTCACCGGGAGTATGGCTCTAAAGTGTACCTCATCGGGAGTATGGCTCTAACGTGTACCTCATCGGGAGTATGACTTTAACGTGTTACTCATCGGGAGTATGGCTCTAAAGTGTACCTCATCGGGAGTATGGCTTTATAGTGTACCTCATCAGGAGCATGACCCTAAAGCATACCTCATCGGGAGTATGCCTCTAAAGTATACCTCATCGGGAGTATGGCTCTAAAGTGTACCTCTAAATGTATGGCTCTAAAGGCGGGGCCATTTTGGAGAGAAGCTGTCGGGAATTGTTACCATGGAAAGGAATACATTGCTTCCCCCAGCACCTTCACCACCCAGCACCTTCACCACACTACATGACTCAATACGATACTTCTTCATTATTCCACTAATACATAACGGTATTAGACACACACTTTTAATCTACTTGGAGCTCTCGCCCAAATGGTTATCCGGATGCGAGAAAAAAGAAATGGAAACATTATCATGCTGTAGTAAGACTACATGTCTTGTGGAAGTCGTGATAGCGTAGTGGATGCGTGTTTGCTTTAGGTGCGAAAGGACCGGAGTTCGAGCCCCGCTGGAGGCGTTCCGAGTGTGCCCTTAGACAAGGCATTTAAATTCCACGTTGCCTCTTCTCTTTCCCACATGGCGATGGATTCCACCAGGAATGAGGTCTCGAAAGTGATTAATATAAGTTGTAAGAACTTGTTTCGCAATCGAGCTAAAATACATTTGTATAAACTAAGACCACCGGCTGTTGTGTATGTTATGATTACTTTGGCGATTACATATACAATCAAACCACCTGTGTTAGCGGTCACCTCAATTAAGCAGCCAACATGTATTAAGCAGTGAATTTCCAGATTACTAATATGTTGTTGTGTTGTACATTTGCCCTCTATTAAGCAGCCACCTGTTCTAAGCTGTGTAGCTCAGTGTGGCGTCCGTGGTCCAGTGGTAGAGCTTCGGATTTGGAATCGAACGTTCCCGGGTTCGATACTCGGACAGGCCACGTATGCAGAGTCATTGAGTAAGGCACCCAATTCACATTGCTTAATACTGTTTAATAGTTTATGTTTGCTAAGCCTGCCCAAAAAAACATGTCTACGTCCAAATACAAGGGAACATGCATATAAGCAGCCACTGTATGTGATTCCATTTGCAGGCTGCATAAGACAGGTCTGAACGTAACCATATATGTGCGAAAATAAAGAGCACTTGTTTCGGGTGTTACGCCTTCATCCGCACCATGTTGGGCTATATCGTTGGAGGTTACCTAACAACGCATTTCCTGGGCAGGCTCCAGCAGTTAACCAGTACTTAGTGTCCCAGCCTCCATAGTTACGCACCAACCTTCCGTAAGAAACTGCCAACTTTTCATATAAATAGACATGTTTTTTTAATTTATGTTTATTTAACGTCGCTACCCGTTGTCCATTTGAGCGACGGGCAGTTTACCTAACAACACCTTTCCTGGACAGGCATCAGTGGTAACCCTGTACTTGGTGCACCAACCTCCGTAAGAAACTGCCAACTTGTTCATATAAATGAGACATGACCTAAGTGATGATAGGTTACAGTGGTATACAGTACTCGACAACGAAGGCGGACGCATTGTATGTCGTATTTAAGACGTCAATTATCAGGTCCGCATAAGTGGGGAACACATTAATTAAGCAATAACTTATAATCTTATTTCCTTTCTTAAAGCGACACTACATCAGTGAAAACACACATTTCTACAGAATGTATTTTCCTATTATATGGTATTATTTCCCCCAAATGGTGCCCCAAATACTGAGCATTTCAACTAATAAACAAACGTCGTTTACTCAGTTTGTTGACATAACACAATAATGTTAACATCCATGCGTAATACAACTAGTGTATCCTGAATAACACGATTTATTGAACATATTTACCGTTATATCTCACATTTGTGCCTATTTATTTGTAGATTATTCTTAGTTAAATTATCTCTAAGCGACATTATCTTGCGTTTAGTATTGACTCCAATGACAAACAAACGTCAATTCAGGAGCATGGATGATCGTTATATGCAATCATACTTTCAATCCACAAACACACTGTTTATTGATTCAATATTAGTGTTCGAATGTGTTTGGAAGAATATGTAGTAGCAATGCATTTATACGTGAAAAAAATGCATTTATTTGCTTTTTGCAATGTAATGTCGCTTTAAAGTTTAAATATCTAAACAATAGTGTGTGTTACACTACACGAAGCAACTCTTCAGTATCATACCATGTTATACTATTTGTTTTCAATGTTATTGGGTTTACAGCTTAGGACATATGACGACTCTCCAGTTTGTATTTGTGAAGGAAGACCCCGGGGTGCCAAGCAGTATTTAGCTACTAACTGACACCGGAGTATAACCACCGACCTATCGTTAGCTTTTTTTCTCAATTCAATTCAAAATTCCGTTATTACGTCAGGTTACATGAGTAACAACAGACAATACAAAAATAACGAAATACATGCACATGGGTAACAGCAAAGTACATCTAAAACAAAAGTGGACATATACAAACGGGTTGCAACAAATATACATATTAGATTTTGTTAACAATATTATCATCCTATTTTATTAATTTCTCATAGATAAACATTTTGTTGACTGGGACAGTGATATTACTTTACAACTTATTCTTGATTTACGCATGGAAACACCGTGGTTTGTTCCAGATGTGTAAGTAAGGCATGCCATTGATTGCGTCAAGTTACTATTAACTCTTTCACCGCCAATGTCGCATAAAAGCGACTTTGTAAAAAAGTAGAGAACCCGATCGGACAGAACAGAACATGCCGTCTGATCAGGCTATATGCTGATTGCTCTTCAGACAGTGGAGCTGAAGCACCTGTCCGAATAGCAAACAACATAGATCCTGATCAGACGCGGCGTTATGCCGCGGCTGATCTGGATCTATGTTGTTTGCACATGCTCTGAATTATTTTCAGCGCTGAACGAGTTAAAGGTGAGAAAGCACGTAATAAACGTGGATGTTTGTGACAATTGTATTTATTTTAAGGATTTGAATATCGCGTAGGTACTTTTATCGGTGATTACATGATAGTGTATAGCAAGCTGCATAGCCACCTCACATTGAAGAATTCGACACCCCAGTAGGATGGAATTCGAACCTACAGCAGTGAGCAAGTGATTTCAAATGAGAGTAATCACCCAGTCACAAATGTTCTAATATATAGCAAGTTGACCATAACTGTGCGACACGTATGGTGTATTAGTTTAAACATTATTTCAGTATTTTACATGTTCATAACATAATTAACATTTTTTACATTATGGTATATTACTAGTGTAACCTTATAAATGTTCGACTTAACAGATTGAATATGATATTATATACATACCAGTTAAAGCAAGTTGGCACTGTAGTCAACTAGCCACTGTTTAAAGCGATACTACATTGGTGAAAAAAGCAAATATGTACATAATGTAATTTCATTGTCCATTGTATTTTCCTGGTAGATAATTGCTACAAAAGCAGAACATTTCAACTAATAAACAAACGTTGTGTATGACGTTTATTGACATAACAAAATAATGTATGACATGGCCAAACCATGCGTAATACAATGCGTTTATCACGAATAACAGCATGTATGGTACATATTTACCGCTACATCTCACATATTTAGACTAATCTAAAATTATTATCTTAAATTATATCTAAACGACAGTATCACCCGTTTAACATTATACTACACTAATAATAAAAAAACGTCAATTCAGGAGCGTGACTGACCGTTATATAAAATCCTATTTTCACTTGAGTTTGTAGACTGTGAACACATTGTTTATGGATTGAAAGTTGGTGTTCGAACTATTTCCGATGGATTTGTTGTCGCCATGCTATTTATACGCATGCGCTACCGTTTATAATATACTGTCGCTTTAATGTTGTTAACCGTTAGTGTTGGTGTATCTATCGTGTACTATACATTTTGGGTTAATATCATTTCATCATCGATATATCTACGCTACATGAATCGCTTTCCGTGTTGCTAAAAATCAATTATTTAAACTATTTAATAAATATATAAACACGAGATACACTGCACATGCATACAGGATGTTACATATGACTCGTGCAGTGATTGCTATATGTGGTGAGATTCTCGTGCATCTGTGCCTTGGCAGCTTTTACATATTTGGTAAGTATATCTTTATACACTGGACATATATATCGTCCGCCTACGGAGCGGAGTGTTGATAGTTCGATCCTCGTCAGGGGTTCATTCTGATTAGAAATGTCTGTCTGTCTATTTTGAAATATTTGTCATAATTATGAAAGTTAATTTGTTATTTCTAATTCAAAACCAGAATCACTAGCACCATTAGAGATTGGACCAATTAAACACTTTACATTGCTAAGCGAAAATTCATCATTGAAACTGTTGTGATTAGATCCAGTTATTTCTCTGTCGCGATATGTGTTTATGTTTTTAGTCTTCGGTCTAATGGATTCAGACTCATCACTAACGTCATCGTCGTAGTCTTGTTCTTCCACGACAAATTTGGTTGATAGGTCATCAGTTTCTGTGCCATTTCCACAATATATTGACACATCTTCCACGACAAATTTGTTGATAGGTCATCAGTTTTTGAGCCATTTCCGTAGTACATTGAAACCTCTTCCACGACAAATGTGGTTGATAGGTCATCAATTTCTGTGCCATTTCCGCAATACATTGACATATCTTCCACGACAAATTTGGTTGATAGGTCATCAGTTTTTGAGCCAGTTCCGCAATACATTGACACATCTTCCACGACAAATTTGGTTGATAGGTCATCAGTTGCTGTGCCATTTCCGCAATACATTGACACATCTTCCACGACAAATTTGGTTGATAGGTCATCAGTTTCTGTGCCATTTCCGCAATACATTGAAACCTCTTTCACGACAAATTCCGTTGATGATCCACCAGCTTTTGATGCAGTTCCGCAATACATTGAAACCACACTCGATACACTTCCCATCAACAACATCGCTCCTGAAATAAACACATTTATAATATGACTATTAGATTTAATATGCTATGCATTCCAATGTAATGTGATACAACTATTTTACAATAAACAAAAAGGGAAGGGCCGTAACTAATGTTGCTAGAACTTGTGGCCCGACCCGTTTGCTTTTCTATAATTTGTCATGTTTGTATTCACATGTATATATGTAAAAAAACTAATCGAGCAATAAAATATGATTAAACTAAATAAACAAAAACGATATTTATACTATTTGGAAGTAGGGAAACATAATATATTATCAACGTGTAATACGACAAAACTATCATGTAAAATAAAGTACACGTATTGGTGTATTTTTGATATAATGTATTGCACTATACACGTACACTTTTAAATATCGCTATTTGATACATGTATACCGTACCGTACCGTACATTGCCGTACCAAGACTGATTGCAAACAATGTTAGCAACACCGAGCACAATATAATTTACAAACCTGTTATGATGAAACCGAACTCGTACGACTCAGAAACTCCGTAAATATATCATAGAACAGTAAAATAGAATAACGTACAATGCAACAGGATTACATAGCTTCCTCGAATAACGATACAGATAGTTTATACACATTTATTTTAGCTCGATTGCGAAACAAGGTCTTACAACGTATATTAATCACATTCGAGACCTCATTCCTGACAGACAGACAGACAGACAGACAGACAGACAGACAGACAGACAGACAGACAGACAGACAGACAGACAGACAGACAGACAGACAGACAGACAGACAGACAGACAGACAGACAGACAGACAGACAGACAGACAGACAGACAGCACAGACAGACAGACAGACAGACAGACAGACAGACAGACAGACAGACAGACAGACAGACAGACAGACAGACAGACAGACAGACAGACAGACAGACAGACAGACAGACAGACAGACAGACAGACAGACAGACAGACAGACAGACAGACAGACAGACAGACAGACAGACAGACAGACAGACAGACAGACAGACAGACAGACAGACAGACAGACAGACAGACAGACAGACAGACAGACAGACAGACAGACAGACAGACAGACAGACAGACAGACAGACAGACAGACAGACAGACAGACAGACAGACAGACAGACAGACAGACAAGACAGACAGACAGACAGACAGACAGACAGACAGACAGACAGACAGACAGACAGACAGACAGACAGACAGACAGACAGACAGACAGACAGACAGACAGACAGACAGACAGACAGACAGACAGACAGACAGACAGACAGACAGACAGACAGACAGACAGACAGACAGACAGACAGACAGACAGACAGACAG
>CM026389.1:41983520-42052674 GCA_014843695.1 Archivesica marissinica | reverse complement strand
ATCCATCATTCATCCATCCATCCATCATCCATCCATCAACACATCCATCCACCATTCATCCACACACCCACATCCATCAAGCATCCATCCACACATCCATTCATCCACACATCCATCCATCAGCTATCCATACATCATCCATCACCCATCCATCCACACATCACCCATCCATCATCCATCAACCATCCATCCATCATCCATCCCATCCCTCCATCCATCCCTCCCCCTCCATCCATCCATATCATCCATCCATCCATCCATCCTCAATCTCCATCCATCCATCCATCCCTCCACCATCAATCCATCCATCCATCCATCCATCATCCATCCCCCATTCCATCCATCCATCCATCCATCCATCCCTTCCATCCCTCCATTCATCCATTCCATCATCCATCCAATCCTCCATCCATCATCCATCCATCCATCCATCTCCAATACATCCATCCAATCAATCCATCCATCATCCCTCACCATCCATACAATCCATCACCATCACCATCCATCCATCCATCCATCCATCCATCAACCATCCATCATCCATCCATCCATCCACCATCCACTCCATCCATCCATCCATCCATCCATCCATCCATCATCCATCCATCCATCCATCCATCCATCCATCCATCCATCCATCATCCCATCAATCCTCCATCCATCCATCTATACATCCATATATCAATCCATCCATCATCCATCCATCTATATATCCATCCATCCATCATCCATCCATCTATATATCTATCTATCCATCCATCCATCTATCAATCAATCCATCCATCCATCCATCCATCCATCCATCATCCATCTATATATCCATCCATCCATCCATCCATCCATCCATCCATCCATCCATCCATCCATCCATCCATCCATCCATCCATCCATCCATCCATCCATCCATCATATCTGTCTGTCTGTCTGTCTGTGTGTCTGTGTGTCTGTCTGTCTGTCTGTCTGTCTGTCTGTCTGTGTGTGTCTGTCTGTCTGTCTGTCTGTCTGTCTGTCTGTCTGTCTGTCTGTCTGTCTGTCTGTCTGTCTGTCTGTCTGTCTGTCTGTCTGTCTGTCTGTCTGTCTGTCTGTCTGTTTTGGGTTAATGTATGCTAACGCTTGGAGCACCTGTGGTTTGATAGTGCCCTGGTTTGCAGACAAGTCCTTGGTCACCTTGCTTTCCTTTATCACACATGACCTCATCGGCCTTCGTGCGCTTTATCATCTCTAATAAATCAGGCTACAATGAAATGTCTTAAAGTCATTTTTGGGATTTTACATTTTCGAATGCTCTTGTGTTATTTGACCGCTTTCTAGTGAAACCATGGCATTGGCTTGGATGATCTTGGTGTTATTTCCAGTCGGTTTGTAGAAATTACTACTTCAGAATTTGCTATTCTTCGTTTGTGCTTCCGTTGCCCAGATACGGTCGTTGGCTTAAAAGCACTTGCTGTATGTTCGAATTATCTCATGTGTGGAAGCTATCCTGTGGCCCCGAGGTTATAAAACTTTTCTCAGATCTCAAACTCAAGCTCAAGTGATCTGATTGGTTGATACTGAGTGTTACTGTCCGCTGAACCTACCATGCACTTGAGACTGAGTTTTGAGATTGGAGAAAAGTTTTATAACCTCCAGGCCATGTGGATTGCGGCAGGTCGGTGGTTATATCAGGGTTCCCGTTCGTGCCTGAACTACTAGTCACATACATAAATCATTAGTCCATAAGATTTTCATTTACTGATGATCGTAATGTCACAAAAATAATACTACACTTATAAAATAGACGGCAAATACATATCATCGAGGTATTGAGCGTCAGGTCTTTACAACTGATTTCTTTATAGAAAATCAGGTTTTGAAACACGGACAATTCATATCTCGATGAAAATCAAAAAAGGAAGATTTAAAAAATGTTTTACCTCGTGTACATCAGTGGATAACATAATCACGAGGTAAAACATTTTTTAAATCTTCCTTTTTTGATTTTCATCGAGATATGAATTGTCCGTGTTTCAAAACCTGATTTTCTATAAAGAAATCAGTTGTAAAGACCTGACGCTCAATACCTCGATGAAACATACAAATAGAAAATTCCATTGTCAAAATTAAAACTGTAAATCTGTTTCATCAACAGTTCCATATCGTACATAATCATATTTGTGTTCTTTTTATAATATTTTTATTATTTTATTTTATATATTTTATTATAGATGTATACTACTAGTAAATCACTGGACCATCATATTCAACTTTGTAGATATCTCTTTTTTATATTTAAGTTTATTTATCGTCGCTACCGGTTGCCCATATGAGTGATGGGCAGTTCACCTAGCACCACCTTTCCTGGGCGGGCTCCGGCGGTTAACCATTACTTGGTGTGCACCAACTTTCAACTGTTTCATAGAGGCACGATCTGAGCGGGGCTCGAACTCTTGACCATCAGTGATGATAAGTTTACAGTGCTATGCAATGCCACTACCCGACCATTGTGTGCCATCTGATCGTGCTCTATGCTGTTTGCAAAGGCGACCTTAGTCGTAATAGTATGGTAAGGTGCTCTATGATGTTTGCAAAGGTGACCTTAGTCGTAATTAGTATGGTAAGGTGCGCTATGCTGTTTGCAAAGGTGACCTTAGTCGTAATTAGTATGGTAAGGTGCTCTATGCTGTTTGCAAAGGCGACCTTAGTCGTAATTAGTATGGTAAGGTGCTTTATGCTGGTTGCAAAGGCGACCTTAGTCGTAATTAGTATGGTATGGGTTAACGACTTTTATTATTATTCAGCACTGTGCGTGGACCCGTGCACGCATTACGAAGTTATAGATGAGAAGTTTCGTAGTGCAGATTACATTGTGAAGGATCCTACCTATGAACACTTGCTCTGCGACAGGACAACTATAACACAGAAGTGGTACAGGTTTGCTGGAGGTAAATGTACGAACTACGGGTGCTGGCATTCACTAGTTCACCAATTCTAACATACACATTCACGCATGCGTATACGCACGAATGCTTACGGATGAATGCACATATATAGGATCTTACATGAGTGGTAATGCAATTAATAGTCTTTCAGATGGTGTCTCGTGTCGGTGCTTTACACCTTGCACGTAAAAGAACCAGAGGAGACTCTTGAATGGGTCTATGTCTGTATCATTGCACTATCCTCCTCAAGTCTAAAATGACTAATCTCTTCATGAGGCGTCGCTCATATGGGCAACCGGTAGCGACGATAAATAATACGTAAAACACACCCACGGTTTAGTTTAATCATATTTTATTGCTCGATTCTTTTTACCTATAAATGTGAATACAAAACATGACAAATTACAGACAGGCAAATAAATATATTTGCAAACAAGTACCGGTGTGGAGTGTGGACACAGTTATCACTGTCTACTAACCACGTACTCACCATATGTTCTCCGTGTGATCAACTTCCAATACCTCGTAATCACCGCATATTACAGCTCTACATTTTCCCAACCGTATTTCATCAGCAGCATCACCTCATGCGTGTTATAACCGCATCATCACATCCATGCACTAGTGGAAGTCGTGATAGCGCAGTGGATGCGCGTTCGCTTCCGGTGCGAAAGGTCTGGAGTTCGAGCCCCGCTGGAGCCGTTACGATTGTGCCCTTAGGCAAGGCATTTAAATTTTACATTGCCTCTTCTCTCTCCCTCGTGGCGATGGATTCCATCAGGAATGAGGTCTCGAGAGTGATAAATATAAGTCGTAATAACTTGTTTCACAATCGAGCTAAAATAAATTTGTATAAACTAAATCACATCCATGCACTGCGAGTAAATCGTGTAAGCGCCGCACAAAGACCGTTACCGCTCCGTACACCGTGCTGTGACCGCCGCCTAACTGTACCGCATTCAACCACGATGCATGGCGAATACCCGCACGGTGTCCACATGGTCCCTACGCGGTTCAGAAACTCGCTCAACCGCCATCAGAACAGCCCTCGAGTGAGGCGGGCTCTTAGTGTCATCCAATCGTGGGATGAATTTGGACATGTTTTGTGACCGATGAGTTGATAGCGGTTATACTTAAATACATGCACTTGTACTTAATCTATTTATAGAAATGTTGATTTGCTAAATATATAGCATCTCTGTGTGATACATTTTTTACATTATAAACTGTTTTAATCTGTTCATTTTATTATTTTCTTATAACGACGTTTTGCAAAGGAATTATTGTATTACATTGTGGCCACTGTTAGTGGCGATGTCTGGATGGGTGAGTATGTGTATCAGCCGTTTGCACTCGTGTTATGAACTATTAAACAATTTCCAATTGTCTACAGGTAAAACGTTGACAAAGAAGTGCATGAAGCCATACCACTGTGGTACGCACATTCCGCTATGGATGAGTGGAGTTGATCCGAATGTAGCCGACGGCATCGTTAACAGACAGGTACAATTATCTGACAATAAGGCAACCTGGTCCATTGTCGGGAACGTACAATATGTATACTTTATGTATGGATAGGCAATGATGTCTCACATAGCGACACGTGACACCCTATCACGTGATATCCATAACGTGTGACACCGGTTGCTCATGAACTCATAAGAGTGGCAGTCTCAAAAACTAGTCCATATACTTCACGTTGTGTTTATATATAGTTTTATTTAACACTATCAATCTCGTGTCGGTGCTTTACACCGTGCACGTAAAAGAACCAGAGGAGATTCTGGAATGGGTCTCTGTCTGTATCATTGCACTAACCTCCAAAATCGAAAATGACTAGTATCTTCAGGAGGCGTCGTTCATATGGGTAACCGGTAGCGACGATGAATACACGTAAAACACACACACTATCAATACACATATTAATTACATACCATTTCTATCCAGGGTACATGCACACTGTACCATGATAATTATATCAAACCCGTCTATAGCCTAGAAACAGCTCTAATAATCGGCTACACATTAAAGGAACTTATTGCATCATTATCGCCCAGGTAGATTCTCTTTGCCCATATGTGTGTTTTACGTTTATTTATCGTCGCTACCGGTTGCCCATATGAGCGACGCCTCCTGAAGAGATTAGTTATTTTAGAATTTGGAGGATAGTGCATGATAGTTCTTTTTCTTTGCCCATCAATCGGTACGCATATATATATATATGACACGTGACATGATCTCTCATTGAATAAATTACGTAAGCTAATGAAGTTCCATTGTTATTGTACAAAATAGAATAACCCTTATTTTCTCTTGTAGTCGCACACCAGTATGGTATCTAACATTTTCGAATCCAACCATTATCCACAACGCTGTCCGATTAGCACAGTGGTTAGCGCGCACGCTTCTCACCAATGCAACTCTGATTCGTGTCTCGGACCGGGAAGTATGAGAGATGGTATGGTGGTCGCCGTATTCCGGTTTCCTCCCACACGAATGACCACATATACGCTGTCATTCGCGCTAACGAGAGTGATTAATATAAGTTGTTAAATCGTTGTAAAATAAATAAAGATATAAAATTCTTATCCACATGCCCATCGGGTCAAAGAGTATATCACTTCAATTCAACGAACACCACCTTAGCGCGAATGACAGCGTATATGTGGCCATTCGTGTGGGAGGACACCGGAATACGGCGACCACCATACCATCTCTCATACTTCCCGGTAAACCCCAACCTACTTAAATATCCAGTAGTCCTTTCACTCCAGTGTATGCATGCCAATCCACTGCAACTATGAGAGTCAACATTTCCTAACAACACAGCACATCCATATTCAACAGGGGGTGTTCCTTATGTGTTCTATATCCACATAACCTTCAACACACAAATGTCTCGCATAGATAATGCCATTTCAAACCAGTATTATATTGATCTCCTCGCTCAGAAGCTATCATATTGAAAAAACCCGGCAAACTATAGAATGGACATGCTCCGGACCGGAACTGATTTTGTAATTATCTCGGGCATGTATAGACAAACCATAGACGGTGTAGTCCTATTGTTCCCACTTATATAAAATTAGGTAAAAACGGGTGTGGGAATAAGAGGAGTTGTGTTGCAGTGTGTTTAAGGGTGTTTAAGATCAAATACAATCAAACGGACGGACAGACATACACGCAGACAGACAGCAACTATATATATACATACCATGAACCTGTAACCACCAACAACAAGACTTTGTCCACCGCGTTTATTGCGGACAAACTCAATTTGAACGTATGCATTCGCCAACAATTTGGAATGGTCATTTACCTATGAAGTGGGAATAAGAGTACTACTGGACAACAGCAAGTGGGAATAAAAGGATTAAACGTATAGACCCATAGCCAATTTTGTTCATCATCATCAATCCTCTTCACCCCGGTTGGGGTATAGGGCCTTCACCACTGCTCTCCACTTGGACCCGTAACTCCTCCGTAGTAGTTGTTGTGGTGTTGGTTTCTGTAGCGAGTTGTTGTTTTACGTGGTAGGGGTGCTGGCCCTACGCACAACCTTCCTCCTTTCTCAGTCGGGCTTAGGACCGTCCATGGCGGAGTTCCAATTTTGTTACAGAAGTTTAATTGTTTATTGGGGTTTAACGTCTTACATCATATGACGACTATTCATGCTTGGTGGGAGAAATCCCATCGGAGCAGCTCTTCCAATCATCGATCTTACAGATACCTGCTGGATAGCTTCCTCGTATAAAATTCAACACCCCCAGTGGTATTCGAACCGACATACGTATGGGGCAAGTCATTTGAATGTTACAACCAAACCACTCGTCCGTAGATGTCAATCTGGATAAGGTACATTCACCGTTATGATGTTATAATATACTGTTATATATATATATCTGTTCTAGATTTGCGGCACTAATCCATCCAACAGTAACTGTTGCCTGTACCAGGATAACATCCGAGTGAAGAACTGCAGCACGTTTATAGTCTATGAATTGAAACCCATCAGGGGTTGCTCATATGCCTACTGTTCAGGTAACAATGTTCACCCAAGGAACGAAGACTGGTTTTATTGATGAGTAGTTTACGTTACAGGAATATACTAGATAAGCTGAACAATTGTTTGTTTGTGTGCTTATTTGTTTCAGGGTTGCAATTCACACAGTGTACTTAGTTGTAATAGCTAGTTTTAGCGACCATATTAGAATTAATCAAGGAATACCTCACGTGCGCAACCGGGTAGTACGCCACGCATGTGTGTGTGTTTATTTATCGTCGGTACCGGTTGCCCATATGAGCAACGCCACCTGAAGATATTAGTCAGTTTAGATTTTTGAAGGATAGTACAATGATACAGACAGAGACCCATTCCAGAGTCTCCTCTGGTTCTTTTACGTGCTCGGTGTACAGCAACGACACGAGACCTCGGTTTAAAGTCCCATCTGAAAGACTGTTAATTGTATAAGGGTCAGACGGTGGATCGAACCTGCGATCCATGGATTACCAGTCCAGCGTGTTACCACTGGACTTCATATCCGTCTGCATACGCCACGAACCGTCCACTACGCAGGTATAGCCACCGGACCTCCGCAAGCTGGATGTTTCGATAGCGTCCTGCAATGAACTAATTTAGCATCCCAAGTAGGGTTCGAACCTATAACAGAGGAAGATATACTAGCTACAATTAATTTGTATACACATCTTTTAAACTTTATAGGTACAGGTGTACCATGTCCACCCGATCAATGGTCCGCCAGTGGTTACGAGCCTGGGTGTCAAGGTAAGCAGTAGTGATGTGTTTGCGTGTAGAATATTCATTATTTGAGGTCTCACTGTTTTACTATACCTATATAATAAAGACCTAATACTAACAAAAGTAGATCTTGTTGTCATGGTAACTTGTGGAATTACTTAAACTTCGAAAACAGTATTTGTAATGAGAAGCTACATGTCAATTTGATTTCCATACCTTGCTTAGCATCTACTGACAATGAACCGTAGATTAGTGTCGGTTCAGTTGTTATTATATTCTGTTACTTTCCTAAATAACAATTTTGACATTTTCCAGATATGTTTCCAAAAATGATGAACAATCCACAGCTGTCTGACCCGATTGTTAAGCCAGATACATTCCAGTTTAAATGTCACGTGAATTTTGATCCGACACGAACTGATGTGGGCTTCGACGTTGAATGGTTGTTTGACAACAAAACCGACACACATGTCGCTCGAACGCACGTGACTGGAAGCGCACGGGATGTAGTTATTGACCAAAGCGCCCTAGCAGGTCACATGGGTGAAACGGTAAGCATGTTGGGTATGATACATAGCATGTCCACCATCACTGCGATAAATTTGATAGCCATAAAGTATATAATATGTATGTCATTCACTGTGAATGTGGCACCTCAGTGTTTTACCTAATTCCATGCATATTTCTAATTGGTTTAAACATATTTATTCGTACATATCTATTTTATAGCTATACAAACGAAAATGGATTTAATCGGAAGCTTAAAGCTTATTAGGATTATCTCCATTAAATATATAAATGTGTGCACTATTGGCGATTGAGACATATACGTATTATGTAGTATGAACAAAATATTTAATAAGTGTATTAAAATTTAGCTTGATAAAGGGGGAATGGGAGGAGGTAGAAAAGATGAAATAACACATACAGTTTTCATGTTGTATCATTATGCAAGCGCGTCAAGTCTCTGTTTACATATAAATTGTTAGACACGTTTAGACCTTTCTATGATATATGGACAGCTAAGACTATTATTTCATTATGTCCAGGTGCCAAGGAATTATCACCAAATAGGATATTTCTAATATACAGCGCTACTTGTCACTTAGTGTGTGTACATTTGGCACAAACAAAAATGTAAAAACAAATATAGTGGTTAATTAAGCTTTATATTAGTTTACAATGGAAACAAGCTTCAACAACTTATATGAATCACTCTCGTGTGAATGCATATACTTGTAGTGTCATTCTCGTGAGATGATACAGACGGATCTGTTGTCCAGTGGTAACACGCTGGACTGGTAATCCAGGGATCGCATGTTCGATCCCCCGTCTGACCCTAATAAAATTAACAGTCTTTAAGATGGGACTTTAAACTAAGGTCTTGTGTCGGTGATTTACGCCATGCACGTGAAAGAACAAGAGGAGACTCTGGAATGGGTCTCTGTCTGTATCATTGCACTATCCTCCAACAATCTAAAATGACTAATCTCTTCAGGAGGCGTCGCTCATATGGGCAACCGGTAGCGACGATACATAAACGTAAAACACACACTGGTGAGATGAAGGCACAGGCCATTGCAGTGTGCAGTGCAGTTTAATGCAAGGTGTGTGCATAAACAATCAACTGTTGTCACATCTTCAACAGCTTTATCTGAAATGGTTGGATTTTAGCGTACATCGCTGTCAGTGTAATGTGTCCAATGGGCTATTAGTGGTATAAACTTGAAATTGCTGACTGCGTAATGTCAATATCATACGTTGTAGTCACCAATTACTGTAGCAACCTTGATATGTCTCTATTCCTGTCGATTCTAGTTGCCATTTAGGACTATATTAGTGTAGCATAAATATATATATATGTGTAAATATGTGTACTGAATATTTCAGTTGAGCTGCAAAGTTCGTTCTTACTTCAAATCCACGCCTCACAGAAAAGGTCCATTTCTGCCAAGCAACGGTTACTGGTGCGGAATCAAGGTAATAACAAGCGAAGAAAATGGAGAATTTCTGCGCAAGCGAAGCATATTAAACAGATATTGATATATTGACATTCGTGTATATCTGCCTAATAATTAACAAAGGAATCTAAGAGAAATCAAGGCAGTCCAAAAGCAAGGACTACCCGCACATAAAGGAAATGTATAGAAGTCAGTCGAAACGTACAGCAATGCACGTGCTGGGTTGATTCTCTCTACCCGCATGTGCTTAGTGCAGTTAATAAGCACTGACTCAGATCAACTTCTAAATTTAAAATATAACATTTGACAATATGTTTTATAGTTATTAAAGGCGCAAGGAAAATGCATTGTCGTGTCTCACACTTAATCGTTCTATAAATAGCTATAATTAGATATATTTTAGAGGACATAATCATTTCAATTTCAAAAGGTTATAGCACATATTAGACTATATACGGTAATTACTTATATAGTGTAATGATCTGGAACCTGTAACGTTTTATTGCATAATATATACTAGAATTATAAATGATTTGTTATAATGAAGTATTTCGCGGAGGTGAAACCTGGGCACGGCACCATTTCATAAGCTCATCTCAATGTATACCAATGTCGTCATTTCAGTTTTCTACCACAAGCAATACACGTAGCACAAAATATTCCACCAAAGATGTGAAACGGACCTCAATGTCTACCAATATTGTCATTTCAGTTTTCTACACCCAACATTACAGTTAGCACAAAGGAGTCCACACAGAATGTGCAAATCATCTCAACTGTACCAATCATTTGCAACAAGCAGGCCCAACCAAGCTGTAAGCTTGAGCTGTATCTAGACAACAATAACCGTAAGTAGAAAGGATTATTTCCCACCAGGGGTGTCGAATTATATTATGTGAGGAAACAACAATAATACATTTGAAATCAAACTTTACTGTGTCCCAGTATACTTTTGAACCTTATTACCTCTCATGGAAATTAGTACCGTGTATACGTACACCGTAGTAAGTAGTCCCTGATATTCAAACAACTCCATGCAAATAATCCACGCACTCCTTTTTTAATAGTATATATTCTGTTAGTGCATATTTAGCATTTTACTGATTTAAACAGTTGATTTTCAACTAATAATGCATGACTGTCACAAACTACACTGAACCGAATTTCTAAACGTCCACCTGATGTTGCATATCAGTGGAAGACAATCAACAAGTAAAGACCATAGTAGAATGCCGTCTGTTGAAAAGTCGTGCAACCTGGAAACACGATGGAAATGATTTAGAATGATATTAAAATATGACATTGTATGATTCATTACAAAATGTACTTGAAATAGCGAATTTAATTACAACGCTGAACATACCTGTCTGATAGAAGTGCCTGTATCAAGCATACCGACGGCTCGCCCGCTTTCCTCGATGGTCATTCTCGCCATATTTTCTGTTTTTTCGGTTACGGGTCGCACATAGAATAAATTGCAATCAAATTGAGCACTCACCATGCCGTGCACGTGGTCCTCATGCCAACACTTAGGATTCGAACCTTCCGTTCCGCTTGGTCAGCCATGACAATACATTGGTGTTTTCTTAGTGTACATTGATAGAGTATGGTGGATAACAATATACTACCAATATTTGGACTAATACACAGACCCGTTACCCTAAACTCACAATTTATTAGGTGGACGTTTAGAAATTCGGTTCAGTGTATATATCTAATGTGTCAAAAGTAAACTGTCATGCCGCGATCATTCAGAATACTTCAATGTTGTATTACACGTGTGTACATTCACGAAAACATAATTATGTGAGGGTTGTGTTAAAGTGAATACAAGCAGAGTTATATGATGAAAGTTAATGTAGTATAGTGCATTGATCGAATACCTGCTGGCAGTGTGCATGTCTGCTTGACGCAAACATATTGTCATCGCATAAATTGAACAAGACATACTATTTAAAGCCAATCCATGTTGCGTTGTCTAATGAATACTATGTATGTCTAGTAAATGAGGTAGTGAGTCTGGTACCCAGCTATGGTCATGTTGGTGAGGTTCGTACGCTTGTCACCTAAATCAACATTGTCTCTTCTCCTGCCATTATGGCGACGGTTACATTCTATCAGGGATGCATTCTCTATAGCGATTAGTTAAGGGATATAAGATATAAGAATTTGTTTCACAATCTAACTATGATAACGTAATATCAACCATTATAGTAAGCTAATCAGTTTAAACATGACTATTTCAGTATGTTTGCATGTAATCGCGAAATGAACAGCAGTAGACCGAAAGGGATTAGAACGAAAGGAAACTTATATAGTTCTTCTCCCTATCAATTGATTGATATACAATAGGCAGGGAGAATAACATATAACAATGAAAATACGTGAACTATATTCTAGGTATATGCTAAAGAATGTCAGAAGTTATTGTATTAATTTAGCAAGTCAATAGTTTTGGATGCTAAAACGAAAATGGTTAATAATTAAATGATTATTTGAAGAAAGTTCAAGAACATGAACTATCAAATCAGAGCAAGAAAAGAGGAACAGCGAATCATAGCATAACTGAACACTAGACCAGAAGACAATATGCAGTTCAATGTATTCCAATGGTGTACAGTTTTCTGAGCATCTAGTTCTGAAACAAAATGAAGGTTCTAGATTTGTTTTATAAACTTAATGAAACTTCAGACTCGAGTTGTTTATGTTCCTTCCTTTTAGATAATGCTCTTACAACGACGTCGTGTACAAGGGTTCTGAAACCGACCGACTGGAATGCTGCCACAAACCAAGCTGTAGTTTCATTTCAAGTCCTAGCACGACGAGACCCAAGGAAGGATGCTGATAAAAACCTTGCCCTTCACATTAAACAGATATTTTCTGGAGATGGTCCACCGATATTTAACAACTACAACGTGCCCTACCTAATGGTATCATCTGCTAGTCTGTAGTCGTTGTCTATAACAGCCAAGTATGTTCCATTGCAATGGATGAACGCCAATATAACCTTTGAGTTAACCCGAGACATCACTTAGTCGCTAATAGTTGTCTATAACAGCCAAGTATGTTCCATTGCGATGGATTAACGCCAATATAACCTTTGAGTTAACCCGAGACATCACTTAGTCGCTAATAGTTGTCTATAACAGCCAAGTATGTTCCATTGCGATGGATTAACGCCAATATAACCTTTGAGTTAACCCGAGACATCATTTAGTCACTAATAGTTGTCTATAACAGCCAAGTATGTTCCATTGCGATGGATGAACGCCAATATAAACTTTGAGTTAACCCGAGAATCCCTCTGACTAAGCCAGCAATAAGTTAAATGGTGGTGGTTTACGCAAGCTAACACTACGATACAGGTGTATAATTACCTTACTAATAGTGCTATGTTTACTTGAAACACAGAGGTGAATGTCCTATTATATGCTCAGAACAAAAGTATGTGATGTGCGTGAAAAAAAGATACAATGTTAGAAAGGTAATAATAGCTGAGATTATGTTTTTCGTTTATTTATCGTCGCTACCGGTTGCCCATAGGAGCAACACCTCCTGAAGAGATTAGTCATTTTAGATGTTTGGGTGATAGTGCAATGATACAGACAAGAGACACATTCCAGAGACTCTGGTTCGTTTACGTGCACGGTGTACAGCACCGACACGAATCCTCGGTTTAAAGTCTCATCTGAAAGACTGTTAATTTTATTAGGGTCAGACGGGAGATCGAAAATGAATTTATTTGTGTGTGTGTTTTACGTTTATTTATCGTCGCTACCGGTTGCCCATAGGAGCGACGCCTCCTGCAGAGATTAGTAATTTTAGATTGTTGGAGGATAGTGCAATGATACAGACAGAGACCCATTCCAGAGAATCTGGTTCTTTTACGTTCACGGTGTAAAGCACCGACACGAGACCTCGGTTTAAACTCACATCTGAAAGACTGTTAATTTTATTAGCATCAGACGGGAGATCGAAAATGAATTTATTTGTGTGTGTGTGTTTTACGTTTATTTATCGTCGCTACCGGTTGCCCATAGGAGCGACGCCTCCTGCCGAGATTAGTAATTTTAGATTGTTGGAAGATAGTGCAATGATACAGACAGAGACCCATTCCAGAGACTCTTGTTCTTTTACGTGTACCGTATACAGCACCGACACGAGACCTCGGTTAAAAGTCCCATGTGAAAGACTGTTAATTTTATTAGCTTCAGACGGGAGATCGAACATGAATTTCTGTTACAACTGATTCTTTATATACCTTGTTTTAGATTCACACTAAAGATAAAGACACATCGCTTTGCCAGTGTACAGGTGATCCGCATTGTACAACGTTGGACAAACACTTTACAAAACGTGGAACGTACGTGAACTAGAGTTGTTATATTCATACGGTGCTCAGTTCTTTCTGTCTTGTATTTTTTATTCACTTGTATTTCAATGAAACGTTTTTTGTGTGCTTCGGGCCCAAACAAGGGAGAACGCCATTTATTTGCCCCGGCAGGTGACTAGTAGGGGCACACTCCCTAGTAGCTTTATATGCTTCATATATAGTTATCAACATACGATGTAAGAAATGTATATGATTTATCATTGTCATATATTATTTATATATTATTTATATATTATTTATATATTATTTATATATTATTTATATATTATTTAAGTGGGGTTCGATGGGGGCACACATCAATTTACATAGGAAGACGTATCCTGGGTGCCAGTCTGTCGATTTTTCACTTTTTAACTTCTGGCAAAAAGTTGATATTTTAAACAGAAGCTCAATGCGACCCAATTAACAATCTCGGTGTTAAAATATATATATTTGACTGACCAGGCAAACTATATCAACGCCTGTTACCAGGCTAAGGAAGACGAACAAAATGTGTGCGATGGACGAAATAAAACAGCACTCACAGCCTGTCGTATTTACTTCTATCATTGTATCTTAGGTAAAGAAATAAAACCCCAAGCCTGTCGTATTTACTTCTATCATTGTATCTTAGGTAAAGAAATAAAACCACACGCCTGTCGTATTTACTTCTATCATTATATCTTAGGTAAAGAAATAAAACCACACGCCTGTCGTATTTACCTCTATCATTATATCTTAGGTAAATAAATAAAACCACACGCCTGTCGTATTTACTTCTATCATTATATCTTAGGTAAATAAATAAAACCACACGCCTGTCTTATTTACTTCTATCATTATATCTTGGGTAAAGAAATAAAACCACACGCCTGTCGTATTTACTTCTATCATTATATCTTAGGTAACGAAATAAAACCACACGCCTGTCTTATTTACTTCTACCATTGTATCTTAGGTAACGAAATAAAACCACACGCCTGTCGTATTTACTTCTGTCATTATATCTTAGGTAAAGAAATAAAACCCAACGCCTGTCGTATTTACTTCTATCATTGTATCTTAGGTAAAGAAATAAAACCACTCGCCTTTCTTATTTACTTCTGTCATTATATCTTAGGTAAAGAAATAAAACCCCACGCCTGTCGTATTTACTTCTATCATTGTACCTTAGGTAAAGAAATAAAACCACACGCCTTTCTTATTTACTTCTGTCATTATATCTTAGGTAAAGAAATAAAACCCCATGCCTGTCGTATTTACTTCTATCATTGTATCTTAGGTAAAGAAATAAAACCACACGCCTTTCTTATTTACTTCTGTCATTATATCTTAGGTAAAGAAATAAAACCCCACGCCTGTCGTATTTACTTCTATCATTGTATCTTAGGTAAAGAAATAAAACCCCACGCCTGTCGTATTTACTTCTGTCATTGTATCTTAGGTAAAGAAATAAAACCACACGCCTGTCGCATTTACTTCTATCATTATATATTAGGTAAAGAAATAAAACTACACGCCTGTCGTATTTACTTCTATCATTATATCTTAGGTAAAGAAATAAAACCACACGCCTGTCGTATTTACTTCTATCATTATATCTTAGGTAAAGAAATAAAACCACACGCCTGTCGTATTTACTTCTATCATTGTATCTTAGGTAAAGAAATAAAACCACACGCCTGTCGTATTTACTTCTATCATTGTATCTTAGGTAAAGAAATAAAACCACACGCCTGTCATATTTACTTCTATCATTGTATCTTAGGTAAAGAAATAAAACCACACGCCTGTCGTATTTACTTCTATCATTGTATCTTAGGTAAAGAAATAAAACCACACGCCTGTCGTATTTACTTCTATCATTGTATCTTAAGTAAAGAAATAAAACCCCACGCCTGTCGTATTTACTTCTATCATTGTATCTTAGGTAAAGAAATAAAACCCCACGTCTGTCGTATTTAATTCTATCATTGTATCTTAGGTAAAGAAATAAAACCCCACGTCTGTCGTATTTACTTCTATCATTGTATCTTAGGTAAAGAAATAAAACCCCACGTCTGTCGTATTTACTTCTATCATTGTATCTTAGGTAAAGAAATAAAACCCCACGCCTGTCGTATTTACTTCTATCATTGTATCTTAGGTAAAGAAATAAAACCCCACGCCTGTCGTATTTACTTCTATCATTGTATCTTAGGTAAAGAAATAAAACCCCACGTCTGTCGTATTTACTTCTATCATTGTATCTTAGGTAAAGAAATAAAACCCCACGCCTGTCGTATTTACTTCTATCATTGTATCTTAGGTAAAGAAATAAAACCACACGCCTGTCGTATTTACTTCTATCATTGTATCTTAGGTAAAGAAATAAAACCACACGCCTGTCGTATTTACTTCTATCATTGTATCTTAGGTAAAGAAATAAAACCCCACGCCTGTCGTATTTACTTCTATCATTGTATCTTAGGTAAAGAAATAAAACCCCACGTCTGTCGTATTTACTTCTATCATTGTATCTTAGGTAAAGAAATAAAACCCCACGCCTGTCGTATTTACTTCTATCATTGTATCTTAGGTAAAGAAATAAAACCACACGCCTGTCGTATTTACTTCTATCATTGTATCTTAGGTAAAGAAATAAAACCACACGCCTGTCGTATTTACTTCTATCATTGTATCTTAGGTAAAGAAATAAAACCCCACGCCTGTCGTATTTACTTCTATCATTGTATCTTAGGTAAAGAAATAAAACCAAACGCTTGTCGTATTTACTTCTATCATTATATCTTAGGTAAATAAATAAAACCACACGCCTGTCGTATTTACTTCTATCATTATATCTTAGGTAGCGAAATAAAACCACACGCCTGTCGTATTTACTTCTGTCATTATATCTTAGGTAAAGAAATAAAACCCCACGCCTGTCGTATTTACTTCTATCATTGTATCTTAGGTAAAGAAATAAAACCACACGCCTTTCTTATTTACTTCTGTCATTATATCTTAGGTAAAGAAATTAAACCACACGCCTGTCGTATTTACTTCTATCATTATATCTTAGCTAAAGAAATAAAACCACACGCCTGTCTTATTTACGTCTGTCATTATCTTAGGTAAAGAAATAAAACCACACGCCTTTCTTATTTACTTCTGTCATTATATCTTAGGTAAAGAAATAAAACCACACGCCTGTCTTATTTACGTCTGTCATTATCTTAGGTAAAGAAATAAAACCACACGCCTTTCTTATTTACTTCTGTCATTATGTTAGGTAACGAAATAAAACCACACGCCTTTCTTATTTACTTCTGTTATTATATCTTAGGTAACGAAATAAAACCACACGCCTGTCTTATTTACTTCTGTTATTATATCTTAGGTAACGAAATAAAACCACACGCCTGTCTTATTTACTTCTGTCATTATATCTTAGGTAAAGAAATAAATGTTACTTTAAGCGTCAATCCATGATAGCATATAAAATGTGTTTCCTTTAGTAATATTTTAAGTAATATATAAATTTATATATATATATTCTATATTATTGATTACTGTTCAATAGATAGGACAACTATAGAAGTACATCAGTTATATAATTATCTAATCAACACAGCTCTGGCAACAATCTGTTCATAGATTCCCACGTTCTTTTGCCAAGTTCTCCAATGCATATCTCGGAGTGCTAATCTCACATCTATCTAATGTTTATGATTCTCTCGTGCGTCGATTGTTTATAATTCTCTAGTTTATAATGTTTATAATTCTCTAGTTTATAATGTTATTAATTCTCTAGTTTATAATGTTTATAATTCTCTAGTTTATAATGTTTATAATTCTCTAGTTTATAATGTTTATAATTCTCTAGTTTATAATATTTATAATTCTCTAGTTTATAATGTTTATAATTCTCTAGTTTATAATGTTTATAATTCTCTAGTTTATAATGTTTATAATTCTCTAGTTTATAATGTTTATAATTCTCTAGTTTATAATGTTTATAATTCTCTAGTTTATAATGTTTATATCTGTATTTCAGTATATACGACTACTACAAAGTAGGGGAATTTACCATGTATGAAAGCACAGCTGCCAATCGGTTGTTCCAAGTAAGTGAACATTAACAGTTATGGCGTGGCGTATTTTCGTATTAATTGGGCTAAGTAACGTCAAAAAACTACATGGACTCAGTAATACTTCCAAGAATTACTTCCGACATTAGAACAGTTACATTAATCGCACTTGGCTACTGTATTCTCTTATATCTTATATAATGTATACATGTCACTTGCATATATATATGTATATGAGAGATATGTTTATTACCGGCTATATATCTGTATGACAGGTTATAATTATATGTACTCGTGGATCAGTTATGAACTATCTTAGTACAGATACACATTAAGACAGTCCACGTATTCGTAATCATGGTATAACCATAGTACACATAGTACACATATTTTAAACATCGTAGTCTTATCTAAAGGTATTGTAGTACATAACTTTGTAGTTTTAATGTAAAATGTCGGATGCTCGATGGATATTGGTGCAATACTTTATTGTCTTGTGGCATGTCGATCACTGTATTATAGTATAATGCGACATTGCACATGTAACAAGGTATTCTCGTCACATAACCGTAGTAGAAATGGTAAGCATATATATATATATATGTGCATTCTTGGACATCTTTGAAGTATACACGCACCGGGTATTGTATTCATCCAGCGTACCCCCGACATAGTCTTGTGTGAGCGACAGTCGGAGATATGAAAACCGAACACACACTGAGATTACAGCAGCCCTCATAGCCCTCTAAGCATCTAGTCATAATAATTAAGATAGGTAAAAACCATCACTTTTAGATAATGTCTATTTTATTCGTCTTAGAAAACTTAGTCGCCCAAATGCATTTATGCGGTAGCGTGCCTGTCTGCATCACTATAAATAGATACAAATGGTTGTGTACTGCAGGTACAGACGGATCTGTAGTCCAGTGGTAACACGCTGGACTGGTAATCCAGGGATCGCAGGTTCGACCCTAATAAAATTAACAGTCTTTCAGATGGGACGTTAAACCGAGGTCTCGTGTCGGTGCTTTACACCGTGCACGTAAAAGAACCAGAGGAGATTCTGGAATTGGTCTCTGTCTGTATCATGCACTATCCTCCAACATCTAAAATAACTAATCTCTTCAGGAGGCGTCTCTCATATGTGCAACCGGTAACGACGATAAATAAACGTAAAACACACAAATGTACTGCAGGTTCAGGCACGCACGTGGTCATGTGGTCGTCATCATGGTCATGAAGTGACATGTAACTGTGGTGTTGCGGCTCGAGAAGGCAACGATATCGTCATAATTGACATGTGCCATGGTCACTACGGGAAATCCTATCCACAAGTGATAATTCCGCATAAAGGAACGATGTCGCAGGGTACTGTCGTTTCCCAGGATAAGGTGGGATCAAACTATTTGGTAAGTTTAATACCACAACAAAATTTCTGCAATATTGCAATTATTTTGTCGAGTCCAGACATCCATCCGTCTATCCCAACATATAAAACATTGCAAGGTCAATTTTCTAATCTCGAATTTTGGAAACAATATTTGCACTTACTGATTCATATTGCATTTTTACAATGTAAGAATGTTTCCTACAATATATTCAAATAATGACTTACACATACGGGGGATATTCAACGGTTCACATAATTTGAAAAGTAGTCTAAGTACTACACGATCATTTGGTATTTGCTCAACTTGTATATCAATGAGCTTTCTAATGTTTTATGTCCTATTAGCGCAGTGGTTAGCGCCCTCGCTTCTCACCAATGCAACCCGGGTTCGATCCTCGGACCGGGAAGTATGTGAGATGGTACGGTGGTCGCCAGATCGAACAGGTGGGTTTTCTCCGGATTAAGCTTAATGATTTTCATTTTTACACGTTTGGAGAATACCATGGTAACCGTGTCCATAAGTATGTATTAGCTTATCATAGTATACTTAGTACATACGGTACATCTTTTTGACTCAGCATATCGATGCTGAAGATTTTCAGAACAATCTATCGCAAGTCCTTCGGTTATCCAAAACTAGTCTCAACCTGCCATTCCAAAATTAACTAGTAATTGGTGCAACAACCTCCGTAAAGAACTGCCAACTTTTTCATATAAAGAGACACGAATCCGTGCCCCACAGTAATGACTACAGTGGTACACCTTAACCACTCCACAACGGAGGCGGTTACTAGTTATTTACTACATTAAGTAACCTTTGTAGATCATCCGCTAACTGCGCCAACTACATAATTATAATAAACCAGCTTCATTATTGGTCGTTCATTTTTGAATGGCTGGTTAGAACTAGTTGAAACTAGTTTTTGAACCTGTGGTCATTAGTGACCTTAACCAGTCGAGCTTATGTCATATGACGACTCTCCATGCAGCTATATATATTGGTGGAAGAAGACCCCGGGTATGTCCCTCCGAGCTGTAGTTCATGCATGGACGAGCAACAGGGTAGAACCATCGACCTACCGCATACTGACTGAATAGTATGAGATTAGAGTGACACAAAGTTGACTGCCAGAGACAAACATACCATTTATTAATCGTTGTACATAGTTGATTGCCAGAGACAAACACACCATCTGTTAATTTGTGTACATAGTTGATTGCCAGAGACAAACACACCATCTGTTAATATTTGTACAAAGTTGACTGCAAGAGACAAACACACCATCTGTTAATCTTTGTACATAGTTGACTGCAAGAGACAAACACAACATATGTTAATATGTGTACATAGTTGACTGCCAGAGACAAACATACCATCTGTTAATCGTTGTACATAGTTGAATGCCAGAGACAAACACACCATCTGTTAATATTTGTACATAGTTGATTGCCAGAGACAAACACACCATCTGTTAATCCTTGTATTGAAGATTGACTTTCCATCAGGAGCCCAGGTGAAAGTGCATGCCACAAAAAGAACCATGAATATCGCGATTACGTCTCCCGAGGCTGACTTCGGAGCAACTGTCGGACTCTGTGGAACATTTGACGGAAATATAGATAACGATTTGACACACAAAGGCGGAGGTACCCCTGACAAGTTTCTATCAACGCGATTCCAACCAAACTCATTTGTTGAATCATGGAGGTATGCATTTATTGTTTCTTCTGATCAGCACAATACACCCAGACACAAAACATGTTACGCGCTAACCGGGGTCAATCTAGTTGTGAGCATCTGCTGCACCACAGGTTTGTGTGGGACGTAATACGACAGGTGGGCAGCGTCATGCGACGTGTGGGGCACGTGTGTGCAATGCGACGTGTGGATTCCACAGTGTGCACCCACAGTTTGCACATCCCACACGTTGCATTGACCGGCTAGTATAAATACCGAGCAGAACTTCATTCTGGGCCTCCAACACTCTAAGATAGCCGAGAATCCTTGCCAGTTTGTATTGCCGACGTCATATTTTAAGCATTGTATAGTGATCGTTAGCATTCACGCACATGCATAGCAGTTGCTGCAGAGTAAAGCAAGTAAAAGTACATCATATCGTTGTCATCACTCAGTCAACTGTCCGCTACGTCCGTCCGTCTGTCCACTAGATTGACCCCGGTTAGCGCGTGACACTATTAGGCGTGGACGTCGTGATAGCGCAGTGGATGCGCGTTCGCTTCATGTGCGAATGGTCCGGAGTTCGAGCCCCGCTGGAGCCGTTACGATTGTGCCCTTAGGCAAGACATTTAAATTCCATGTTGCCTCTTCTATCTCCTTCGTGGCGATGGATTCTACCAGGAATGAGGTCTCGAGAATGATTAATATAAGTTGTAAGAACTTGTTTCGCAATCGAGCTAAAACAAATGTGTATAAACTAAACAGTATTAGGCGAGCTGGATACTGTCCTATGACACAATGTATTAGGTGAGCTGGATACTGTCATATAACACAATGTATTAGTCGAGCTGGATACTGTCATATAACATAATGTATTAGTCGAGCTGGATACTGTCATATAACACAATGTATTAGGTGAGCTGGATACTGTCATATAACACAACGTATTAGGCGAGCTGGATACTGTCATAATAGTTATAACACAATGTATTAGGCGATCAGGATACTGTCATATAACACAATGTATGAGGCAATCAGGATACTGTCATATAACACAATGTATTAGTCGAGCTGGATACTGTCATATAACACAATGTATTAGGTGAGCTGGATAATGTCATATAACACAATGTATTAGGCTATCTGGATACTGTCATATAACACAATGTATTAGGCTATCTGGATACTGTCATATAGCACAATGTATTAGACGAGCTGGATACTGTCATATAACACAATGTATTAGGCGTGCTGGATACTGTCATATAACACAATGTATTAGGTGAGCTGGATACTGTCATATAACACAATGTATTAGGTGAGCTGGATACTGTCATATAACACAATGTATTAGGTGAGCTGGATACTGTCATATAACACAATGTATTAGACGAGCTGGATACTGTCATATAACACAATGTATTAGACGAGCTGGATACTGTCATATAACACAATGTATTAGACGAGCTGGATACTGTCATATAACACAATGTATTAGACGAGCTGGATACTGTCATATAACACAATGTATTAGACGAGCTGGATACTGTCATATAACACAATGTATTAGGTGAGCTGGATACTGTCATATAACACAATGTATTAGACGAGCTGGATACTGTCATATAACACAATGTATTAGACGAGCTGGATACTGTCATATAACACAATGTAGTAGGTGAGCTGGATACTGTCATATAGCACAATGTATTAGACGATCTGGATACTGTCATATAACACAATGTAATTAGTCGAGCTGGAGAATATTTTCACGACGAGGCTTTGCATACTGGAGTAACGAACTATCGTTCTTGTAATAGGATCCCCATAGGAGAGATGGAGAATATTTACACGACGAGGCTTTGCATACTGGAGTAACGAACTATCATTCTTGTAATAGGATCCCCATAGGAAAGCTGGAGAATATTTACACGACGAGGCTTTGCATACTGGCGTAACGAACTATCGTTCTTGTTATAGGATCCCCATAGGATCGTCCATGTTCGACCTGAAGGAGAATATTCCAGTGGACCCGAAGTATAATAACGATATGTATTACTGCAACTGTGACCAGAAGAAGAGTATAGTGGACTGTACGTTCGATAACAACAAGAACATGCCAGCTGTGCATGTAAGTTGTGTATTATATTACTAAGAAGATATTTGTTTGGTTCTGGGAACGATTGAATTATATTCCACCGAATGAACTTTGAAAGCATTAGTACCACTAGTGACGCTAGCAACTGTTGAACATTGAAAGCATTAGTACAACTAGTGACGCTAGCAACTGTTGAACATTGAAAGCATTAGTACAACTAGTGACGCTAGCAACTGTTGAACACTGAAAGCATTAGTACAACTAGTGACGCTAGCAACTGTTGAACATTGAACGCATTAGTACCACTAGTGACGCTAGCAACTGTTGAACACTGAAAGCATTAGTACCACTAGTGACGCTAGCAACTGTTGAACACTGAAAGCATTAGTACCACTAGTGACGCTAGCAACTGTTGAACATTGAAAGCATTAGTACAACTAGTGACGCTAGTAACTGTTGAACATTGAAAGCATTAGTACAACTAGTGACGCTAGCAACTGTTGAACACTGAAAGCATTATTACAACTAGTGACGCTAGCAACTGTTGAACATTGAAAGCATTAGTACAACTAGTGACGCTAGCAACTGTTGAACATTGAAAGCATTAGTACAACTAGTGACGCTAGAAACTGTTGAACATTGAAAGCATTAGTACAACTAGTGACGCTAGCAACTGTTGAACATTGAAAGCATTAGTACAACTAGTGACGCTAGCAACTGTTGAACATTGAAAGCATTAGTACAACTAGTGACGCTAGCAACTGTTGAACATTGAAAGCATTAGTACAACTAGTGACGCTAGCAACTGTTGAACATTGAAAGCATTAGTACAACTAGTGACGCTAGCAACTGTTGAACATTGAAAGCATTAGTACAACTAGTGACGCTAGCAACTGTTGAACATTGAAAGCATTAGTACACCTAATGACGCTAGCAACTGTTGAACATTGAAAGCATTAGTACAACTAGTGACGCTAGCAACTGTTGAACATTGAAAGCATTAGTACAACTAGTGACGCTAGCAACTGTTGAACATTGAAAGCATTAGTACAACTAGTGACGCTAGCAACTGTTGAACATTGAAAGCATTAGTACAACTAGTGACGCTAGCAACTGTTGAACATTGAAAGCATTAGTACAACTAGTGACGCTAGCAACTGTTGAACATTGAAAGCATTAGTACAACTAGTGACGCTAGCAACTGTTGAACATTGAAAGCATTAGTACCACTAGTGACGCTAGCAACTGTTGAACACTGAAAGCATTAGTACAACTAGTGACGCTAGCAACTGTTGAACATTGAAAGCATTAGTACCACTAGTGACGCTAGCAACTGTTGAACACTGAAAGCATTAGTACCACTAGTGACGCTAGCAACTGTTGAACACTGAAAGCATTAGTACCACTAGTGACGCTAGCAACTGTTGAACACTGAAAGCATTATTACAACTAGTGACGCTAGCAACTGTTGAACATTGAAAGCATTAGTACAACTAGTGACGCTAGCAACTGTTGAACATTGAAAGCATTAGTACCACTAGTGACGCTAGCAACTGTTGAACACTGAAAGCATTAGTACAACTAGTGACGCTAGCAACTGTTGAACACTGAAAGCATTAGTACCACTAGTGACGCTAGCAACTGTTGAACACTGAAAGCATTAGTACCACTAGTGACGCTAGCAACTGTTGAACACTGAAAGCATTATTACCACTAGTGACGCTAGCAACTGTTGAACACTGAAAGCATTATTACCACTAGTGACCCTAGCAACTGTTGAACACTGAAAGCATTATTACCACTAGTGACGCTAGCAACTGTTGAACACTGAAAGCATTATTACCACTAGTGACGCTAGCAACTGTTGAACACTGAAAGCATTATTACCACTAGTGACGCTAGCAACTGTTGAACATTGAAAGCATTAGTACAACTAGTGACGCTAGCAACTGTTGAACATTGAAAGCATTAGTACCACTAGTGACGCTAGCAACTGTTGAACACTGAAAGCATTAGTACAACTAGTGACGCTAGCAACTGTTGAACATTTAAAGCATTAGTACCACTAGTGACGCTAGCAACTGTTGAACACTGAAAGCATTAGTACCACTAGTGACGCTAGCAACTGTTGAACACTGAAAGCATTATTACCACTAGTGACGCTAGCAACTGTTGAACACTGAAAGCATTATTACCACTAGTGACCCTAGCAACTGTTGAACACTGAAAGCATTATTACCACTAGTGACGCTAGCAACTGTTGAACATTGAAAGCATTAGTACAACTAGTGACGCTAGCAACTGTTGAACATTGAAAGCATTAGTACAACTAGTGACGCTAGCAACTGTTGAACATTGAAAGCATTAGTACAACTAGTGACGCTAGCAACTGTTGAACATTGAAAGCATTAGTACAACTAGTGACGCTAGAAACTGTTGAACATTGAAAGCATTAGTACAACTAGTGACGCTAGCAACTGTTGAACATTGAAAGCATTAGTACAACTAGTGACGCTAGCAACTGTTGAACATTGAAAGCATTAGTACAACTAGTGACGCTAGCAACTGTTGAACATTGAAAGCATTAGTACAACTAGTGACGCTAGAAACTGTTGAACATTGAAAGCATTAGTACAACTAGTGACGCTAGCAACTGTTGAACATTGAAAGCATTAGTACAACTAGTGACGCTAGCAACTGTTGAACATTGAAAGCATTAGTACAACTAGTGACGCTAGCAACTGTTGAACATTGAAAGCATTAGTACAACTAGTGACGCTAGCAACTGTTGAACATTGAAAGCATTAGTACAACTAGTGACGCTAGCAACTGTTGAACATTGAAAGCATTAGTACAACTAGTGACGCTAGCAACTGTTGAACATTGAAAGCATTAGTACACCTAATGACGCTAGCAACTGTTGAACATTGAAAGCATTAGTACAACTAGTGACGCTAGCAACTGTTGAACATTGAAAGCATTAGTACAACTAGTGACGCTAGCAACTGTTGAACATTGAAAGCATTAGTACAACTAGTGACGCTAGCAACTGTTGAACATTGAAAGCATTAGTACAACTAGTGACGCTAGCAACTGTTGAACATTGAAAGCATTAGTACAACTAGTGACGCTAGCAACTGTTGAACATTGAAAGCATTAGTACCACTAGTGACGCTAGCAACTGTTGAACACTGAAAGCATTAGTACAACTAGTGACGCTAGCAACTGTTGAACATTGAAAGCATTAGTACCACTAGTGACGCTAGCAACTGTTGAACACTGAAAGCATTAGTACCACTAGTGACGCTAGCAACTGTTGAACACTGAAAGCATTAGTACCACTAGTGACGCTAGCAACTGTTGAACACTGAAAGCATTATTACCACTAGTGACGCTAGCAACTGTTGAACATTGAAAGCATTAGTACAACTAGTGACGCTAGCAACTGTTGAACATTGAAAGCATTAGTACCACTAGTGACGCTAGCAACTGTTGAACACTGAAAGCATTAGTACAACTAGTGACGCTAGCAACTGTTGAACACTGAAAGCATTAGTACCACTAGTGACGCTAGCAACTGTTGAACACTGAAAGCATTAGTACCACTAGTGACGCTAGCAACTGTTGAACACTGAAAGCATTAGTACCACTAGTGACGCTAGCAACTGTTGAACACTGAAAGCATTATTACCACTAGTGACGCTAGCAACTGTTGAACACTGAAAGCATTATTACCACTAGTGACCCTAGCAACTGTTGAACACTGAAAGCATTATTACCACTAGTGACGCTAGCAACTGTTGAACACTGAAAGCATTATTACCACTAGTGACGCTAGCAACTGTTGAACACTGAAAGCATTATTACCACTAGTGACGCTAGCAACTGTTGAACATTGAAAGCATTAGTACCACTAGTGACGCTAGCAACTGTTGAACACTGAAAGCATTAGTACAACTAGTGACGCTAGCAACTGTTGAACATTTAAAGCATTAGTACCACTAGTGACGCTAGCAACTGTTGAACACTGAAAGCATTAGTACCACTAGTGACGCTAGCAACTGTTGAACACTGAAAGCATTATTACCACTAGTGACGCTAGCAACTGTTGAACACTGAAAGCATTATTACCACTAGTGACCCTAGCAACTGTTGAACACTGAAAGCATTATTACCACTAGTGACGCTAGCAACTGTTGAACATTGAAAGCATTAGTACAACTAGTGACGCTAGCAACTGTTGAACATTGAAAGCATTAGTACAACTAGTGACGCTAGCAACTGTTGAACATTGAAAGCATTAGTACAACTAGTGACGCTAGCAACTGTTGAACATTGAAAGCATTAGTACAACTAGTGACGCTAGCAACTGTTGAACATTGAAAGCATTAATACAACTAGTGACGCTAGCAACTGTTGAACATTGAAAGCATTAGTACAACTAGTGACGCTAGCAACTGTTGAACACTGAAAGCATTAGTACAACTAGTGACGCTAGCAACTGTTGAACATTGAAAGCATTAGTACCACTAGTGACGCTAGCAACTGTTGAACACTGAAAGCATTAGTACCACTAGTGACGCTAGCAACTGTTGAACACTGAAAGCATTATTACCACTAGTGACGCTAGCAACTGTTGAACATTGAAAACATTAGTACAACTAGTGACGCTAGCAACTGTTGAACATTGAAAGCATTAGTACAACTAGTGACGCTAGCAACTGTTGAACACTGAAAGCATTAGTACAACTAGTGACGCTAGCAACTGTTGAACATTGAAAGCATTAGTACAACTAGTGACGCTAGCAACTGTTGAACATTGAAAGCATTAGTACAACTAGTGACGCTAGCAACTGTTGAACATTGAAAGCATTAGTACAACTAGTGACGCTAGCAACTGTTGAACATTGAAAGCATTAGTACAACTAGTGACGCTAGCAACTGTTGAACATTGATAGCATTAGTACAACTAGTGACGCTAGCAACTGTTGAACATTGAAAGCATTAGTACAACTAGTGACGCTAGCAACTGTTGAACATTGAAAGCATTAGTACAACTAGTGACGCTAGCAACTGTTGATATAAATAAATAGCTTTCTATGTTCATGGGTGAGATATTATACGATCATTCACTTAAGCAAATGTTTTTAATGATCATAAATCACGTCATGTCATGACGTCACATACAGTAAGTGTTTGAGACAGAAATGTTCGCGTTGACAACATTTCAACATGCAGCGGCGGCTAGGTACCACACGTACCAAACAGTGAGAAATAAAATGTGTTATTCCACGGCTTTCAACATGTGGAATGACACATTTGTTACCACTGATAAATTCCTTTGGAAAGCATAAACTAATAGATAATATAATGGCAGCGGCGTATAGAAGGCTTTGATAGTGGGACGGCCATACATGTTGGCAACAGCAACAACCATTCATACAAATTGTTTTAGTTTTTTAATTTAGTTTAAACATATTTTATTGCTTTCAAATAACATACATATACACAGACTGCACACTAATTGTTCAACACATTAAGCTCTTGTAGCTTTCAATTCAATCCACTTGTCTTGATAGTTATATTGTATGGATGTTATATGTACAGATGTTACATGTCATGTTTATCTTGATAGTTGTATTGTATGGATGTTATATGTCATGTTTATCTTGATAAATAAAATATGTTTAAACCAACACATGAAATGTAACGAATATTATACGAGTGAAACTGTTATAATTTATAAGAAGCAAATGGGTTGGGTCACAAGTTTTACACACATTAGTGACGACCCTTCCATTATATCAAGAATATGTAACAGAATGAGCAGACTTTTTCTATTATTCTTTAGAAGTAGCGTACATAGTTGTTGGACAAATGATTTATTGATATCTATGTAAAAAATGTAAAGAAAAATGGGAAAGACATAAACTATATATCTATATCTGGTTCGTCCTTGACTTAATTCGTAATTGTCTATTAGGAGAAACTCACGTGTTCCGCAAGATTTCGACGAACCACATATGGTGCACTGTTGCTGGTTAGGGGCTGGACACTGACACCCTCCGTCGTTACAGCATGCGCAGTTATGAAGTGTAGAGTCATGCACACATTGACATCCGGTCTTTGTACTGGCACATAAAGAAGTAGAACAAGACACATTTTATAACAAAGATTGTGTAGTATTATATACATGATTTGTACAAATGATCACACGTAAATACTATGTATATATACGCTTCCCTTTCGTGCCGCACTACATTTTATAAAAATAGAAATAGTTCCTCTATATACTGTTAATTTCGATAAGAACATACATGAGGATGATACTTTATGTAAGCCTACAATTGTTGTCTTAGGTATCAGGGCATTTAGAGATATTCCTGACGCCCTAATCGTTGGTATTCGGGTTGGGGCATCCGTGGTCGTGAATACGTTACGCCCATGAATGGGAAATGGTTTTAAGGTAGGTACCGGATATTAGAATGATGTTCAATTTCGACAAGTAAGCGCTGCAGAATGTTGCTGATAAACGTTCGGATGCGACGTTACAAAGAGGTCTCGCGTCGGTACACCATGCATATAAAACAACCAGGGATGTCTTGCACAATCACTTCGGTATATATTTATAGACTCGGTGCCCAGTATGTCAAGTCTTGCAACATCACTTCATTTATCTATTTATAGTATCGGTGTCTCAGATGTACAGTCATACAACATTTTGGTTATTTATTTATAGACTCGGTGTCCCGTATGTCAAGTATTGCAACAACACGTCAGTTACTTATTAATAGGCTCGGTGCCCAGTATGTTGAGTCTTGCAACATCACTTCATTTATCTATTTATAGTATCGGTGTATCAGATGTACAGTCATACAACATTTTGGTTATTTATTTATAGACTCGGTATCCCGTATGTCAAGTATTGCAACAACACGTCAGTTACTTATTAATAGACTCGGTGCCCAGTATGTTAAGTCTTACAACATCACTTCGTTTATCTATTTATAGTATCGGTGTCTCAGATGTACAGTCATACAATATTTTGGTTATCTATTTATAGACTCATGCCCCGTATGTCAAGCATGACAACACGTCAGATACTTATGTATTGACTCGGTTCCCAGTATGTCGTCTTCCAACATCACTTCGTTTATCTATCTACATTATATAGTGTCGGTGTCTCATATGTACAGTCATACAACAACATTTTTGTTATCTATTTATAGACTCAGTGTCCCGTATGTCAAGTATTGCAACAACATGTCAGTTACTTATTTATAGAATCGATGCCGCGTGTGTTCATTATTTTTACAACATCACTGCACTTATCTATTTACACCTATAGACATTTCAAGCAATACATCAAAACGTCAGGTATCGATTCATGGACTCGGTGTCCCGTATGTCAAGTCAAGTCTTGCAACAACACGTCAGTTATCTATTTATAGACTCGGTGTCCCGGATGTTCAGTTACTGTAGTACAAGCAGGACACATCAATTTGCAAACATTACTCCATGGTAGGCGGAGGAGAGCAGACGCGGGAAATCGCGTGGCTGACAATGCTCCAGCAAACTACTTCTTCGATTATGGCCTGTGTAAGTACATCTAAACATAGCATGCACACATCGTCATCTATCTCAGGTTCTGTTTATTCTTTTATGCATACATTTCAGATGACGTCAATATCCTTTTTGTTGTTATATTCTACATATTTGACAGTGTGTTCCATTATCAGTTTTATAAACATCGGTTTTCACTTTCTGGATAAGATTTTCTACAAACTTTACCCACACTATGGCGGGTTCACTTTGTATTTGGCCACTTGATCGATGTATTTTGAAATGTCCAATAACTAAATATTGTGCTCAACAGTTTCGACTCGAATGTGAAATGTTTCTCGATTGGTCTATGTTTCAAGTAGTAAATGTATATCACATGTTTAACAGATGGTAAATAAATTGTATATCTGATCAAATAAGTACGCACTATATATTGACATTTCAGAGGTCATACAAATATTCACCAGACATAGTAGCACGTAACTGTTTCTTCTACCGTTTCTTCTACGCAATGCATGCACATGTAACAATTATCTATAATCCTATGACACCCGTATAGTATCAATAACCTGGAATACATGGTTGAGTTTTACGTTTATTTATCGTCGCCCATATGAGCGACGCCTCCTGAAGAGATTAAAGATTTTAGATTTTTGGAGGACAGAGACCCATTCCAGAGTCTCCTCTGGTTCTTTTACGTGCACGGTGAACAGCACCGACACGATAACTCGGTTTAAAGCCCCATCTGAAAGACTTTTAATTTTATTAGTGTCAGACGGTGGATCGAACCTGCGATCCGTGGATTACCAGTCCAGCATGTTACCACTAGACTACAGATTCGCCTGTGAACATGGATTTTTCCGTAGACTTTATTTATATTCTCAACCGCAGAACATCTGGACGAGTGAATATGTCTAAGATGATTAGTTTTCTAAGTGGTTTCTGTTGATATCACGTGGGTCGGCTACTTCTTCCTCGCAGGGTAACAAGTCGTGAGATGCATCCAGCTTCTATGTGAAACGGATCCTTGTTAGTGCCACCATCCGGCACATTAGCATACTTATAAACCCCCAGGCAGCTAGAAATCAATGCGTTGTATGTCCTACCTGTCTGCACGCTTTGTTGTATTCTTATTAACTGGATGGTGTCGGATAAATAAGTGAGTACATGTACTCGCAACTCCAGGATGATCTTGATAGCCAAGACGATGCACGCACATGTCTTAAACTGCTACGGCAAGATGTGCCTCGGCATAGACGTGACCGTCGTGAGGAGATCTGCCGAGAATTTGTTGTTGTTGTTTTTGTTTCGATTGTTCGAGGTCTGTCCGCCCGTAGTACTTAAGTATGCGATTGAACGATTGTTCGTGTTCATATTTCCAACAGGTTTTCTAATTTATAATTTGTTTACTTTTAAATGACAGCATTTGCTCCAAGGTTGAGAGATTTTCCGACGGAGAATGGCAAGACCCTAGCTGATGCAGAGAAAGCTTGTAACGACGCGTTCAGTGTACATTCTACTATACAACAGTGCATTTCCCAGGCAGGAATGAATTTTGACTCCGAAATAGAATGCTGTGTAGAAGATTTCAAGGTAACCATTGAAAAATATATGACATTTAATTATCCGTGGCAGTGAGATCTTTGGGGTAAAATAATTTGCCTCTCACTAGTGTAGATTTGAATCCTACTCTTGTGAAGAAACTATCTAGCTAGCTCTTGGCTAGTCAGTGGTTCTATCTGAGCGCCCACCTGTGCATTAAACACTGCGCTCGGAGGAACACCTTCACCAATAAAAATCGAAATATGACTTAAGCTAATAGCCAATCAATCAGTCAATCGACATGTATTGTTCATATATTAAGTTAAAAGTAAAATAGCGATATTGCTATATTTAAATAGTTTATACAAATTTAGTTTACAAAACCTAATACACATAACTTCTGGTCAAATAAATGTAATGATCAAATAGAATGGAGCTATGTATATGTATATTCATTAAAAATAGTCCTCATACTCAATATAAATTTAGAGTGATTAACAAAATATTTACACTTGGGGATATACAATATGCTTGGGAAATGACTCGAACGCCAATGTGTGTAGAGTGCAACGTTTTGGAGGATTACCACTAGTGATGTGCATCGGTTTCAAAATTATTAATCGGGCAATTGATATAGTTATAAATCAAAATCATTCCATCTAATTTGTGAGTTTAACAATCTATTTAGTACTAATAAATTACTTACAAGTTACTAGTTTCGACAAATTAGTTACTCAGTTACATCTGAGTACTAGACTTTAAGTTACTGGACTGCCACCTGATATAAAATTAGTTTTTAAGTTAATAGAGGACAGAACACTTAGTGACATACTAGTGAAAAGTCTAGTACTAGATACAGTTAGAATTGTTGTTGCAAACGTGCAATGCTAATAAAATACAGCCAATAGTAAATCGTAGTTTTATTTGAGGTATAAACAAACATAAAAGTAAGAGACAAAAATAAAGACATAAAACCATCCGTTCAACATCTGATGTGTCGATTAAAACTATTATATGATACTGAACTTGAGACAGCTTCAATACAGAACAAATTATTTGATTTTGACGCGAATATGGAAGCAATATGCTAAAAAGTTTTAATTTAAAATTATATTGAAAATAATTGTTATCAATCACTTGGTAGAATGTAGGCTGCAGACCACTTTTCTCTTCCTTTTTTTTCTAAGTGTAACTGAACATTTTTTCAGCACTTTAAGGCCAACATGATAATGACTTGATATATTTATATACACTATTATTCATGCCGTTTGTTTATTCTACTCGTTAAAAAATGTACATTATTGTAAGGTGCTTGTGGGATGCCCTCGACCCACAGGTCACCTATGACGAGGAAAATAAACGGGCCTTAAACGTGGTTCCAAAAAAATAAAATAAAGACTCGTTGATTATAATCGATTACACATTTTCACAATCGATTATCGCCGATGTCCATACCGGCGAACGATTGTCGGCGACTTAGCGATAATCGGTTTATCACTAATTACCAGCATTCTTTTGGATGAAAATACAAAATCTTCTTAATAAGTGTGGAATTCATAGAAACATGAGGAATATAAGAAATTTGATCTTTGGATACAAAATTACCGAATCAGACTATTTTTATATCAATATCGTTTAAACCATGATAGGTTTTAGTATCTACAAATCATATTTTGCAAGTGACAACTGGACAAAAGAACACGATATATACACAGTTTTTAAATCAGAATTTGAAATCCTGCATCTTTACTACAAATTTAGAAGATTAACATAACATTTTCAATAAGGTTCATGAAAATGTTTACGATGCATTTTTTTACAGTTGTATTTAGCATTTATGTGTTGTGCATCATATCGGTGTATATGTACATATAAACATATGTGAATAATAGAAGCACTGCATCACCAAACAAATTAGTTTAGGTCGATTGCGAAACAAGTTCATTTAAGCATTATTTTAATCGCTATGGAGACCTCATTCCTGATGCAGCATATCGCCATGAGGGAGATAGAAGAGGCAATATGGACTTTAAGTGCCCAGCCTAGTAATGTGTCTGTATTATATTAGATTGTATGTAGTCCAGTGGTTAACACGTTGACTGGTAATCCAGTGATAGCAGGTTCGATCCCCCGTCTGGCCATAATAAAATTAACAGTTTTTTTCAGAATTATTTTATGCACAAAATTGTTTTTAATTTAGCAGGAATCAAACATATACAGTCAAGCCTGTCTTAAGCAGCCAGCCAATGTAATCACATACAATGGCTGTTTGGCACGTATGGCTGCTTAATAGAGGCCAACTGAATAATAAAACAACATTGTGGTAATCTGGAAACTGGCTGCTTAATACAGGTTGGCTGACTACTGGATTTGACCACTAACACATGTGTAACTGTATAGCAATTCTGACTTTAAATGATAGCCACGTTGTTTTCACTTACCACAGTACTTTGATGACGGTTCATTCATTCGAAGCACTATTGACTCGGCAGTACAGTCTTGTCTTAGCACAATGTCGACAAATGCAACGTTTTACGATAAAGACGGGAACCTGCCGGCATTTATATCCACCGACCGGTGTGCAAATGATTGCTCAGACCACGGCAGCTGTGATCATGGCACGTGTCATTGCAGCGCTGGTTACGTCGGAGATGGCTGCGAAATAAATGCCACACTACCTCCGGAAATATATAACATTATCAGGTAATAGCAATAATATATGTTTAAATGTATGTAGTGTTATATGTAACTATGTAATAGTGATATGTTTCTGCAGCTACTTAGTAGTCAATTCACTCCCATGCCCTAATGGGTTCGGCACCTAGTGTGGTGATAACATGTGCTATTTTAGTTTCCTGGCGCCTCAACTAAAACCAAACATATTACTATGAATATATGTTGCATGCGTCTAAGCCTGTACATAAACATCACATATGCGTATTTACATATCAATGCAATATCATTCTTAGCCGAAAACATAGTTTTGATTTACTTTCCATTGTAAGAATGCGCCAGATCTTATTTGGGGAAACCAAATCGAAGTAAGCATAGTACTTACAGGTCGTGATAGCGCAGTGGATGCGCGTTCTAAGCCTGTACATAAACATCACATATGCGTATTTACATATCAATGCAATATCATTCTTAGCCGAAAACATAGTTTTGATTTACTTTCCATTGTAAGAATGCGCCAGATCTTATTTGGGGAAACCAAATCGAAGTAAGCATAGTACTTACAGGTCGTGATAGCGCAGTGGATGCGCGTTCGCTATAGATTGTTCTATGCGGTGTGATGATTGAGCTTATTTACCCTCGCCTCCGGTGAACCATGTGGGCGAGCGTCTATGCGGTTTTGAATAATATGTGCTTTATATATACATAGTACCTACGATGGTTCAGTGTTATGTGACGTCACAATGAGACCATGTGAGACCATTTATATGGTCGGTAGCAACATATACAACTCTACCAAACTGCTATGTAAAGTTGAGGAATTTAGGGTAAGGTATATTGATTATAGTCTTGGTCATTCGGTGTTCAGTTTACTACCATTGTAGTTGCTGCTCTAGTAAAATAAGGTGAAATAAAGTGAAATAAGGTGAAATAAAGCGAAATAAGGTGAAATAAGGTGAAATAAATTGAAATAAAGTGAAAAGATGTGAAGTGACACGAAGCGAAGAAAAGTGAAGTGTAAAGTGAGTGAAGTGTAAAGTGAGTGAAGTGTATAGTGAGTGAAGTGTAAAGTGGGTGAAGTGTAAAGCGAGTGAAGTGTAAAGTGAGTGAAGTGTAAAGTGAATGAAGTGTAAAGTGAGTTAAGTGTAAAGTGAGTGAAGTGTAAAGTGTGTGAAGTGTAAAGTGTGTGAAGTGTAAAGTGTGTGAAGTGTAAAGTGTGTGAAGTGTGAAGTGTAAAGTGAGTGAAATGTAAAGCGTGTCAAGTGTGTGAAGTGTAAAGTGTGTGAAGTGTAAAGTGTGTGAAGTGTAAAGTGTGTGAAGTGTAAAGTGAGTGAAGTGTAAAGTGTGTGAAATGTAAAGCGAGTGAAGTGTAAAGCTAGTGAAGTGTAAAGCGAGTGAAGTGTAAAGTGAGTGAAGTGTAAAGTGAGTGAAGTATAAAGTGAGTGAAGTGTAAAGCGAGTGAAGTGTAAAGTGAGTGAAGTGTAAAGCGAGTGAAGTGTAAAGTGAGTGAAGTGTAAAGTGAGTGAAGTGTAAAGTGAGTGAAGTGTAAAGCGAGTGAAGTGTAAAGTGAGTGAAGTGTAAAGTGAGTGAAGTGTAAAGTGAGTGAAGTGTGAAGTGTAAAGTGAGTGAAATGTAAAGCGTGTGAAGTGTAAAGTGAGTGAAATGTAAAGCGTGTAAAGTGTGTGAAGTGTAAAGTGTGTGAAGTGTAAAGCGAGTGAAGTGTAAAGTGAGTGAAGTGTAAAGTGAGTGAAGTGTAAAGTGAGTGAAGTGTAAAGCGAGTGAAGTGTAAAGTGAGTGAAGTGTAAAGTGAGTGAAGTGAAATGAAGCGAAACGAAATGAAGGAAAGTGAAATAAAGTCATGTCAAGTCAAGTAATACAGGGAACATTGTAAATTCAGTATAATGTTTAAGCTTTATTTATGTTACAACTATTGCGAAGTTTTAACAACTTATATTAATCACTCTCGTTGGCGCGGATGAAAGCGTGTATGTGGTCATTCGTGTGGGAGGAAACCGGAGTACCCGGAGAAAACACACCTGTCCAATCTGGCGACCACCGTACCATCTCACATACTTCCTGTTCAGAGGATCGAACCCAGGTTGCATTGGTGAGAAGCGAGCGCGCTAACCAATGCGCTAATCGGACAGTATGTAACATCAACAACAACATTATAGGACAGCATTGTCCCTGACAAGCTCCTCCCAGTCATACTCAGTATTGATTGTTGGGAGTATGATGTAGATGGGGGAGGTGATTTGTAGTCAATAGTGTTTGCTGTCCGATTAGCGCAGTGGTTAGCGCGCTCGCTTCTCACCAATGTAACCCGGGTTCGATCCTCATACCGGGAAGTATGTGAGATGGTACGTGGTCTCCGTGTACTCCGGTTTCCTCCCACACGATTGACCACATTTACGCTTTCATCCGAGCCAACGAGAGTGATTAATATAAGTTGTTAAAACTTGCTTTGCAATCGTTGTAAAATAAATAAAAGTTTAAACTTAATGATTTTAGCTCGTTCTATTCGTGTGTAAAATGCCCGGGGAGTCGCGCCCAGCTGTGGCTATTGTGAGTGTGCCCTTAACCCTTTCAACACCACATACCTCTAAATAGGCTTACAAAAAGTGTAGATCCAGATGAGCCGGCTCGTGACGAGCCGTCTCATCAGGATCTGCACTTTTTGCCAGTGATATGACTATTTTTAGACATAATTACCCATTTTGATAAATGAACTTGTCCAAATGTGATTTTCTGATTCATTTATTGGTTTATGAATATCATGGACCAGTCCATGTGAGTTACTTGGTGTTGAATGGGTTAAGCAAGGCACTCGACATTGCCTGTTATCTCTACCTCACGGTGATGAATTACACCAGGAATAAGGTCTCGATAGCGATTCTAATTATGATGTATTGGTCTATTAATTTAAATATTCTTTATTTGTCGGTAAATAGCTGTAAGGCTAATGCTATGTGTTTGTAAAAATGCCGACAAGAAATAAAGCTTGAATTGATTAAAATACGTTGTAAGTAATTGTTTCGCAATCGAGCTAAGATAAAAAAAATGTAACCGTGAAAATAACAATCAAATAAGTATACATCCGTTATGTCGAATTCCGTCGGCCCGACCGAATAAAATACGGAACCGAAGCTTGACATAAACTAAATTCGATATATAAACAGATCCAGTTATATGTAAAATGATAGTGTCTGAAACGGGACGTTGATCCGACTTCGAGATAACCGGATAATTCGACATAACCGACTTTGACATAACGGATGTAGACTGTATGACATAGACTTGCATTGGAATTGTGTCATGCCATATTACACTTGCAAATAAGACTATCAGATTAATGAAGTGTAGGCTGCTTTTTTAAAATTGTATTTAAGTTTATTTAACGTCGCTACCCGTTTCCCATTTGAGCGAAGGGCAGTTTACCTAACTACATCTTTCCTGGGCAGGCCCCAGCGGTTAACCAGTACTTGGTGCACCAACCTCCGTAAGAAACTGCCAACGTTTTCATATAAATGAGACACGGTAGGCTGCGACAATTATTTGAACTATTTATAGCCTCTATTTTACCCAGCATGCAACGAGCTACGCTAAACTAACAAGAAATCTTCGCCAGTATCAATCTTGAAGCAACACTAAATACTTTGTATTAATTTAACATTGATTGGATTCAGTTTGACGGTACCGGATTTGTGGCAACCGGGAATCATTTTAGCACCGGTGTTATCTACAATAACATGAATCATGTGGGCTGCAAGCTGCCGAACATAGGTCGAGTTGGAGGTACGAATATATCACTTATCTAATGTTCATTGTTTTGATTCGCCACCACCATCTGTATCTTCTAAGAATTGATGATTAATCTTAAGTCGAGTCGTAGGTCTTGTAGATACATCAAGTCGAGTCGTAGGTCATGTAGATGCACCAAGTCGTGTCGTAGGTCATGTAGATACACCAAGTCGAGTCGTAGGTCATGTAGATACACCAAGTCGAATTGTAGGTCATGTAGATACACCAAGTCGAGTCGTAGGTCATGTAGATACATCAAGTCGAGTCGTAGGTCATGTAGATACACCAAGTGGAGTCGAAGGTCTTGTAAATACACCAAGTCGAGTCCTAGGTCATGTAGATACACCAAGTCGAGTCGTAGGTGTTGTAAATACATCAAGCCCAGTTGACGGTCTTGTAAAGACCCAACGTCGAGTCGTAGGTCATGTAGTTACACCAAGTCGAGTCGTAGGTCATGTAGATGCACCAAGTCGAGTCGTAGGTCATGCAGATACACCAAGTCGAGTCGTAGGTCATGCATATACACCAAGTCGAGTCGTAGGTCATGTAGATACACCAAGTCGAGTCGTAGGTCATGTAGATACATCAAGTCGAGTCGTAGATCATGTAGATACACCAAGTCGAATTGTAGGTCATGTAGATACACCAAGTCGAGTCGTAGGTCATGTAGATACATCAAGTCGAGTCGTAGGTCGTGTAGATACACCAAGTGGAGTCGAAGGTCTTGTAAATACACCAAGTCGAGTCCTAGGTCATGTAGATACACCAAGTCGAGTCGTAGGTGTTGTAAATACATCAAGCCCAGTTGACGGTCTTGTAAAGACCCAACGTCGAGTCGTAGGTCATGTAGTTACACCAAGTCGAGTCGTAGGTCATGTAGATGCACCAAGTCGAGTCGTAGGTCATGCAGATACACCAAGTCGAGTCGTAGGTCATGCATATACACCAAGTCGAGTCGTAGGTCATGTAGATACACCAAGTCGAGTCGTAGGTCATGTAGATACATCAAGTCGAGTCGTAGATCATGTAGATACACCAAGTCGAGTCGTAGGTCATGTAGATACATCAAGTCGAGTCGTAGGTCATGTAGATACACCAAGTGGAGTCGAAGGTCTTGTAAATACACCAAGTCGAGTCCTAGGTCATGTAGATACACCAAGTCGAGTCGTAGGTGTTGTAAATACATCAAGCCCAGTTGACGGTCTTGTAAAGACCCAACGTCGAGTCGTAGGTCATGTAGTTACACCAAGTCGAGTCGTAGGTCATGTAGATGCACCAAGTCGAGTCGTAGGTCATGCAGATACACCAAGTCGAGTCGTAGGTCATGCATATACACCAAGTCGAGTCGTAGGTCATGTAGATACACCAAGTCGAGTCGTAGGTCATGTAGATACATCAAGTCGAGTCGTAGATCATGTAGATACACCAAGTCGAGTCGTAGGTCATGTAGATACATCAAGTCGAGTCGTAGGTCATGTAGATACACCAAGTCGAGTCGTAGGTCATGTAGATACATCAAGTCGAGTCATAGATCATGTAGATACACCAAGTCGAGTCGTAGGTCATGTAGATACACCAAGTCGAGTTGTAGGTTTTGTAAAATGGTATACATCAAGCAGAGTAGAAGGTCTTTTAAACACATTAAGCCGAACATTAAGATCATTGTGGAGCCAGTCCAAGTTAATTTAAAGACCCACTTTTAAAGTCATGATCTTCTATTTCCAGATAAAAAAAGAATGCAATATAATGTTATCGATATTGTTGTTAGACGATAGATTGATCAGACTGTAACTTAACGTCAGCCATTGTTTTTCAGGTCACACGGTGATCAGCTATAATATGTCTCTAACGAATGACGGGCATCACTATAGCAACGAAGTCACGGTCGTCAAGACGGACTCAATGTGTCTGAACTGTCGAGACTCCGGCGACTCGTGTCAGGTTAAGGTAAGCCGTGTTGCCGACTGAATAGTAAAGGGAAACAACCGAGTTTGTGTTAATAACAAACCTAAGTATAGTCTAAATACAATTTCGGAGTTATCTTTCTTAGACCGTTAAGTATCATTTATCATAAGTATTTCATTCCAGTGCTCTGTGTGTTTTACTTTTATTTATCGTGGCTACCGGTTGCCCATATGAGCGACGCCTTCTGAAGAGAATAGTCATTTTAGATTTTGGAGGATAGTGCAATGATACAGACCCATTCCAGAGTCTCATCTGGTTCTTTTACGTGCACCGACACGAGACCTCGCTCATAATTGGATAGCTAGGTTATATCGTATATCAGAAGTAATGGTGTTTCCTATTGGATGGATTTTAAGAACCAATCAAATCGATCGATACAAACCAGCATGTAATGTAACTTAACTTATCGTGAATACAAGCCCTAAATATACAGACGGATCTGTAGTCCAGTGGTAACACGCTGGACTGGTAATCCAGGGATCGCAGATTCGATCCGCCGTCTGACGGATCTGTAGTCCAGTGGTAACACGCTGGACTGGTAATCCAGGGATCGCAGGTTCGATCCGCCGTCTGACGGATCTGTAGTCCAGTGGTAACACGCTGGACTGGTAATCCATGGATCGCAGGTTCGATCCCCCGTCTGACGGATCTGTAGTCCAGTGGTAACACGCTGGACTGGTAATCCAGGGATCGCAGGTCCCACGTCTGACGGATCTGTAGCCCAGTGGTAATACGCTGGACTGGTAATCCATGGATCGCAGGTCCCCCGTCTGACGGATCTGAAGTCAAGTGGTAACACGCTGGACTGGTAATCCAGGGATCGCAGGTTCGATTCCACGTCTGGCCCTAATAAAATTAACAGTCTTTCATATGGGACGTTAAACCGAGGTCTCGTGTCGGTGCTTTGCATCGTGCACGTAAAAGAACCAGAGGAGATTCTGGAATGGGTCTCTATCTGTATCATTGCACTATCTTCCAAAAATCTAAAAATGACTAATCTCTTCAGGAGGCGTCGCTCATATGGGCAACCGGTAGCGACGATAAATAAACATAAACACACAAATGAGATATTTGCAAGAAAACAATATGTATATACATGTAACTATATATAATACCATCTGTATATTCCCCCACTGTATCAATTGTTCAATGTAACCAGGATGGCACGTGTTTGATCGATGGAAATTGCCACATGAAAGACGATGTCAATACAGCAAATAGCAATCAGAAATGCGACCCTACAATAAACAACAAAGCATGGACGTCACTTACACAAGGTAATCTATTACTAGTATTTGGACACAGGTCAGGGTTCGAACCCAGCGCTTACGACCACTACACCACCGTCATAAGCTCCAAAAATAGGATGCGCAGATATTGCTGATAAAACGATATTAAAGGTATCATGTGGATGACAAGATTCTGTATGATAACATCACCTGACTATTCGCACGGGGAGCTTGTGTACTGCCTTTACTTACATAAACTCTGTCAGTGTTTATAATTGTTTATAAAGCGATTATCAAGCCTCAAAGCCAAGCACGTGCGATGCGATGTGGACTCTTGGCTCAATAACCCAGAAAGGTTAAGACTGAGCTTGAGATTGGGGACAACGTTTTATAACACCCATGCCTTGTATAGTTGCATATATATCTTCCAGCTTGAGATTGGGGAAAACGTTTTATAACACCCATGCCTTGTATAGTTGCATATATATCTTCCAGCTTGAGATTGGGGACAACGTTTTATAACACCCATGCCTTGTATAGTTGCATATATATCTTCCAGCTTGAGATTGGGGAAAACGTTTTATAACATCCATACCTGGTATATTTGAATATATATCTTCCAGCTTGAGATTGGAGAAAACGTTTTATAACATCATACCTGGTATATTTGAATATATATCTTCCAGCTTGAGATTGGGGGAAACGTTTTATAACATCCATACCTGGTATATTTGAATATATATCTTCCAGCTTGAGATTGGGGGAAACGTTTTATAACATCCATACCTGGTATATTTGCATATAATTATATCTTCCAGCTTGAGATTGGAGAAAACGTTTTATAACATCCATGTTTGATATATTTGCATATAATTATATCTTCCAGCTTGAGATTGGAGAAAACGTTTTATAACATCCATGTTTGGTATATTTGAATATATATCTTCCAGCTTGAGATTGGAGAAAACGTTTTATAACATCCATACCTGGTATATTTGAATATATATCTTCCAGCTTGAGATTGGAGAAAACGTTTTATAACATCCATGTTTGGTATATTTGCATATAATTATATCTTCCAGCTTGAGATTGGAGAAAACGTTTTATAACATCCATGTTTGGTATATTTGAATATATATCTTCCAGCTTGAGATTGGAGAAAACGTTTTATAACATCCATGTTTGGTATATTTGCATATAATTATATCTTCCAGCTTGAGATTGGAGAAAACGTTTTATAACATCCATGTTTGGTATATTTGCATATAATTATATCTTCCAGCTTGAGATTGGGGGAAACGTTTTATAACATCCATGTTTGGTATATTTGCATATAATTATATCTTCCAGCTTGAGATTGGAGAAAACGTTTTATAACATCCATGTTTGGTATATTTGCATATATATCTTCCAGCTTGAGATTGGAGAAAACGTTTTATAACATCCATACCTGGTATATTTGAATATATATCTTCCAGCTTGAGATTGGAGAAAACGTTTTATAACATCCATGTTTGGTATATTTGCATATAATTATATCTTCCAGCTTGAGATTGGAGAAAACGTTTTATAACATCCATACCTGGTATATTTGCATATAATTATATCTTCCAGCTTGAGATTGGAGAAAACGTTTTATAACATCCATGTTTGGTATATTTGCATATAATTATATCTTCCAGCTTGAGATTGGGGGAAACGTTTTATAACATCCATACCTGGTATATTTGAATATATATCTTCCAGCTTGAGATTGGGGGAAACGTTTTATAACATCCATACCTGGTATATTTGCATATAATTATATCTTCCAGCTTGAGATTGGAGAAAACGTTTTATAACATCCATGTTTGATATATTTGCATATAATTATATCTTCCAGCTTGAGATTGGAGAAAACGTTTTATAACATCCATGTTTGGTATATTTGAATATATATCTTCCAGCTTGAGATTGGAGAAAACGTTTTATAACATCCATACCTGGTATATTTGAATATATATCTTCCAGCTTGAGATTGGAGAAAACGTTTTATAACATCCATGTTTGGTATATTTGCATATAATTATATCTTCCAGCTTGAGATTGGAGAAAACGTTTTATAACATCCATGTTTGGTATATTTGAATATATATCTTCCAGCTTGAGATTGGAGAAAACGTTTTATAACATCCATGTTTGGTATATTTGCATATAATTATATCTTCCAGCTTGAGATTGGAGAAAACGTTTTATAACATCCATGTTTGGTATATTTGCATATAATTATATCTTCCAGCTTGAGATTGGGGGAAACGTTTTATAACATCCATGTTTGGTATATTTGCATATAATTATATCTTCCAGCTTGAGATTGGAGAAAACGTTTTATAACATCCATGTTTGGTATATTTGCATATATATCTTCCAGCTTGAGATTGGAGAAAACGTTTTATAACATCCATACCTGGTATATTTGAATATATATCTTCCAGCTTGAGATTGGAGAAAACGTTTTATAACATCCATGTTTGGTATATTTGCATATAATTATATCTTCCAGCTTGAGATTGGAGAAAACGTTTTATAACATCCATACCTGGTATATTTGCATATAATTATATCTTCCAGCTTGAGATTGGAGAAAACGTTTTATAACATCCATGTTTGGTATATTTGCATATAATTATATCTTCCAGCTTGAGATTGGAGAAAACGTTTTATAACATCCATACCTGATATATTTGAATATATATCTTCCAGCTTGAGATTGGAGAAAACGTTTTATAACATCCATGTTTGGTATATTTGCATATAATTATATCTTCCAGCTTGAGATTGGAGAAAACGTTTTATAACATCCATGTTTGGTATATTTGCATATAATTATATCTTCCAGCTTGATATTGGAGAAAACGTTTTATAACATCATACCTGGTATTTTTGCATATGATTATATCTTCCAGCTTGAGATTGGAGAAAACGTTTTATAACATCCATGTTTGGTATATTTGCATATAATTATATCTTCCAGCTTGAGATTGGAGAAAACGTTTTATAACATCCATGTTTGGTATATTTGCATATAATTATATCTTCCAGCTTGATATTGGAGACAACGTTTTATAACATCCATGTTTGGTATATCTGAATATATATCTTCCAGCTTGAGATTGGAGAAAACGTTTTATAACATCCATACCTGGTATATTTGAATATATATCTTCCAGCTTGAGATTGGAGAAAACGTTTTATAACATCATGCCTGGTATATTTGCATATAATTATATCTTCCAGCTTGAGATTGGAGAAAACGTTTTATAACATCCATGTTTGGTATATTTGCATATAATTATATCTTCCAGCTTAAGATTGGAGAAAACGTTTTATAACATCCATACCTGGTATATTTGCATATAATTATATCTTCCAGCTTGAGATTGGAGAAAACGTTTTATAACATCCATGTTTGGTATATTTGAATATATATCTTCCAGCTTGAGATTGGAGAAAACGTTTTATAACATCCATACCTGGTATATTTGAATATATATCTTCCAGCTTGAGATTGGAGAAAACGTTTTATAACATCCATGTTTGGTATATTTGAATATATATCTTCCAGCTTGAGATTGGAGAAAACGTTTTATAACATCCATGTTTGGTATATTTGAATATATATCTTCCAGCTTGAGATTGGAGAAAACATTTTATAACATCCATACCTGGTATATTTGAATATATATATCTTCCAGCTTGAGATTGGAGAAAACGTTTTATAACATCCATACCTGGTATATTTGAATATATATCTTCCAGCTTGAGATTGGAGAAAACTTTTATAACATCCATGTTTGGTATATTTGCATCTAATTATATCTTCCAGCTTGAGATTGGAGAAAACGTTTAATAACATCCATACCTGGTATATTTGAATATATATCTTCCAGCTTGAGATTGGAGAAAACGTTTTATAACATGAATGGAATTCGATTTCAGTGCGCTGCACTAGATCACTAGAGTCACTATATCTACGAATTCGAGTATTGCACTAGATCCTGTCATATGAGTCATAATAGTGAGACTCTCATCGCCTCTGTGTACTTTATCTCTTGTTCAGGCACAGACACAGGTACCATGCCGGCCACGCTACCACCGGCTCCGGTGGGAGGGGTAGAATACCACAGGTTCGATATCTGGACCACGTACGTTATATAATTACACAGTTGTATAGTTTATACTCTATTCTTTTAGCAAGTTATGACTTTAGAGCTAATGTCTTTCAATACCTCATTCCTATTGGAATCTATCACCACGAGGGAAATAGATAAGGAAGGTTTTAATCTTTATTAAAGTCTCATCTATGTACATACATGTAATACAAACACAAATATAAATAATCAGATTAAAAGTACATAGCCATTCTGAATAGAATTATAAGAGACATAGTGCAACAAAACATATCACATTATAAAATCCCACACTACTATTAGTTAATGCTTATTTACATTCTAAAGCCAAGAAACAGTTGCTAATTTATATTTAAATACGAAATAAAACAAAATGGTATAAAACACTAAATCGAAAAACAAGCACTAGAGCGTTTTTAAGAAATATTTTACAAAATCAGTTATCACCCAGGATCAGATCGAGAATTACCTAATTAGCAGTTGCTTCTTGTAGTCTGTAAAAATCATAGATATATAGTAATTAACACAAAAAAGGGCATTATTTACAAAGGTAAAAGTAACGACGCTGTAGTATATTAAAACAGGTTTTGGCACAAAGTCTTATCACTGATTGATTACTGAATAGAAATAGAAATTGATCACGTTTTGTCATATTACAGAAATTATGGTCAGCTAATATTGCCATCTGCAATAGTAAAGTTCTTAGATCATTATATATGGCACATTCCAATAAAACGTGATGTTCATCTTCTATCACATTACAAAAGGGACATTTACGATCGTCTAATCTTAAATTCTCATACCTTCCGGTTTCTATACGGATTGGTGCAATACCGCATCTAAATTTACTAAATGCCGACCTGTGTCGTGTAGGTAAAATCATTTTACAATATTCCTCAGGTTCAAATACATGCTTAAACTTACAATACGTTCTTAATTTGTTACGACCTCGTCCAGTAGTACCATGAATGCTATTTATAGAGGCATACCAATCTGTTATATATTTGTTCATACCAAATTTTCCCACACATTCGACACAATGAGGCTTAGAAATTGGAGCATATAAGTTACAAAATTCTGCAAAATCAATATCCGTAAAATGTTTCTTAACAAAATAGAACCAGTTTTTACAGGAAGCAGATTTCTCGTTTGCCCAAAGTGCAATTCGTTTGTTCAATCTCGAGTTATTTGTATTGGAAATTCGTACCCAAAACGTAGAAACTGTTTTCCATTGACGGACACTGGGAGGTTGCCAACCCATTTCACCGGAAACGGCTGCATTGGGTGTATACTTGCCGACACCAAGATAAAACCGCATAGCACGGTTTTGGACAGCATTTATACAAGGAAAGGATTTATACCCCCATATTGAGGCACCATAAGCAATTACAGGCCAAACAACAGTGTCGTATAGCTTGGTGAATACATTATACGGTACCCCTCCCGAAATTTTACATTTAGCTATCAATAATCCTAACGCACGACTTGCACTCTGAGCAACCATCTTAGCTGTAACATTAAAATCTAGGTGTTCCTGAAGAACAACACCGAGGTATGTATATCTGTCAACAACGGATAACTGTTCATTTCCACATTTAAATATATGCTCACACCTCGCCCGGCTATCTGGACGGAAATGCACTATCTTACTCTTATCGGCATTAATTGACATGTCCTTAAGACAACACCAATCGTTCAGAGCATTTAGCAAAATGTGTAAGTCATATTCATCTTTAGCTAGTAAAACAATGTCATCAGCATATAGGAGTATGCAAACCTTTTCATTATCTATATTAATACCAATATCAAAGGACTTAAGATATACAGCTAGGTCATTGATATATAAATTAAACAACAAAGGTGATAACACACAGCCTTGTCTCAATCCACAATGAACATTAAACCAGTCTGTTTTAAATGAGTTAATTCTAACACAAGAGGCGACAGATGAATAGAGTGACTTTATGGCTAGAACCATTTTACCAGAAATACCTATATCATTTAATCGTGTCCATAATTTAGAACGATTAATGACATCGTAAGCTTTACGGAAGTCTATGAAAGCTGCATAATTACATTGCTTAAGTTTCTTTCGTGTTTCAACTAAATTAACTAAAGACGAAATTTGATCGGAAGTGCTTCTCTTCTTACGGAAACCATTCTGTTCATCTGCCAAAATGCCATTGTCTTCAACCCAAGAACTCAATCTATCATTCAATATATTACAGTATATCTTGTATGTTGTACAAGCTAGAGAAATGCCTCTATAAGACATGGGGTCTGTAGGATCAGCTGTTGTAGACTTTGGAATTGGATTAATAATACATCTATTCCATAATGATGGAGTAATACCATTCTCAAAGCATATATTATATAAGGCATGCAGAAACAATATAGTGGCATCATTTTTTAATACTTCCGATGGAAGTTCGTCTACTCCACAAGCGTTACCACGTTTGACCTTATCTACGGCCTTCTTGACCTCTAACAAAGAAATATGTTCATTAAATGGTACACCATCAATATTATTACTATTTTCAGTAGCCACGGGCTCACTTACACTGTCTTTGTTAAATAAAGAACTGAAATCATTCTTCCACTTAAATAGAACATCATCGACACAAGTAGAAGTAGACCCATCTTCTAATGTAATTTTCATCGGTATTTGCTTACTCTTACAATTACCTACGCCAATTTTCCCAATCGACTTCCAGAACTTAGTCTGGTCCACATTACAGTCTGTTAGAAGTTCGTTTTGCATGGAATACCAATAAAATCGTTTAGCCTTTTGTACTTCCCGATCAAAAAATTTACGTGCTTGAACATATTCAGTTTTGAATTTTAATTTAGCATTACGATGGGAACAATTTAACCATTTACCTTCCAAAATGCATAGATTAGACCATAAGTTAGTTAAATTTTCACTCCACCAAGATTTACCAGGTTTACGCTTTTTATTCCTGCACCCACTCTTTATAGTTTTGAAAGGAATATCTTTATACATGTTTTGTTTCACTACATTACACCAGTCCTCATATACGAGATCAATATCATTCTGCGAACGAAAACCTTGTTCTAGTTTTTGAATGACGTTATTTATCTGTAACACAGCAGAATGACTATTCATGAAATAATTATTTACATTACTAAGATCAAATCTATCATAAGACGTACCCTCATTTGAAATATCGTTCGTATAATATGAACTGGTATCACTAACAATATTCCATGACAGCAATGAATGATCTGGTATACAAGTTGGTGCTAAGACCCGGATATCACCAGATGTATTTATTAGTTGTGATGTTAAAACAACCTCAAAATCAATCATGTTACATAAATTATCATGAGTAGCAATACAGTAATCAACAACAGACGACCCCTTAACAGACACGGAGGTAAAATTATTCGAAGAACCTCTACCATTAAGCATACACATATTTGTGTTTATCAAGAAATCAACGAACAGTTCTCCATAAAAGTTAGTTGTGAAATCTATAATGTTACGAGGCGGTATATTATCTACGCCCGCAATAAAGTCGTCCAATCCCCCACATCGACTGTTGAAATCCCCACATACATATATCATACCATCATTCTGAAAAGCATAGATATCTGTCAAAAGGCAATCATAAAAGGTGTTTACGTTAAAATAGCGAGATGAATTTTCTGGTGGCAAGTAACAGACACATGGCATCAAGGTGAACTGCTCAAACTTGTGAACCATTTTGAGCCAAAAGATACCTTCATGTGAATCACTCAAAATAGAAATATCAAAAATATCACATAGTGTATCTTTAATTAAAAATCCAACACCACCAGAACCTGACCTGGCATTTCTATGAATATGTTTCCGGTTATGACCGAACCAGCGGTAACATTCAACAGTTAAAACATTATCATCTATTAAATGAGTTTCAGCTAAAGCTAATATATCAAAGTTATACTGTAAAATACAAGCAGATCTTAATAAAAAATTATCAGAATCAGGATTCATATTAAAGCCATGAACATTCCAAAAACCGGCTTTATATTAATTACGACCACCACGCCGTCCACCTCCATTCCTTCTATTGTAGTGCCTGCCACGACTGTCTACTCTGTTCCAACCGTCGCGATTACCACCACGGTTTCCACCGTAACTTGGCCCTCGATCACTACCTGAGTAAGAGTCACGTTCCCGATCCGATGACCGATGATTCATTTGCTCACGTGGTCTATCACTATTTACTCGTACAACACGAGAGCAACTAACCGTAAAATCATGTTGTTTCATGGCACTTAAGATGGTGCGAAAGTTATTAGCCATAAGTCTGTCAATATGTGATTGGGGAATGTGGAATATATCACCACGAGGGAACTAGATAAGGAATGTGGAATATATCACCACATGGGAGCTAGATCAGGAATGTGCAATATATCACCACGAGGGAGCGGGATGAGGAATGTGGAATATATCACCACGAGGGAGCGGGATGAGGAATGTGGAATATATCACCACGAGGGAGCTAGATCAGGAATGTGGAATATATCACCACGAGGGAGCTAGATCAGGAATGTGGAATATATCACCACGAGGGAGCGGGATGAGGAATGTGGAATATATCACCACATGGGAGCTAGATCAGGAATGTGGAATATATCACCACGAGGGAGCAGGATGAGGAATGTGGAATATATCACCACGAGGGAGCGGGATGAGGAATGTGGAATAAATCACCACGAGGTAGCTAGATAAGGAATGTGGAATATATCACCACGAGGGAGCTAGATAAGGAATGTGGAATATATCACCACGAGGGAGCTAGATAAGGAATGTGGAATATATCACCACGAGGGAGCTAGATAAGGAATGTGGAATATATCACCACATGGGAGCTATATCAGGAATGTGGAATATATCACCACGTGGGAGCTAGATCAGGAATGTGGAATATATCACCACGAGGAAGCGGGATGAAGAATGTGGAATATATCACCACGAGGGAGCTAGATAAGGAATGTGGAATATATCACCACGAGGGAGCTAGATAAGGAATGTGGAATATATCACCACGAGGGAGCGGGATGAGGAATGTGGAATATATCACCACGAGGGAGCGGGATGAGGAATGTGGAATATATCACCACGAGGGAGCGGGATGAGGAATGTGGAATATATCACCACGAGGGAGCAGGATGAGGAATGTGGAATATATCACCACGAGGGAGCGGGATGAGGAATGTGGAATATATCACCACAAGGGAGCTAGATCAGGAATGTGGAATATATCACCACGAGGGAGCGGGATAAGGAATGTGGAATATATCACCACGAGGGAGCGTGATGGGGAAAGTGGAATATATCACCACGAGGGAGTGGGATAAGGAATGCGGAATATATCACCACGAGGGAGCTAGATAAGGAATGTGGAATATATCACCACGAGGGAGCTAGATAAGGAATACGGAATATATCGCCACGAGGAAGCTAGATACAGAATGTGGAATATATCGCTACGAATGAGCTAGATAAGCAAAGTGGAATATATCGCTACGAATGAGCTTGATAAGGAATGTGGAATATATCGCCACGATGGAGCTAGATAAGGAATGTGGAATATATCACCACGGGGGAGCTTGATAAGGAATGCGGAATATATCACCACGAGTTAAGGAATGTGGATCTAGGTCCCTTGCCAACGGACAGCACAACCATGGTTTTAAGAACTTGGTTAGCCAAATAAAATATACAAACTAAAATGTTTGTATACCTACATACAAATATATCTAACTGTATTATAAAGTATGCGTAATTTAATTTATTGATTCGAAATTGAGTAATCGGTGCGTCGCCACCAGAAGTGTATTATTCATGTTATATGTTAGAGGATAGTACAGGATACAGAGGACCTTCCCATTCCAGATACATCCAAGTCCTGAAATCTTGATTAATAGTATTATGGTCAGACGGGAATCGAACCGACTGGAAAACTGACGCGTCTACAGTCCGATTAGCGCAGTGGTTAGCGCACTAGCTTCTCGCCAATGCAACCCGGGTTCGATCCTCGGAACGGGAAGTATGTGAGATGGTACAGTGGTCGCCAGATCGGACAGGTGGGTTTTTCGCCGGGTACTCCGGTTTCCTCCCACACGAATGACCACAAATACGTTGTCATCCAAGCCAACGAAAGTGATTAATATAAGTTGTTGAAACTTGAATCGCAATCGTTGTAAAAATAAATCAAGTTTAAACTAAGTCAAACCTGTGTTAAAAATCACCTTCATTAAGCAATCAGCCAACCTGATTTAAGCAGTCAGTGTCCTGAATCAAAATAATTATGTTGTTTTATTATACATTTTACATCTATTAAGCAGCCACCTGTGCAAAGCAGCCACATCCTGTGAGAGTTCATTGGCTGGCTGTATACACAGACAGGTTTGACTGTATATAAATACATGTGTCTTGTTCTACTTCTTTATGTGCCAGTACAAAGACCGGATGTCAATGTGCGCATGACTCTACACTTCATAACTGCGCATGCTGTGACGACGGAGGGTGTCAGTGTCCAGCCCCTAACCAGCAACAGTGCACCATATGTGGTTCATCGAAATCTTGCGGAACACGTGAGTTTCTCCTAATAGACATTTACGAATTAAGTCAAGGACGAACCAGATATAGATATATATATATTGTCTTTCCCATTTTTCTTTACATGTTTTACGTAGATATCAATAAATCATTTTATTCTTATATTCCAATAACTATGCACCCTACTTCTAAAGAATCATAGAACAAGTTCTCATTCTGTTACATCTTCTTGATATATAATAAGGGGAAGATTATCACTAATGTTGGTAAAACTTGTGACCCAACCCATTTGCTTCTTATAAATTATAACAGTTTCACTCGAATAATATTCGTTAAATTTCATTTGTTGAACAATTATTGTTCATTTGTATGTTATATGATAGCAATAAAATATGTTTAAACTAAAACCCAATAGGAATCCGACATATTAATAAATGTATAAACTTTATTTATTTTACATTCCTTTGTGTGAGGAAACTCATGTACTAACTATCTTACATGATCTTACATCTTACATGACGTACCATCTTACATGATGTACCATCTTACATGACATACTATCTTACATGATGTACCATCTTACATGATCTTACATCTTACATGACGTACCATCTTACATGATGTACCATCTTACATGACATACTATCTTACATGACGTACCATCTTACATGATGTACCATCTTACATGACATACTATCTTACATGACGTACCATCTTACATGATGTACCATCTTACATGACATACTATCTTACATGACGTACCATCTTACATGATCTTACATCTTACATGATGTACCATCTTACATGACGTACATTCTTACATGATGTACCATCTTACATGACGTATCATCTTACATGATGTACCATCTTACATGATGTACCATCTTACATGACGTACCATCTTACATGACGTACCATCTTACATGATGTACCATCTTACATGATGTACCGTCTTACATGACGTACCATCTTACATCTTACATGATGTACCATCTTACATCTTACATGATGTACCATCTTACATCTTACATGATGTACCATCTTACATCTTACATGATGTACCGTCTTACATGACGTACCATCTTACATGATGTACCATCTTACATCTTACATGATGTACCATCTTACATGACGTACCATCTTACATGATGTACCGTCTTACATGACGTACCATCTTACATCTTACATGATGTACCATCTTACATCTTACATGATGTACCATCTTACATGACGTACCATCTTACATCTTACATGACGTACCACATCTTACATGACGTACCATCTTACATGACGTACCAATCTTACATGATGTACCATCTTACATGATGTACCATCTTACATGACGTACCATCTTACATGATGTACCATCTTACATGACGTACCATCTTACATGACGTACCATCTTACATGGTGTACCATCTTACATGACGTACAATCTTACATGACGTACCATCTTACATCTTACATGATGTACCATCTTACATGACGTACCATCTTACATCTTACATGATGTACCATCTTACATGACGTACCATCTTACATGATGTACCATCTTACATGACGTACCATCTTACATGACGTACCATCTTACATCTTACATGATGTACCATCTTACTTGACGTACCATCTTACATCTTACATGATGTACCATCTTACATGATGTACCATCTTACATGATGTACCATCTTACATGATGTACCATCTTACATGACGTACCATCTTACATGATGTACCATCTTACATGATGTACCATCTTACATGATGTACCATCTTACATGACGTACCATCTTACATGATGTACCATCTTAAATCTTACATGATGTACCATCTTACATGATGTACCATCTTACATGACGTACCATCTTACATGATGTACCATCTTACATGACGTACCATCTTACATGATGTACCATCTTACATGATGTACCATCTTACATGACGTACCATCTTACATGACGTACTATCTTACATGATGTACCATCTTACATGATGTACCATCTTACATGACGTACCATCTTACATGACGTACCATCTTACATGATGTACCATCTTACATGATGTACCATCTTACATGACGTACCATCTTACATGACGTACCATCTTACATGATGTACCATCTTACATGACGTACCATCTTACATGATGTACCATCTTACATGACGTACCATCTTGCATGATGTACCATCTTACATGATGTACCATCTTACATCTTACATGATGTACCATCTTACATGATGTACCATCTTATATGATATACCATCTTACATGATGTACCATCTTACATGATGTACCATCTTACATGATGTACCATCTTACATGATGTACCATCTTACATCTTACATGATGTACCATCTTACATGGTGTACCATCTTACATGACGTACCATCTTACATGACGTACCATCTTGCATGATGTACCATCTTACATGCTGTACCATCTTACATGCTGTACCATCTTACATGATGGTACCGATCTTACATGATGTACCATCTTACATGACGTACCATCTTACATGACGTACCATCTTACATGATGTACCATCTTACATGACGTACCATCTTACATGATGTACCATCTTACATGATGTACCATCTTACATGACGTACCATCTTACATGACGTACTATCTTACATGATGTACCATCTTACATGATGTACCGTCTTACATGATGTACCATATTACATGACGTACCATCTTACATGATGTACCATATTACATGACGTACCATCTTACATGATGTACCATATTACATGACGTACCATCTTACATGACGTACCATCTTACATGATGTACCGTCTTACATGATGTACCATCTACATGACGTACCATCTTACTGACGTACCATCTTACATGACGTACCATCTTACATGATGTACCATCTACATGATGTACCATCTTACATGACGTACCATCTTACATGACGTACCATCTTACATGCTGTACCATCTTACATGACGTACCATCTTACATGATGTACCATCTTACATGACGTACCATCTTACATGATGGTACCAATCTTACATGATGTGCCATCTTACATGACGTACCATCTTACATGATATACCATCTTACATGATGGATGTACCAGCTTACATGATTTACCATCATACATGATGTACCATCTTACATGACGTACCATCTTACATGCTTCTCTGTCCGAGTACCTTCATTTGTGGATGCGAGCTTGTTAATAACATATTGAAACATGCTATTGGTTGTCTCCCTTGCACCATTGTTTTCAGTGAATGTGTTCTTTCTAACAATACTAGATTTGACCCAAAACATGACTATGTAAAATATTTGCATAAACCTTTCCTTTCTTATTGGTTACATAAGATAATATATTGCTCTAGAGATTCATTATTTCGTGTGCATGGACTAGTAAGCATTTTAAACAATTCGAATTAGTCAAAGTAAATGAGCTTGAAGTTTTCCTCGTGTCTAATGGTAAACTATGATGGTTGAGAACATTTGTTGTTTGAGGTCTGGCGACCACCGTACCATCTCACATACTTCCCTGGTCCGAGGATCGAACCCGGGATGCATTGGTGAGAAGCGAGCACGCTAACCACTGCGCTAATCAGACAGCCAAATAATGCATATTAAAAAAAATCACAAACTAATAATGCATATTTACGATTAGCCTCTTATACTCGAGACCAATTGTTTGTAACTGTCTACCATCGGAAATAAAAACTTCAAGCTCACTTACTTTGATTAATTTGAATTGTTTAAACTGCTTACTAATCCAACAACACACGATGTGTGTAGGTGCGTTCTTACATTTATTAATTCTAATAACACATCCCTTTTATTTCAGTTGTTTTTATATGTCATGTGTGTGTGTGTGTGTGTGTGTGTGTGTGTGGTGTGTGTGTGTGGTGTGTGTGTGTGGTGTGTGTGTGTGTGGTGTGTGTGTGGTGTGTGTGTGTGGTGTGTGTGTGGTGTGTGTGGTGTGTGTGTGTGTGTGTGTGTGTGTGTGTGTGTGTGTGTGTGTGTGTGTGTGTGTGTGTGTGGTGTGTGTGTGGTGTGTGTGTGTGTGTGTGGTGTGTGTGTGGTGTGTGTGTGTGGTGTGTGTGTGTGTGGTGTGTGTGTGTGGTGTGTGTGTGTGTGGTGTGTGTGTGTGTGGTGTGTGTGTGGTGTGTGTGTGGTGTGTGTGTGGTGTGTGTGTGTGTGTGTGTGTGGTGTGTGTGTGTGGTGTGTGTGTGGTGTGTGTGTGTGTGTGTGTGTGTGTGTGTGTGTGTGTGTGTGGTGTGTGGTGTGTGGTGTGTGGTGTGTGGTGTGTGTGTGTGTGGTGTGTGGTGTGTGGTGTGTGGTTGTTGTGGGTGTGTGGTGTGTGGTGTGTGGTGTGTGGTGTGTGGTGTGTGGTGTGTGGTGTGTGTGTGTGTGTGTGTTGTGTGTGTGTTTAATTATCGTCGCTACCGGTTGCCCATATGAGTGACGCCTCCTGAATAGATTAGTCATTTTAGATTGTTGGAGGATAGTGCAATAATACAGACAGAGACCCATTCCAGAGTCTCCTCTGCTTCTTTTACGTGCACGGTGTAAAGCACCGACACGAGACCTCGGTTTAAAGTCCCATCTAGAATACTGTTAATTTTTTTAGTTTGTAGGGTCAAACGGGGGATCGAACCTGCGATCCCTGGATTACCAGTCCAGCGTGATACCACTGGACTACATATCCATCTGTAGCTTTAAATCTTTGAACATAGAAAGCTATTAGTATCACTCACGGCTAGAGCCATTCATTGTTATTAATGTTTTCTGTGTTCATTTCGAACACACACTGAAACAAGCAAATATCTACTTATTATTCTTTTCAATTCACAGCTCAACCAGGGCCGGGCATGGGACTAGATGGGTACACACTGGCGTTGGCAGATTGTTCATGCAATTTTGATAACACCCAGTTCAACTGTGCCTGTTGCCAGACAGAAATAAACAGTTGCCAGTGTGGACAAGAACACAGGAACCAGTGCGTCGATTGTGGGCATATGGACCAGTGTGGGAACAAACCGTGGATATACGGACCGCCAATCCCCTTAAATTGAAACATGGAACAAGCTTACCGCCAATCCCCTTAAATTGAAACATGGAACTAGCTTACCGCCAATCCCCTTAAATTGAAACATGGAACAAGGTTACCGCCAATCCCCTTAAATTGAAACATGGAACAAGCTTACCGCCAATCCCCTTAAATTGAAACATGGAACTAGCTTACCGCCAATCCCCTTAAGTTGAAACATGGAACTAGCTTACCGCCAATCCCCTTAAGTTGAAACATGGAACAAGCTTACCGCCAATCCCCTTAAATTGAAACATGGAACTAGCTTACCGCCAATCCCCTTAAATTGAAACATGGAACTAGCTTACCGCCAATCCCCTCAAATTGAAACATGGAACTAGCTTACCGCCAATCCCCTCACATTGAAACATGGAACTAGCTTACCGCCAATCCCCTCAAATTGAAACATGGAACTAGCTTACCGCCAATCCCCTCAAATTGAAACATGGAACTAGCATACCGCCAATCCCCTTATGTTGAAACATGGAACTAGCTTACAGCCGATCCCCTTATATTGAAACACGCATATAATATTATAATATTGTACCGACAATCCGCATATATTGAAACACACATATAATATTATAATATTGTACCGACAATCCCCATATATTGAAACACGCATATAATATTATAATACTGTTCCGACAATCCCCTTATATTGAAACACGCATATAATATTATAATACTGTTCCGACAATCCCCTTATATTGAAACACGCATATAATATTATAATACTGTTCCGACAATCCCCTTATATTGAAACACGCATATAATATTATAATACTGTTCCGACAATCCCCTTATATTGAAACACACATATAATATTATAATACTGTACCGACAATCCCCTTATATTGAAACACGCATATAATATTATAATATTGTACCGACAATCCCCTTAAATTAAACACGCATATAATATTATAATACTGTTCCGACAATCACTTATATTGAAACACACATTTAGCTTGTTGCCAATCCCCTTTCACATTGAAACATGGACAATTGTATGCAGCCAATCCCCTCAAATCGAAACACGGGCTTAATGTGATGATGACATGCATCAATGTTACAACTGATCTAATTGTGATGAATAAATTTGAATGAGTCAGCTGAGTTTGTATGTCATGCCTTACAGTTTGCAAGATTACAAATCACCAAATAAAACGATAGCTATACTAAAGCGTAGTAAAGTGTGTGTTACTATAGTCAATGACTAGGTGAGCTTTGGGTCTATGAGTCACGATATTGCATAGATATCCCAACAATGCCACCGGGCTGCTAATCACCATGGCGCCAGGCAGTAGACAGTGTGTTACTAATATTTACATGTAGTTTAATGTCACCCCAATAACTTAGGTCATATGGTTACTCTCCAGCTAGTATTGGTGGACGAAGGTCCCGGGTGCCCCCTCCAAACAGTTGTTCATGTGCAGTCGGCCACCAGAGTAGAACCACCGACCTTACGCTAGCTGGATAACTTCCAAACTTGAAAATAATTAGACACTACAGTATAAACACGTGCTTAACCTGTAATGCAAAATCATGTTTACATGCTATCTAAATGTGATGGTATGCCAAACAAAGAATATATGTGTTTCTCTTACATTTAGCGTATTATTGCTCTTTACTTTTCGTTCACGGTTTTACCTTTATACGCCATTATGTGTATGTTGACCTGTGTGCACACTATCTGCCTATTAGATAGGCATGATAAAAAACATGTTTACATTTAAGAACGTATCTGTAGCGAGCGGGCGCGAGCGAGCTTTACGGTAAAGGGATTGGACAATTTTGTCGATATCTATCTAAATTAAATTCTAACACGACCCAGCTAATAACATACATACTTGTAGAGTAAAATCTACCTCGGGTTATTCTGCGATATACCTACCTTGAACTATGCTGCGCGCGCACCATATTTTGGCTATTCCATTTATACAATGCGTGTAAAGTTTTATGAATGAAAGTCACGTGATGTTTGTAAATACTACCGTGAGAATTCGCGAAAGTGAGCTATTTTTAGAATCAGATAAGCACTTGTCCGGCTTGTTCTTCTGTTAAGTAACGTTTCAGTTACTATTCTGTACAGTTTTATTTGACAAAATAAATAAAATTATTGATCAGTTACAACTTTTGTTCATTTATGCACTAGATTGATATTTTCCATAAAAAATAACGTCATCACCCCTTACGCGGGAGGAAATTTCGAAAGCCAAATGCAGCGGCGTTTGAAGAAAATACTCCTTTAAAATTATTAGAAGTAAGTCGTGTTAGAATCGAAATAATAAGTATCAACCGTGGTATATAGCAGAATAACTTATTATTTCCTAAATATTCGTACCGGAAATATGATTTACCGGAAAGAGCAACGGAGGGCTATAAATAATGTTGTTATAACTTGTAGCCCAACCCATTTAGTTTAGGCATATTTTATTTGCCAATATAATACATACTGAACAATGCATACATCACGCATAATCAGAATACAGAAACAGGATTAGAATGGAAGACAGAGTCTTATATAATTCTTCTCCTCCCCCAACCAATTTGCTTTTTTCCCTCGACAAAAAAAATATCGTATTAATCTCTGATTTGTTCTTAGTATTCAGAATATAGTGTTCTTAGTATATGTAATGTATTGTATGAAAAAATGCTATAAAATATTATTAAACTTAAACTTTAAACTACCGGAAAGAGCAAATAGAGCCACATCGAGGTCCGGCGGAAATAGCCTATGTAGCCACATCAAGGTCGGAAAGCGTTCTTGTGGGCTAGATTACATAATAAGTCTATGTCATCTGGAAGCAAACTGACTCTCTGTGATAGACAAATAAAATCAATAAAACAATATTATGGTACAGTATAAACATTTGTTCTGCAAATACAATGCATGCCAATTGAACGAATTTAATTACACATTGTTGGGAATAGCCTATTTTCAATAAATACCATTTAAAATTTCGAATTAGTAAGAAAAATGGCTGCTATGTTTATTATGTTAACAAGAACGCACCCGCAAATATTTAAATATGTAAGTTAGCATGTTGCCCGATGCACTGGCCTACAGATCCAACGGACCAGGATCGATTCCCAGTATGGGCATTTTTTCCCAATATCTTTTTAATATTTTATAATTCTATTTCTTAGTGGAAAACAAAGTGTACAATTGCACAATTGTATCAAAGTATTATTTTTAAACTTCATGCTGCAAACTTTTGGCAAGAATTTCATAATTCTGATTTAATATTTATAATGAAAAAAGGTACAACATCCTAATCAGTGCTGTATTACGCAAGCAGCAGTAACATTATCAAATTCATAAATAATCTATTTTACCCCAGCCGTGGATTCAATCATTCCGATTGAGCTATGCTATGGATCGATGATTGAGCTCGCTTTGTGGCTTTGCCTTATTCATATTATTTAGTGTTCCCGCACACAGGACAATACAACGAGTAATACAGCGTTAACTTCTAAATTTAATTTATCGAACTTCTTATGGGAACTTTTTGCTGCATTGTGGGACTCTTCAAATTATATTAGCCTGAATCATAACTCAAACTAGATATTGGAAGAAAACATCAATTCAATTATACGTTCCATTTTCGTGTGCATGATTTCTACATGCAACCTTAGAGCGACACTACATCAGTGAAAACGAAAATTTCTATAGAATGTAATTTCTTATTATACGGTATAATTTTTTCCCAAATATTTGCCTCAATAACTGAGAATTTCAGCTATTAAAGAAACGTCGTATACGATGTTTGTTGACATAACAAAATAATGTAAACAGTGTCAACATCCATGCGTAATACAACGCATGTACCTTGAATAACTCGATTTATCGTACAGATTTACCGATATATCCGACATATATCTCTCCATTCCTGACTCCAACTCCAACGTCATCTTCTGAATTAGCGTATATTCGCCACAACTGTCGAGTGTGTAAAGATCCGTTTCTTTACTATGTGTTATGAATACCAAACATATAGATTACAGGGCCTCTGTGGTAGAGTTGGTTAGACTTTATGTCATGTGCCCCTCACCACTGTAAGTGTGAATCCCATTGGGGTATCGGATTCCTTCAATTGTGGACATGGATTACAGGGTCTCTGTGGTAGAGTTGTTTAGACTTTATATCATGTGCCCCTCACCACTGTAAGTGTGAATCCCATTGGGGTATCGGATTCCTTCAATTGTGGACATGGATTACAGGGTCTCTGTGGTAGAGTTGGTTAGACTTTATATCATGTGCCCCTCACCACTGTAAGTGTGAATCCCATTGGGGTATCGGATTCCTTCAATTGTGGACATGGATTACAGGGCCTCTGTGGTAGAGTTGGTTAGACTTTATGTCATGTGCCCCTCACCACTGTAAGTGTGAATCCTATTGGGGTATCGGATTCCTTCAATTGTGGACATGGATTACAGGGCCTCTGTGGTAGAGTTGGTTAGACTTTATGTCATGTGCCCCTCACCACTGTAAGTGTGAATCCTATTGGGGTATCGAAATCCCACAATTGTGGAAGCTATCCATGCAGCTGGCTTGCGAAAGGTCGGTGGTTCTACACGAATACTTGAGGGCTGTATAGAATAATTACAATGTCAAATAAGTGTCCTCGTTAATAACCTCTTTAATATTATTACTATTAATATGTATTCCAAAGCCAGAGATGATAGACGTCTCCAGAAGAATGCAAGCGGAAGAGATGATAGACGTCTCCAGAAGAATGCAAGCGGAAGAGATGATAGACGTCTCCAGAAGAATGCAAGCGGAAGAGATGATAGACGTCTCCAGAAGAATGCAAGCGGAAGAGATGATAGACGTCTCCAGAAGAATGCAAGCGGAAGAGATGATAGACGTCTCCAGAAGAATGCAAGCGGAAGAGATGATAGACGTCTCCAGAAGAATGCAAGCGGAAGAGATGATAGACGTCTCCAGAAGAATGCAAGCGGAAGAGATGATAGACGTCTCCAGAAGAATGCAAGCGGAAGAGATGATAGACGTCTCCAGAAGAATGCAAGCGGAAATGGTGACCACAAAAGTCTTATTTTCACCAATGCTAACAGGAAATGGATGAAAGCTAGGGATGATGGAAGCTTCTCGAATTTTCTGTAACTTGCACTATCTTCCAATAGAAATGACTTCTGAAGGCCGTCGCACGGATTAACACGGGGCGATACTAAATTAACTTTCATTTCCCAAAAAGAACAACAACAACTAGTAAACCGGTGCTATAGACATGTACACGTTCGTGTGCAATACGTCGGTGGTTAAATCCGGATGCCCGTCCGAGCCTGAAATAGTGTACGAAAGCGCACCCATGGTCTTCCTCCACCAATAACAGCTGGAGAGTCGTTATATGATATAACCTGAGTGTACGACGCTACATTCCAAACACAAACATAGACACAAGAATCAAACAGACAAGGCGGGTGATATATATAGTTCAGCAGCACACATCTAGTCTCATGTAGTAATTTGTCCCGGTACTGGACATAATACGTGATGAATAATCGTCGCCAAACAGTTTACACGCACCGACAGTCTTATCTAACGTAAACGACACGCATAATGCTGTCTTCAAGCAAAGGTCCGCGCATTGTACGCGTGACATGGTCGCCATGTTATCCAGTGTTGCCACAGACACGTCTATCGCCGAATCCTTCTGCTTGAGCTTAAAGTATCCTTTCTGTGCATCACACTGTTCACTGCTGGAATCTGGAAAATAATTTGTGATTAATGTACTGGAGACGTTAACACTTTCAACACTACATACCTCTAAATAGGCGTACAAAAGATGTAGATCCAGATGAGCCGGCTCGTGACGAGCCGTCTCATCACAATATGCACCTTTTGCCAGTAGTAGTATTATGTTTAGACAAAATTACACGTTTTGATAAATGAACTGGTCCAAGCTGTAATTTTCTTATGTTATTGATCTAAAAATAGCATACCCTGTTCATCTCAGTTACTTGGTGTTGAATGGGTTAATATCTAGATTTAACACACGCCTACGTTATATACTAGAGGACATAGAAAACGCACGCCTACATTATATACTAGAGGACATAGAAAACGCAAGCCTACATTATATACTAGAGGACATAGAAAACGCACGCCTACATTATATACTAGAGGACATAGAAAACGCAAACCTACATTATATACTAGAGGACATAGAAAACGCACACATACATTATATACTAGAGGACATAGAAAACGCACACCTACATTATATACTAGAGGACATAGAAAACGCACACCTACATTATATACTAGAGGACATAGAAAACAAACACCTACATTATATACTAGAGGACATAGAAAACGCACACCTACATTATATACTAGAGGACATAGAAAACGCACACCTACATTATATACTAGAGGACATAGAAAACGCACACCTACATTATATACTAGAGGACATAGAAAACGCACACCTACATTATATACTAGAGGACATAGAAAACGCACACCTACATTATATACTAGAGGACATAGAAAACGCACACCTACATTATATACTAGAGGACATAGAAAACGCACACCTACATTATATACTAGAGGACATAGAAAACGCACACCTACATTATATACTAGAGGACATAGAAAACGCACACCTACATTATATACTAGAGGACATAGAAAACGCACACCTACATTATATACTAGAGGACATAGAAAACGCACACCTACATTATATACTAGAGGACATAGAAAACGCACACCTACATTATATACTAGAGGACATAGAAAACGCACACCTACATTATATACTAGAGGACATAGAAAACGCACACCTACATTATATACTAGAGGACATAGAAAACGCACACCTACATTATATACTAGAGGACATAGAAAACGCACACCTACATTATATACTAGAGGACATAGAAAACGCACACCTACATTATATACTAGAGGACATAGAAAACGCACACCTACATTATATACTAGAGGACATAGAAAACGCACACCTACATTATATACTAGAGGACATAGAAAACGCACACCTACATTATATACTAGAGGACATAGAAAACGCACACCTACATTATATACTAGAGGACATAGAAAACGCACACCTACATTATATACTAGAGGACATAGAAAACGCACACCTACATTATATACTAGAGGACATAGAAAACGCACACCTACATTATATACTAGAGGACATAGAAAACGCACACCTACATTATATACTAGAGGACATAGAAAACGCACACCTACATTATATACTAGAGGACATAGAAAACGCACACCTACATTATATACTAGAGGACATAGAAAACGCACACCTACATTATATACTAGAGGACATAGAAAACGCACACCTACATTATATACTAGAGGACATAGAAAACGCACACCTACATTATATACTAGAGGACATAGAAAACGCACACCTACATTATATACTAGAGGACATAGAAAACGCACACCTACATTATATACTAGAGGACATAGAAAACGCACACCTACATTATATACTAGAGGACATAGAAAACGCACACCTACATTATATACTAGAGGACATAGAAAACGCACACCTACATTATATACTAGAGGACATAGAAAACGCACACCTACATTATATACTAGAGGACATAGAAAACGCACACCTACATTATATACTAGAGGACATAGAAAACGCACACCTACATTATATACTAGAGGACATAGAAAACGCACACCTACATTATATACTAGAGGACATAGAAAACGCACACCTACATTATATACTAGAGGACATAGAAAACGCACACCTACATTATATACTAGAGGACATAGAAAACGCACACCTACATTATATACTAGAGGACATAGAAAACGCACACCTACATTATATACTAGAGGACATAGAAAACGCACACCTACATTATATACTAGAGGACATAGAAAACGCACACCTACATTATATACTAGAGGACATAGAAAACGCACACCTACATTATATACTAGAGGACATAGAAAACGCACACCTACATTATATACTAGAGGACATAGAAAACGCACACCTACATTATATACTAGAGGACATAGAAAACGCACACCTACATTATATACTAGAGGACATAGAAAACGCACACCTACATTATATACTAGAGGACATAGAAAACGCACACCTACATTATATACTAGAGGACATAGAAAACGCACACCTACATTATATACTAGAGGACATAGAAAACGCACACCTACATTATATACTAGAGGACATAGAAAACGCACACCTACATTATATACTAGAGGACATAGAAAACGCACACCTACATTATATACTAGAGGACATAGAAAACGCACACCTACATTATATACTAGAGGACATAGAAAACGCACACCTACATTATATACTAGAGGACATAGAAAACGCACACCTACATTATATACTAGAGGACATAGAAAACGCACACCTACATTATATACTAGAGGACATAGAAAACGCACACCTACATTATATACTAGAGGACATAGAAAACGCACACCTACATTATATACTAGAGGACATAGAAAACGCACACCTACATTATATACTAGAGGACATAGAAAACGCACACCTACATTATATACTAGAGGACATAGAAAACGCACACCTACATTATATACTAGAGGACATAGAAAACGCACACCTACATTATATACTAGAGGACATAGAAAACGCACACCTACATTATATACTAGAGGACATAGAAAACGCACACCTACATTATATACTAGAGGACATAGAAAACGCACACCTACATTATATACTAGAGGACATAGAAAACGCACACCTACATTATATACTAGAGGACATAGAAAACGCACACCTACATTATATACTAGAGGACATAGAAAACGCACACCTACATTATATACTAGAGGACATAGAAAACGCACACCTACATTATATACTAGAGGACATAGAAAACGCACACCTACATTATATACTAGAGGACATAGAAAACGCACACCTACATTATATACTAGAGGACATAGAAAACGCACACCTACATTATATACTAGAGGACATAGAAAACGCACACCTACATTATATACTAGAGGACATAGAAAACGCACACCTACATTATATACTAGAGGACATAGAAAACGCACACCTACATTATATACTAGAGGACATAGAAAACGCACACCTACATTATATACTAGAGGACATAGAAAACGCACACCTACATTATATACTAGAGGACATAGAAAACGCACACCTACATTATATACTAGAGGACATAGAAAACGCACACCTACATTATATACTAGAGGACATAGAAAACGCACACCTACATTATATACTAGAGGACATAGAAAACGCACACCTACATTATATACTAGAGGACATAGAAGCACACCTACATTATACTAGAGGACATAGAAAACGCACACCTACATTATATACTAGAGGACATAGAAAACGCACACCTACATTATACTAGAGGACATAGAAAACGCACACCTACATTATATACTAGAGGACATAGAAAACGCACACCTACATTATATACTAGAGGACATAGAAAACGCACACCTACATTATATACTAGAGGACATAGAAAACGCACACCTACATTATATACTAGAGGACATAGAAAACGCACACCTACATTATATACTAGAGGACATAGAAAACGCACACCTACATTATATACTAGAGGACATAGAAAACGCACACCTACATTATATACTAGAGGACATAGAAAACGCACACCTACATTATATACTAGAGGACATAGAAAACGCACACCTACATTATATACTAGAGGACATAGAAAACGCACACCTACATTATATACTAGAGGACATAGAAAACGCACACCTACATTATATACTAGAGGACATAGAAAACGTACATATACATATATACTAGAGGACATAGAAAACGTACATATACATATATACTAGAGGACATAGAAAACGTACATATACATATATACTAGAGGACATAGAAAACGTACATATACATATATACTAGAGGACATAGAAAACGTACATATACATATATACTAGAGGACATAGAAAACGCACACCTACATTATATACTAGAGGACATAGAAAACGCACACCTACATTATATACTAGAGGACATAGAAAACGCACACCTACATTATATACTAGAGGACATAGAAAACGCACACCTACATTATATACTAGAGGACATAGAAAACGCACACCTACATTATATACTAGAGGACATAGAAAACGCACACCTACATTATATACTAGAGGACATAGAAAACGCACACCTACATTATATACTAGAGGACATAGAAAACGCACACCTACATTATATACTAGAGGACATAGAAAACGCACACCTACATTATATACTAGAGGACATAGAAAACGCACACCTACATTATATACTAGAGGACATAGAAAACGCACACCTACATTATATACTAGAGGACATAGAAAACGCACACCTACATTATATACTAGAGGACATAGAAAACGCACACCTACATTATATACTAGAGGACATAGAAAACGCACACCTACATTATATACTAGAGGACATAGAAAACGCACACCTACATTATATACTAGAGGACATAGAAAACGCACACCTACATTATATACTAGAGGACATAGAAAACGCACACCTACATTATATACTAGAGGACATAGAAAACGCACACCTACATTATATACTAGAGGACATAGAAAACGCACACCTACATTATATACTAGAGGACATAGAAAACGCACACCTACATTATATACTAGAGGACATAGAAAACGCACACCTACATTATATACTAGAGGACATAGAAAACGCACACCTACATTATATACTAGAGGACATAGAAAACGCACACCTACATTATATACTAGAGGACATAGAAAACGCACACCTACATTATATACTAGAGGACATAGAAAACGCACACCTACATTATATACTAGAGGACATAGAAAACGCACACCTACATTATATACTAGAGGACATAGAAAACGCACACCTACATTATATACTAGAGGACATAGAAAACGCACACCTACATTATATACTAGAGGACATAGAAAACGCACACCTACATTATATACTAGAGGACATAGAAAACGCACACCTACATTATATACTAGAGGACATAGAAAACGCACACCTACATTATATACTAGAGGACATAGAAAACGCACACCTACATTATATACTAGAGGACATAGAAAACGCACACCTACATTATATACTAGAGGACATAGAAAACGCACACCTACATTATATACTAGAGGACATAGAAAACGCACACCTACATTATATACTAGAGGACATAGAAAACGCACACCTACATTATATACTAGAGGA
>CM026389.1:41922289-41982520 GCA_014843695.1 Archivesica marissinica | reverse complement strand
GGATCTGCCCAACACTCTATTCGTCCGTGGCCATTACGCCTACAATAACTACAATATTTTTCTATCCGGGGAGTTCTATGGGTAGCTTGGGAATTATCTATCCTAATATTGGGTCGATACATGGGTGATGGGATATATGGCCTTGGGGCTGGAGGTCGGTGTTCTGTATCTCTGGGTTTCACATTCGGATTTGAATTAATCCGTGTCCTGTGCGCTAATCTGCGATGGAGGTTATATTCATCAGCCAGGGAAATACATTCCTGGAGAGTAGATGCTTTCTTATCCAGAATGAACAAATTAAGCTCATCACTTAGCTGGGAATCGAATCTATATCTCAAGAGCAGCTCGATCCAGTTGACCTCGCTCGGATCATTGTTCTCCGTCCAGAGAGTCATTTGCTCCCTTAATTCCTTAATGAATTCGGAATATGTCTGCTGAGGTTTCTTTACCCAAGAGAAGAAATTCTTTCTATATACAGTGGGTGAGAGTCTATATTCATCCAAGAGGGCGGCCTTGAGGGTATCGTAATTATTAGCGTCTTGGACCGGAAGAGTGGCATATATATTTCTGGCCTTGTCGGACAACTTGTCTATAATATGGCCCACCCATGTTTGTTTGGCGACCTGGCTAGCTTCGAACAGTCTCTCACATGTTGCGAAGAATTTATCTGGCCTCATAGTCTGGGTCCAAATAGGAACAGAAATGCTTGTCTTCGAGGGCCTATTATCTGTATGGAGGGGGTTATTTTGCTGAGATTCCTGATCTCTCTGGATTTCTCTCAGGCGAATCTCCGTCTGCATTTTCTCCCTTTGCATTCTTTCCTCCCTGTCCCTTTCTTTCTCTTCTCTTTCCCCTCTTTGTTTTACTTCTTCCCTCTCTCTTTCTCTCTCTCTTTCTTCTCTTTACCTCTCTCTTTCTTCTCTTTGTTTTACTTCTTCCCTCTCTCTTTCTTCTCTTTGTTTTACTTCTTCCCTCTCTCTTTCCCTCTCTCTTTCTTTCTCATAAATCTCACCCTGACGTTCCAGATTTGCCTGATTAAAGAAGGGAAGTCTCATTAATTTGTCCCATATCTCATCACCTGTTGTCTGCAAGTCGGGGTGAACCGGCCCCTCAGTTTCCTTATTAGTACTCCTAGTTGTAGCCATTTTATTTTTTTATTTCCCAAAATTTTTAATCCCCAGAATGTATCTCCAAATGTATTATAGAATTGAGTTCAATAAAAGGAAGTAAATCATTAATATAATTTTAATGATAATATTAAGCCTCTATGAAAAGAAAACTGGTACTTACCGAAGTCTGTCTCGTCCGTTAATCCAATATATAATTTATCACATATTCAAAGTTTGCACATTTCCAATAATTTAATCCATTTCATTAATTTAATAATTCGTTGACGTCTTTCACTTATTTCCAAATTCTAAAACTGTCTCGCATGCACTTCTGTTTTCCCACGTTAATTAATAGTCCCTTGTATTCTTCATGTATAAATCCTAGTGTCCTTCACAATATTCCATATATAAATTCTAGTGTCCTTCACAATATGTCACGATATGTCATTTCTTCTTTATTTCCAATCCCGGATGAGCCCCCAATTGTCGCAAACTCTCCTTTTTCTTCTCGTAATAATATGTCTCGGTTGCTACGGCTCTTACCAGGGTCTATCCTATTGTAGACTCGCTGGAGTTGTCTAGGGGGTTTCTTCGTTATTATATGTATTAATGATAACTCAACACAGTATTACCTTTCTTCTATATAATATCTTGTTTAAATTGGCATCAGAAATATCCATATATATATAATCAGTGATCTATATATATATACATCGTATCATTAAAAGCTTATTTAACAATCCATTTGTGTGAGCCGACTATGCGCTTACACACTATATTTAACATCCAATCTTTCTAATCCGTCATTACTCAATATCACTATAATCTAATCACTGTTTCTGATTAGATTAACTTTTAATCACCTTCTGGTGGTTCGCCGAAACTCTGTTTCTTCTATGGATGAACAATTTAATTATTCGACAAATCTTTATAAGTTATATTTCTTATAATGTCCATAATATCTAAGTATCATAAATACAGTTTATATGTTCTATATACTAGATTGAGATCACGACCTTTCTCGCTCCTGGAGTTAGGCTCTAGTGTGTCTGATTTATGTTAATAAAATCCATTTCTTATATACATGATTGAATCAGTGTATATATGATATAACAATTCCTAAAACATCGGTTATTCCTAAACATCTGTTATGTTATCTAATATTACACCATCAAACCAGTTCGGTGCCTTTGTATTACATAACTGGACACCTGCAACCACGGCCTGTTATCTAATATTACACCATCACACCAGTTCGGTGCCTTTGTATTACATAACTGGACACCTGCAACCACGGCCTTGATAAACTGAGATTAGGCCTAACATCTTAAGTCATTTCCCGCGCGAAGCGAGATTTATAATTTTAGGCGCGAAAATAATAGCAGACGATTATGCATAAAACAAATATATATATATTACATGGTAAACATTTGGCCATATATAGAAACAGTTTAATGTATTTATATAATACATTATTATTTATATATAACAATAATAAATATTTCGTGCAAATTGGGGTTTTGCACACTATACACTCAAATTACATGTAAATAATAATAATATAACCCATCATTTATTGCCATGGTATTTAATATTTATGCACAATTAGTATTGAGTGTTTTCAACAATGTGCACAAACATCACGTGACCAGAAACGATGTTCTCGCAAAGATTAACGTTCGCGAATAAATACATCAACTTACCACGCTCGCCCATATGGTTCGCCGGAGGCGAGGGTAAATAAGCTCAATCATCATCAACTTACCACGCTCGCCCATATGGTTCGCCGGAGGCGAGGGTAAATAAGCTCAATCATCATCAACTTACCACGCTCACCCATATGGTTCGCCGGAGGCGAGGGTAAATAAGCTCAATCATCATCAACTTACCACGCTCGCCCATATGGTTCGCCGGAGGCGAGGGTAAATAAGCTCAATCATCATCAACTTACCACGCTCGCCCATATGGTTCGCCGGAGGCGAGGGTAAATAAGCTCAATCATCATCAACTTACCACGCTCACCCATATGGTTCGCCGGAGGCGAGGGTAAATAAGCTCAATCATCATCAACTTACCACGCTCGCCCATATGGTTCGCCGGAGGCGAGGGTAAATAAGCTCAATCATCATCAACTTACCACGCTCGCCCATATGGTTCGCCGGAGGCGAGGGTAAATAAGCTCAATCATCATCAACTTACCATTTTGGAGGACAATTTCTTTGCAACGTGCTCATTTAATCTGATCAGCTGCTAAACACAATAGTTGTCAGCTGTTAACAGTAGTCATATTTCAACTGATGGTGATGACGTCAGAATAGTGCAAGATACAGAAGACGTTCCAATTATCCCGCTACTTCTCTGGTTCGTTTACATGCGCGGCGTTACGCGGTGTAATTCTCACCCATATATAGGTGTGTGTTTTACGTTCATGTACAACTGGTATTGCTATTTCCTGGAAATTGTGTGATTTGATAACCATGTTCTAAGTCGCCATTGATATTATGCAATATGTATTTTTTTTTTTTTTTTTTTTGTAATTCATTTTATTAAACAGTAAAACAGAAGCATACATATATAGTACAAAGTTAATTGTACAGAATTGTATATACAAGCATTAACAAAACCGTAATGCAAGGGAAGTAACTCTTCCAATTAACAAAATAACTGTACAGTTATCCATCCAAACAGGACAAGGAGTTTTACTGTGCTTTTTGTTGTTTTGTGAAAAAAAAAAAAAAGCAAAGCAGTCTGCATGGTTGTTTTTCTTTAAGTTATTTACGGACAAATGTGTATAATTATATAGTATATGATAGTTTTGCCGTTCATTATATGTATGAACATAAGTTGTTGAAAGTTGAAGTTGAAATATAATATCTTGATAGAGTTGTTAATTATATTTAATATAAATTGTTATCTCTCTGTTGACTTGCAGAATGCAATAATCTCCAATAGTTGTTGCAATCCAATAATCAACTTTATCACCTAACATAACTTGTGTATTCTGTGTAATACAGATGATGATTGAGCTTATTTACCCTCGCCTCCGGCGATCCGTATGGGAGTCGTGATAGCGCAGTGGATGCACGTTCGCTTCAGATGCGAAAGGTCTGGAGTTCGAGTCCCGCTGGAGCCGTTACGATTGTGCCCTTAGGCAAGGTATTTAAATTCCACGTTGCCTCTTCTCTCTCCCTCGTGGCGATGGATTCCATCAGGAATGAGGTCTCGAGAGTGATTAATATAAGTTGAAATAACTTGTTTCGCAATCGAGCTAAAATAAATTTGTATAAACTAACCGTATGGGCGAGCGATGTAATACAGCCATCTCATAAATTCTTATATAACCACACGTTTAGTAACACCTGGATGGTTGGATTGGTCGAGCATGACACTGACAGCTTGCAATAGACATTACATGTTGTTTGCGTTCATGCTTTATTTGTTGGAAATCAACTGTTTAATCAATAAAATATCATCTAGTGGATGCAGTGTTTAAAAATATTATGTCGATTATTTGCGTGAACTTGTATGATTACGAGGGACTATTTACAATGGCGTATACGGATGCAGCTTAATGTAATAAGGCTCAAAAGTATACTGGTTGTCCGATTAGCGCAGTGGTAAGCTCATTCGCTTCTCATCAATGCAACCCGGGTTAGATCTTCGGACCGGGAAGTATATGAGATAGTACGGTGGTCGCCAGATCGGACAAGAGGGTTTTCTCCGGGTACTCCGGTTTCCTCCCACACGAATAACCACATTTACGCTTTCATCCGCGCCAACGAGAGTGATTAATATAAGTTGTTAAAACTTGCTTCGCAATCATTGTAAAATAAATAAAGTTTTAAAAAAGTATACTGACAAACAGAAACGTATTTCGTCTTCAAATGTATGGTTGTTGTTACTGTGGTAATGTGTTAAAATGGGTCTATAAAAAGCTCGCTTAATAGTAAAATTCAAAATGTAAAATTTACAGACGGATATGTAGTCCAGTGGTAACACGCTGGACTGGTAATCCAGGGATCGCACGTTCGATCCCCCGTCTGACCCTAATAAAATGAACAGTCTTTCAGATGGGACGTTAAGCCGAGGTCTCGTGTCGGTGCTTTACACCGTGCACGTAAAAGAACCAGAGGAGATTCTGGAATGGGTCTCTGTCTGTATCATGCACTATCCTCCAAAATCTAAAATAACTAATCTCTGCAGGAGGCGTCGCTCATATGGGCAACCGGTAGCGACGATAAATAAACGTAAAACACAAAATTAAATATATTCCCAAATGCATTTATGCGGTGGCGACTTTAAATAAATTTAATAGCCAGTCAAAATTCAAAACATCGTTTCATAAAATATGGTATGAAATCATTCCTCATGTACGATCCTATATATAATTGTAAGCTACATTAATTCACAATGACCGCCTCCGTGGTCGAGTGGTTAAGGTCGCTGACTTGTATACCACTGTAACCTATCATCTCTGATGGTCACGGGTTCGATGGTCACGGGTATGAAAAAGTTGGCAGTTTCTTACGGAGGTTGGTGCACCAAGTACTAGTTAACCGCTGGAGCGATTGTCATGCTGTATCACTCTGTGTGTGCGCTTCTCTTCTCTTCACAAATGTTTTCATATTTCCTCATGGTCATCTCCCCTCAAGATTACGCATACCCGAATGCCATAACATGAAAGTACATAATATAAATAATACTACCATGAGGAAATTCTGCATGAACAGTAATTTTAGACTTTTCACAGTAGTCGTAGTTCTACTCTGCATGCATTATAATATCATATCCTTGCAAAGTTTTCTTTTGTCGATACAATCTACAAATTCGTTTAAGCCATTATCTATATGCTTAGCAAAACGGCCGCCAATTAATCAAATATGTCACTGTAACAGAAGGTTTACATACAATATTATACTTACCTTTATATTTCTCAGTACCGGCCTGCTTACATTTCTTATATTGCTAATAATTTTATCTGGAGATATACAGTTAAATCCTGGTCCAGGAAGCTCTAGCCCATCCTAGTCCACTACTGTATCGTTTGTTCATTACAATATTCAGAGCGTTAGGAACAAGTTCGATTTGATATATGCTGAATTTTCTGCATTTGATATTATAGCTCTTTCAGAAACATAGCTCAATGCCAGTATTCCATGTTCCGATCTTAATTTCACATATTTCCATGTTCCTGAAAGGAAGGATCGCATAGGTGACAGCCATGGTGGTGTGCTTCTATACATTAGAGATAGTATTGTCTATAAACGTAGATTCGACCTTGAATTACCGGGTGTATAATGCATATGGATTGCACTTTGTCTCCAGACCAAACGCATTTTATTTAGTGTATACTACAGACCACCAACTACAGATGCCCAGTCGCATATTAAAGTCGTAGATTCTATCCAACTGGCTGTTGATTCTGGAATTAGTAACGTAATTATAACCGGTGACTTTAATATAAATCTCTTAAACCAACAATCTGTAAAGAAAATGTCTTCTATTTGTGAACAGTTATCCTTTACTCAGTGCATCACAGAACCTGCACATTTTACAGAATCGTCATCCTCGCTTATTGGTGTTATTCTCACTACCTCGGAACGTCTTATATTTGATTCAGGAGTAGGCGATCCATTCTTACAAGACGTCCGTTTCCACTGTCCTGTCATTGGTCTTCTCAATCTCAAAAAGGATAAAATACAATCTTATAAAAGACACATTTGGCTTTTTGATAGTGAAAACTATGAACTTCTTAAGAAAAAAATATCAAATGTTAATTGGAATGACCTCAAACATGTAGATATAAATAAATATACTAAAAATGTAACGGATGTAATTCTTAGTATTTCAAAGATTTGCATACCAAATAAAGAGGTTATGACCAGACATGGTGATCCACCCTGGATTACCACATACATTCGTAAAATTATACGACAACGTAAACGATTATATCGAAAGGCAAAGCATACCAATAGAGAATATGACTGGGTAAAATTTAAACAGATGCGAAACGAAATAACAACACATATCAGAAATGCGAAACAAGATCACACAGATAAACTTGCTGACAAAATCAAAACAGAAACTCGATCCTCCAAAAGCTGGTGGACTTGTATTAAATCGTTCATAAAACCATATAGGTCTAGTAGCATACCACCTTTACAACATTATAATGAAGTTATATCTGATGAATCTGAAAAGGCTAACATATTTAATGATTATTTTCGTGATCAAACAGTCTTGGATGACACCGGTGCAAACAATCTTCCTGAATTACAACCGCTTCACTATCCTCCTCTTGATTCTATAGTTGTAACACCTGATAATGTTAAAGACGTTATAAAGTCACTTGCTATGGGAAAGGCATCCGGACCTGATACGATAAACAATAAACTTCTTCTTGAACTTGCAGAGGAGCTTTCAACACCTCTTTCTGAACGTTTCAATAAATCACTCTCAACATGTACGTATCCTGAGGCGTGGTAAACTGCATATGTGTGTCCTATATTTAAAGCAGGTGATCGTTCTGCTGTTTGTAATTATCGACCTATTTCTCTTATTGATACCATTGGAAAGGTCTTTGAGAAAATCGTTTTTAAACATGTTTCCAATCACCTCCGGGACAATAATTTATTAACTCCAATGCAATCTGGATTTGTCCCAGGAGATTCTTGTGTAAATCAATTAACATTCCTTTACAATATTCTGTGACATAAGTAAAGCTTTTGATAGAGTATGGCATGTTGGTCTTCTGCATAAACTCAAAGATTTTGGTATATCTGGTTCAGTACACAAATGGTTCTCTTCATATTTGTCCAATAGAAAACAGCGTGTAGTTATTTCTGGTCACACTTCAAAGTGGAACCATATAGCTGCCGGTGTCCCACAGGGATCCATCTTAGGCCCTTTGCTCTTTATTATATATATTAATGACATTGTAAATAACATAACTGCTAATATCCAACTATTTGTTGATGATACTAGTTTCTATATTGTTGTTGATAACCCCAACTCAGCCGCTGCTATTCTACAGTCCGATCTGGAGTCTATTTCTAATTGGGCTAAACAATGGCTTGTTAAATTTAATCCGTCCAAAACAAAATCTCTGATAATATCTCGAAAACATAATCAGCCGTACCATCCACCTCTATCTATGGATAACCAAATAATCGATGAGGTGTCAAATCAAAGGCATCTAGGCATTCATATTTCCTATGATCTAAACTGGAAACACCACATTGACCAAATTTCTTCTAAAGCTTATCAGAGAATCAATATTCTTCGTAAATTAAAATTTACACTAGACCGCCGCTCCTTGAATATGGTGATGTTATTTTGATAACATGTCTACTTTAGCTAAAGGCGAACTGGAAAAAATTCATCAAGAAGCAGCAAGAATAATTACTGGTACCACGAAACTTGTGTCCATAAACAAATTGATGATTGAAGTTGAGTGGGAATCTCTTGAGAGGAGAAGACTCAATCACAAACTTACTCTTTTTTTCAAGATGAAAAATGGTCTCACTCCAAACTATCTCTCTGCTCTGTGTCCACCTGATGTCGATACTAGTAGATATAATTTGAGAAATGGAGATCAACTTCAAGTTCCACGCTCTAGGACCAATTTATATGAAAACTCCTTTTTACCTTCAGTAGTTAGAGCGTTTAATGATTTACCACCATTAATCAAGCATGCACCATCTCTTTCATCGTTCAAGATGCAACTTAAAAGCGACTCTTGTCCTATTCCCGAATTCTACTTTTCTGGTATACGTAAGAACCAGATACTCATTGCTCGATTGAGAACAAATTGTAGTTATTTAAAACATGATCTCTTCTCCAAAAACATAATTGATTCACCACTATGCACATGCGGTCAAATCGAGTCAACTTACCATTATTTCTTTGAATGTCACAAGTACTACAATATACGCCCTGAACTAGTTAACACTATTTCTCATCTCTGTCATATAACCCTAAATGTGATCCTATTCGGTGATATTTCTTTGCCATCTGAACATAATGAAATAATAGTCTTAGCTGTCCACAAATTCATAGAAAAGTCTAAACATTTTTAGTATTCTGTGAACAGAGACTTACGCACTAGCAGAGTGATTCACTTCAAACAGTGTGCTTACTTATGGTTTCATCGCTTTCTACCAACCCTCCCCAACCTCCCTTTTAGTGTTAGCTTTTCACCTGATAACAAGCTATATTTTCAAATACTTATTATATATTTTGGTATTACTACATTATATGTTTATCTCTTAATCGCCATTTGTGCACAACATTATATATGCAATGGAGAAAATCTCAATAAGCTTTAAGCTTCCGATTTAATCCATTTTCGTTTTGTATACAATGTATATGTAATCTACATTATTATCGAATAAATATGTTTAAACCAACCGCTGGAGCCTGCCCAGGAAAGGTGTTGTTATATAAACTGCCCGTCGCTCAAATGGGAAACCGGTAGCGACGTTAAATAAACTTAAATAAATTTTTTAAAAAAATTGTATTATAACCCAAATTGTTGAACATATGTCACCTCATTTATACCGAAGTATATTTTGAGATTTTCTTAGACAATCCCTTCGTACAATTTGGATAAAACAGGCCATATTGATATTGGTTGATACTAATTCCTGTCTGATTTTCTGATGAATAAATATATCGGTGTTATTTTTAGCCAATTGTAACGTATTTTGGGAATTTTGCTATCGAAATACTGATGTTGGTGATATTTGTAAGTGCTTTGGAGGTGACACTTAATCTAATCTTTAGAAACTTTGTACTATACACATCAAGAACACCGAAGACGTTATTGTCCAGGGAGGTAGGCTGATTAATTATGAATGTTTCATTCTTATGGGTGCGGGCATGAGTGGCGGGATGTATATTGAAAAGCATTGTTCTGTCATTATATGTGACAATATGATCATTTGATAGAGTAGTTTAACAGTTAATTGTTGATGTGGGTTGGGCGAATCTGACTTGTTTGCTAAATGTTTACGAAATAGTGAACTAAAGTAGTTGCAGGCAGTTATTGTCCAGTAACAGTTTTAATATAATTGTTCTGATGGTACAGATGGGTCAGTCGTGCAGTTGTTAGGAGTCTATTGAAAATATACCCAAACTTAGTTTATACAAATTTATTTTAGCTCGATTGCGAAACAAGTTCTTATAACTATCCACTGCGCTATCAGGACTTCCACAAAGTAGCTAGTGCATTGATTAATACATCTACCCTCCGCCAACAACAAGCGCGTGAGCTACAATTAACGAAATCTCGAGTCGTGGTTTTTCTGTTATGCTTTCCAATGAATGATAGAGTATACTCAGTGGAAGAAAACTCCATCTTCAACCGCTTTGAAATAGTGAGCACTATGTACGTTTTAAAACTGATTTTGAATTAGAAAACTACTTACAGAAAGCTAAATTCAACTCGCACCAGGGTATGCTGTCTATACTGAGTTTGAAGGCAAGGTTATTGCCGATTTTGCAATAAAACATATTGTTGTTAAAACGTTGGACTGCGAATCCAGATGGCGCATGTACGATCACCCGTCTGATCATAATACTATTAACAGTCTTTCAGATGGAATATAAACAAAGGACTCATTTATCGGTCCTATTCACCGGGCATGTAAAAGAACATGTGTTTTTTCCTGGAATTGAAGTTCCTTCTATGTATTGAACTATCCTCTAAACTAATAAGAATAATATATGTAGTTTAGTTAGAGTGGTGGAACCTATGCTCGGCGTATTCCTATGCTCGGCGTATTTTCCATTTTCATCCGTAATTAAAATATTTATATAGTTCTAGGCTAATTTCGCCGACAGAGCTGAAGCATGGTTCAATAGCATTCCGTTGAGTGTATAGGTAGGCTGATGCAACTGTCACATGACTTGTCCAGCAGACGAATATAAACAAGCAAATCATTGAGAGAATATTTCCAGCGAAACTGTTACGGTGTATGAGCAATTCAGGTAGCTGTCCGAATTAATAAAATCTAAGACCAATAAATGTGTTTACTCAATGATGGACTATATCAAAATATGATATTCAACACGTTTTGTTGGATAAATAAAAAATAACAAGTACGCCGTGCGCATAGGTGCCCTGAAGTCTTCAATTCCCCATATAAACGGGTGCCGACCGACACCGTTGCGATAGCTGTATTGAGCAGCAAGGTCACGTGATGAAGCTAGAACTGTCGACAATAGTGTTTTAAAAGTTGTTTTCAAGACTTAAAATAATAATAATATACGGCATGTGCATTTAACAGTTTATACTGGTCATTATATGTGGGATTTACGCCGAGCATAGGTTCCACCACTCTATGTCCTCTAGTAGAATATCATTGTATTGATATAAGTGTTGTCTGTTCTAAGCTATGAATATTCGCGCATACTTTGTCTCCACAAAATACATATCGTGACATAGAACTGTTCCGCAGCAGTGGCCAGTTCAGGACTACGTTTCCTCCACGCAGTCCGGGTGCCTCATGCGGTCTTTACTGAGTACTGAGTGGTACTCTTGGAGCCTTGGAGGTGTTGAAGGTCTGAGGTAGAGTGAACCTGTGATGTGGATACATCTCGAAGATAATTGAACAGGATGGCTGATCTAGGTTTCTGCTGATGCGCGATGACAATTGTGGAAAATGTGACCAAAACAGCTGGAGTTCAGGAAGTATTCCGTTGTCGAGTTGTTACGGTCGCTGACTTGTATACTACTGTAGCCAATTACAGCTGATGGTCACAGGTTCAAGCCCCGCTCAGATCGTGTCTTACGGAGGTTGGTGCACCAAGTATTGGTTAACCGCTGGAAAGGTGTTGCTAGGTAGGATGCCCGTCGCTCAAATGCGCAACCGGTAGCAACGTTAAAGCAGCATTACATCGTATGAAATAAAAGATATTTGAAAAACTTAATTTTTACGTATGGGTAGCAATGCTGCTACACATTCTAACATTATACTTTGTATGCTTATGTTCATTTGGTAAACAGTGTTTTTTTTGCGTTAAAACAAACTCGAAACCGAAAGTAGGACTCTCCGAGTCTATCTATCTTCCTTTAATGTCGAACCCCTCGCGGAGACGTAGACATGTGTCTATCGGTCACGCACTTGTTTACAACCGGAACGCATCGTCCGCACTTGTTTACATTCGGAATGCATTGTCCCCATTTGTCCCACGTTGTCTGTTTTAATTAAATTACTTGATATGTTGATTCATACCTCTGTTAGCTAAGTCTTTTAGGGACATTTCTACACCCCCGCGAGGGGTTCGACATTAGAGGAAGATGGATAGATAGGATTTCATGTTCAAAATATATACGTTGTTTTCTACATCCACTGTTGTTTCACGCATGCGCGCTGTGCGTGCTTAATTTTGTGTGTTGATAAAAAATTCGCGTATACGACGGTTTAAATTTATTGAAATGTTATCGTTTCTGAGCGACTATTTCGATATTTGTAAACACACACACATTAGTATTTATATTTTACACAAAACAACTTTTTTACGATGTAATGCTGCTTTAAATAAAAGTAAATATAAAATGTATTCTTGGTATAATTTCGCCTTCTAGATGAACGAAGACATAAAATCAACTTAGGCAACATAGCCGTCTTAGACGATAGAGTCGTCCATATGCTGTGTTTTATTAAAGATAGTTAAGGTCGCTACCGGATGTCCATATGATCGACATGTTTACTACATAGTGACCTTATGAACCTGAGAAGAAATGGGTTCATTATATATGTTCATCACAAGTTGGTGTAGGCATAAAAGTCTGATTATATATTGGATTCATTGTAATGTGGTCAGTAGATATGCTCTACACTGCCATAAAACCTATCCATGCAAAGGAAAGTTCCATTTGATATGAAAAAACACTGTCAGTATTGTACTGCAACATAGAAACACAATGTGAATACGGGCGTGTGTTAATAACAATAGCATGTGTATGTGCGTGCGTGCGTGCGTGCGTGCGTGCGTGCGTGCGTGCGTGCGTGCGTGCGTGCGTGCGTGCGTGCGTGCGTGCGTGCGTGCGTGCGTGCGTGCGTGCGTGCGTGCGTGCGTGCGTGCGTGCGTGCGTGCGTGCGTGCGTGCGTGCGTGCGTGCGTGCGTGCGTGCGTGCGTGCGTGCGTGCGTGCGTGCGTGCGTGCGTGCGTGCGTGCGTGCGTGCGTGCGTGCGTGCGTGCGTGCGTGCGTGCGTGCGTGCGTGCGTGCGTGCGTGCGTGCGTGCGTGCGTGCGTGCGTGCGTGCGTGCGTGCGTGCGTGCGTGCGTGCGTGCGTGCGTGCGTGCTGCGTGCGTGCGTGCGTGCGTGCGTGCGTGCGTGCGTGGTGCGTGCGTGCGTGCGTGCGTGCGTGCGTGCGTGGTGCGTGCGTGCGTGCGTGCGTGCGTGCGTGCGTGCGTGCGTGCGTGCGTGCGTGCGTGCGTGCGTGCGTGCGTGCGTGCGTGCGTGCGTGCGTGCGTGCGTGCGTGCGTGCGTGCGTGCGTGCGTGCGTGCGTGCGTGCGTGCGTGCGTGCGTGCGTGCGTGCGTGCGTGCGTGCGTGCGTGCGTGCGTGCGTGCGTGCGTGCGTGCGTGCGTGCGTGCGTGCGTGCGTGCGTGCGTGCGTGCGTGCGTGCGTGCGTGCGTGCGTGCGTGCGTGCGTGCGTGCGTGCGTGCGTGCGTGCGTGCGTGCGTGCGTGCGTGCGTGCGTGCGTGCGTGCGTGCGTGCGTGCGTGCGTGCGTGCGTGCGTGCGTGCGTGCGTGCGTGCGTGCGTGCGTGCGTGCGTGCGTGCGTGCGTGCGTGCGTGCGTGCGTGCGTGCGTGCGTGCGTTTTATGTTTATCTATCTGTTGCCCCCATATGAGCGACACTTCCTGAAGAGATTAGCCTTTTTAGTTATTGGAGAATAATGCAACGATACAGACAAGAGACACATTCCAGATTCGCCTCCATGGTACGCTTGCGTGCACGGTATAAAGCATAGACACCATACCTCGGATTACAGTCCCATCTGAAGGACTGTTTATATTAGTATGGTCATACGGGGTAACTAACCTGTAATTCCTGGATTCGCAGTCCAACGTGTCAACCACTGGACTACGGGCCACGTCTGCTGCGATTCATGTTGTGTGTCTATTTATACGTGCGTCCGTCCCATCTCAGGTTTGTCCCCTCTTCATCTCCAAATGTCCTTGTCGAATTTCGTAGCAGTTTCGATATTATGTGGTAATATCCATAACATTAAGACGGATCTGTAGTCCAGTGGTAATACGCTGGACTGGTAACCCAGGGATCGCAGGTTCGATCCCCCGTCTGACCCTAATAAAATTAACAGTCCTTCAGCTGGGACTTTAAACCGAGGTCTCATGTCGGTGCTTTACACCGTGCACGTAAACCAACCAGAGATGACTCTGGAATGGGTCTCTGTCTGTATCATTGCACGATCAATAAATAAACGTAACACATATACATAAACTGTCCATAGCAAAAACAATCTGAAATGTCATTTCTACGTGTACATTACCTTCATAAATGTTATTGTTTTATTTCCATTACCCTTGTACGTTTTCGTTCATGTAGTCCATATTTAGGTGGATGTTAACGAATTTGTTATCTACCAGTTGCATTTAACATTTGTAAGTGTTCGATAGTCATGTGACGTCACATACCTTATATGGCATGCATTGCTACTGGTATATAAACGTATGCGGTGATATTTAGTTTATACAGGTGGATCTGTAGTCCAGTGGTAACACGCTGGACTGGTAATCCAGGGATCGCAGGTTCGATCCCCCGTCTGACCCTAATAAAATTAACAGTCTTTCAGATGGGACGTTAAACCGAGGTCTCGTGTCGGTGCTTTACACCGTGCACGTAAAAGAACCAGAGGTGACTCTGGAATGGGTCTCTGTCTGTATCACTGCACTATCCTCCAAAATCTAAAATGACTAATATCTTCAGGAGGCGTCGCTCATATGGGCAACCGGTAGCGACGATAAATAAACGTAAACCCCCCCCCCATTAGTTTATACAAATTTAAGATGCAACGTGGAATTTAAATGCCTTGCCTAAGGACACAATCGTAACGGCTCCGATCATTGGTATCAACGCGTAAATAAAAGATGGAGGTCAGTGTTGTTGCTTTCACTTTGTTATTGATTCAGTTATGATTTATTTCTTACTAACCGCACGATGTAAAGCACATATGATAGTGTGCACATTCTTAACACATATGATAGTGTACATAGTCTTTGGCACATATGATAGTGTGCACAGTCTTAACACATATGATAGTGTACACAGTCTTTAGCACATATGATAGTGTACATAGTCTTTAGCACATATGATAGTGTACACAGTCTTTAGCACATATGATAGTGTACACAGTCTTTAGCACACATGATAGTGTACACAGTCTTAACACATATGATAGTGTGCACAGTCTTTAGCACATATGATAGTGTGCACAGTCTTTAGCAATCCATGGCCATAATAGCTTAAGTGTTGACTGTTAGTCATTAACAGAGAAGAAGAAGAAGAAGAAGAAGAAGAAGAAAATGTTGGTATGCAACATTTCTATTGCTTGATGCAATGTCTTTAATATCTAAATTTAGTATCTTCGTATTGACAAATGTCTAACAGGTCGGATAATTAAATGTTTCCTAATTATTTATATATTTGCTAATGCAGATAGCGGTTACACATGTTTACTGTGTACTTTCATTAGCAGACTTGTTGACATTGTCAGGGGCGTAGTTAGTGATTTTGAATATGTAGCCCGACTGAATGAAGCTACATAGGAATCGATTTTGCTAGGGACAGTTTTAAATACTAGAACGTCAATGGCACACTGTGACATATCTAAAATTACGTCTTGAATGTTTAAATTTCGAGAGAGGAATTGTGCTTCTTATGAAAATACAAATGGTTTGGGCCACACGTTTTAACAACATTAGACAATGACCCACATAAATCGTCAGAAAATCACCAGGCCAGGGCCTTCATGGCCTTATAGTAGATGCGGGCCTGATTGTTGCTTGCATTGTCATCGCAATATTGAATCCATTATACGGAATGTTTGCACATTGGATAAGAAGGTCAGGGTTTGGTCATTTGGTTATTGAGAAAGGAAGTAACAAGATGAAATATGACAGTACGGTCTGTCTCACCAACCAGTTGAACGTCGTGCTTTGTATTCGTATCACAAGTTCACATAGTCGTGATTGCGCAGTGGTAGCGCGTTCGCTCCATGGGTAGCATGCCCGGAGTTCTCGCCAAGCTGTAACTTGATTGTGTCCTTAGGCAAGGCCCTTAAAATATCCACATGTCCTCTTCTCTCTCCCTCATGGCAATGGATTCTATCAGGAATGAGGTCTCGAGAGCGATTCATCTAACGTTGTAAAACATGTTTCGCAATCGAGCTAAACTAAATGTGTATACATTATGAGTTTTACAAATAAATTATTGATTAAGAAATGGTTATACTATCCTAGCAGGCAGATACCAAATAAAGGAATGGGGATGGGGTCTGGTGTGGTGTGTGTTTTACGTTTACGATTTTGGAGGATAGTGCAATGATACAGACAGAGACTCATTCCAGAGTCTCCTCTGGTTCCTTTACATGCACGGTGTCAAGCACCGACACGAGACCTCGGTTTAACGTCCCATCTGAAAGACTGTTAATTTTATTAGGGTCAGACGGGAGATCGAACCTGCGATCCCTGGATTACCAGTCCAGCATGTTACCACTGGACTACAAATCCGTCTGTTGTGTGGTGTGGTGGGTCGATTGGCTGGGTGTGGTTGCGATCGCCCCCCCCCCCCGAATGATCTCATTTGCAATTTGGGGATCTCCGTGTACGCTTACGAATGTGCCCTTATGCAAGGTGTTTAAAGTCTACATTGACTCTATACACTTCCCCTCATGGCGGTGGTTTCTATATGGAATGAGATCACGATATTGATTAATCCAACGTTGCATACATTTGTTTCGCAATCGGACTAAAATAATTTTGTATAAACTGAATCTCCGTTGCAGATTTGTTAATGTCGTTGATTTCAAATCACTTGCTCCTCGCCACTGCATGTCCGAATCACACTGTGGGGTTGTCGAAATAGTCCACGTGAAGAAGCTATCCAACTGACTTGCTGAAGGTCAGTGGTTCTATGCAGTTGTTCGTCCATACCTGTAGTACTGCTCGAACATGCACATATGTAGCGTCGTCGTATGGCATAAACTATCTATGCGACATTAAGCCCAAACTCAAACCAACATAGTTTTACCTTTCTCGTAATGTGTTACACCGGACTGCAATATGACCGGACGTCAAAGTCATCATTTTGTTAGCTTATACATATTTATTGCGAAATCAGTTCTTACAACTTATATTAATCACACTCGAGACCTAATTCATGATGGAATCCATAGCCACGAGGGAGAGATAAGAGGCATGTAGAATTTAAATGCCTTGCATTGTGGCACAATCGTACCGGCTCCGGGCATTTCGCACCAGACGCGAACGCTCTACCACAGCGCTATCATTTTGTTAGTTTCTCCAGTATCCGTAATGCAACTTAGCAACAATACGACCACGGGAAACTGCGAGGTTTCCGTTCCAAATAGATAGATAACACATTGCGTCTAAATATTGCATCAACTTATGATGATAACTATTTGAATAAATTTACAACTATTGCGAAACAAGCTTTAAACAGCACAATACTGTATGTCCAAGTGTTAGTTTCACAATAATGTATGTCAAAGTGTTGGTTTCACAATAATGTATGTCCAAGTGTTGGTTTCACAACAATGGATGTCCAAGTGTTGGTTTCACAATAATGTATGTCCAAGTGTTGGTTTCACAACAATGGATGTCCAAGTGTTGGTTTCACAACAATGGATGTCCAAGTGTTGGTTTCACAACAATGGATGTCCAAGTGTTGGTTTCACAATAATGGATGTGCAAGTGTTGGTTTCACAACAATGGATGTCCAAGTGTTGGTTTCACAATAATGGATGTGCAAGTGTTGGTTTCACAACAATGGATGTCCAAGTGTTGGTTTCACAATAATGGATGTGCAAGTGTTGGTTTCACAACAATGGATGTCCAAGTGTTGGTTTCACAATAATGGATGTGCAAGTGTTGGTTTCACAACAATGGATGTCCAAGTGTTGGTTTCACAATAATGGATGTGCAAGTGTTGGTTTCACAACAATGGATGTCCAAGTGTTGGTTTCACAATAATGGATGTGCAAGTGTTGGTTTCACAACAATGGATGTCCAAGTGTTGGTTTCACAATAATGGATGTGCAAGTGTTGGTTTCACAACAATGGATGTCCAAGTGTTGGTTTCACAATAATGGATGTGCAAGTGTTGGTTTCACAACAATGGATGTCCAAGTGTTGGTTTCACAATAATGGATGTCCAAGTGTTGGTTTCTCAATAATGGATGTGTTGGTTTCACAATAATGGATGTGCAAGTGTTGGTTTCACAATAATGGGTATGCAAGTGTTGGTTTCACAATAATGGATGTGCAAGTGTCGGTTTCACAATAATGTATGTTTCACGTATTGGTTTCACAATAATGGATGTTCACGTGTTGGTTTCACAACAATGGATGTGAAGTATTGGTTTCACAATAACGGATGTTCACGTGTTGGTTTCACAATAATGGATGTTGAAGTGTTGGTTTCACAATAATGGATGTTTCACCTGTTGGTTTCACAACAATGGATGTTTCACCTGTTGGTTTCACAACAATGGATGTTCACATGGTGGCTTCACAACAATGGATGTGAAGTATTGGTTTCACACTAATGGATGTTCACGTGTTGGTTTCACAACAATGGATGTGAAGTATTGGTTTCACAACAATGGATGTGAAGTATTTGTTTCACAATAATGGATGTTCACGTGTTGGTTTTACAACAATGGATGTTCACATGGTGGCTTCACAATAATGGATGTTCACGTGTTGGTTTCCCAATAATGGATGTTCACGTGTTGGTTTCACAACAATGGATGTTCATGTGTTGGTTTCACAACAATGGATGTTGAAGTGTTGGTTTCATAACAGATGTTCACGTGTTGGTTTCACAACAATGGATGTTCATGTGTTGGTTTCGCAACAATGGATGTTCACGTGTTGGTTTCACAATAATGGATGTTGAAGTGTTGGTTTCATAACAGATGTTCATGTGTTGGTTTCACAATAATGTATGTTCACGTGTTGGTTTCACAATAATGTATGTTCATGTGTTGGTTTCACAATAATGTATGTTCACGTGTTGGTTTCACAACAATGTATGTTCACGTGTTGGTTTCACAATGATGGATGTGCACGTGTTGGTTTCACAATGATGGATGTGCACGTGTTGGTTTCACAGTAATGTGTCACGTGACAATAAGTAAATGTGTCACGTGTTGGTTTCACAATGAGTAATGTGTCACGTGTTGGTTTCACAATGAGTAATGTGTCACGTGTTGGTTTCACAATGAGTAATGTGTCACGTGTTGGTTTCACAATGAGTAATGTGGCACGTGTTGGTTTCACAATGAGTAATATGTCACGTGTTGGCCTCACAACAACGGATGTGTCGCGTGTTGGTTTCACAATGAGTAATGTGTCACGTGTTGGTTTCACAATGAGTAATGTTTCATGTGTTGGTTTCACAATAAGTAATGTGCCACGTGTTGGTTTCACAATGAGTAATGTGTCACGTGTTGGTTTCACAATGAGTAATGTGTCACGTGTTGGCCTCACAACAACGGATGTTTCACGTGTTGGTTTCACAATGAGTAATGTGTCACGTGTTGGTTTCACAATGACTAATGTGTCACGTGTTGGTTTCACAATGAGTAATGTGTCACGTGTTGGTTCACAATGAGTAATGTGTCACGTGTTGGTTCACAATGAGTAATGTGTCACGTATTGGTTTCACAATGAGTAATGTGTCACGTGTTGGTTCACAATGAGTAATGTGTCACGTGTTGGTTCACAATGAGTAATGTTTCACGTGTTGGTTTCACAATAACTTCTGTTCGGCGGGTTGTTTATGCACCTATACATATTACTAATTAATGTGTCTAAACGCTATCAGTGAAATTAAGCTTTCAACGTTATACTATCCAACATATGGGCGACGGCATTTCTTTGTTCTTGCTGATTTATTATAATAGTGATTAGCGTCAAATACATTTATTAGAAGCCCGTGTAAATTAGACACCCAATACTTGTGTATGCACTCTTCCACTCCTTCATTAACTCCACCATAAATGTTCTGTCAATATTAACATTTCTTTTCTTCATTCTTTTACAAGATTACGACGTGTGTGACTTTTGTTGTTAAGAGGCAACGTGGAATTTAAATGCCTTGCCTAAGGGCACAATCGTAACGGCTCCGACGAGGCTCGAACTGTGAATAGTTGCTTGCTACAACGCAAGAAGGAAACTATTTTGAAATAACTTAAAAGTCAGTTGCAGTGCGGAAGTCGTACTAGCTAGTGGTAGCACGTTCACTTCAAGTGTGAGAGGCTAGTAGTTCGAGCCTCGCTGTAGTCATTACGAGTGTGCCCATTAGGTAAGGTACTTAAATTCTTATCTCTCCCTCAGAGCAATGGATATCATCAGGAATGAGGACTCGAGAGCGATTAATCTAATGTTGTAAAAACTCGTTTCGCAATAGGGCTAAATTAATGTGTATGCATGTAAGCTAAGTTACTTCATATCAAGTTCTCAAGTACAGAACCTCGCTTCATCGAGGTGCCTACGATGTTAGAGATGATCACAGTTAAAGATATTGAATACAGAGCCATTGTACACTGACATCTGACCATTACACAGCCAGTTGCCTATACGCTTGCAGAATGGTATTAAATATATGGTCGCTATGACTACAGTCGTCAAATTTCGTACAAGCATTATAGCTATGTGTGGCAAATATGTTTTAGAATTGGGCAATGCGCCGTAGCATTCTATCAGTTATTGTACCAATTGTCTTGGACTGCTACCAGTGATCAGTAGTCGTACCAGTTGTCACAAAGTTCGATCAGTTGTCGATTCATTCAGCCAGCTGTCGTCGCATTCGATTGGTTATTGTAAAGTCAAAATGAAATAATGTCTGGCTATATATGGTATATATCTGCGATTCATATAAACAGGAATTATTACAATGTACAATGTATAACGCGTCACATATTACATTCAGTAACGTGGTCCCGTATACGTCCATTTAGAAGGCATAACAAACATCATCTGTGCCCATTTTCTATTTATTTTGTTTTGGTTGTTAAGCATATTACGAATTCGATAAAATGTATGTTTTCAACATCATTATCTTCAAATGCGGTACATCAATGGGTTCCAAATTGATTTTAAGATTGTTTGCAATCCTAATCGTTTGAGACTGTAAATAACTTAGCCTAGCACAAACCTAGCTAATCCCCTAACCCCGAAAAAAATGGGGAGTCAGACCATCGAACTACTGTCCCAAGCCCCTTGGGTCCATAACCCTATAACTATTTTGTGGTCCAATAAAGCCGAATATAATGCTTACCGCACTGTTTTAGTTTATGCAAATTTATTTTCGCTCCATTGTGAATCAAGTGCTTACAATTTATATTAATCACTCTCGAGACCTCATTCCTGACGTAATCCATCGCCACGAGGGAGAGAGAAGCGGCAATGTTGAATGTAATGCCTTGCCTAAGAACACAATCGTAGCGGCCCCAGCAGGGTTCGAACTTCGGGCCTTTCGCACCTAAATCGAAAGCGCTACCACTGCCCTTCCACCGCAATGGTTTGGAGATACATTATGTATTTAGCTTACTTCGTTTTCTCTCCGTGCGTCTTGGATGTCTTCTTTTACTACTAGTAAGCATAGTAAATTGTAAATGGCATAAATGAACTGCGTGCAGCTTAGGAACCGGTTGCCTCTGACAAACAAAGAGACGTTTGATGCGATCTACCTGGCTATGATTAATAAAAAATCCCGTAGAACCATACTGCATGGCAACTATTCATTACGTAGAATCACAATTGCATGGCAACTATTAATTACGTTTTTCAGCCAATATGCAAGCGTGGTGACTTTCAAGTTTATTTGAGCAACTAAATAGTTGTCCTACGATTTTGTGAAAGTGGACTTTTGTTATATAACATGTGTACGATTTGGCTATTTGAAGTGTTCCCATGAACCTATATGGAATAGTCTATCAATTAATAATAAATGGTAGCGGATCTGGGATCGGGACAGGTTAGAACCACGGTTGCCGTGTCCCCTGTGTCCCCTGGGCATACACTTAAACCCACAATGGCTCTTCCATCTCCCTCAAGGTGATGAATTCCGTTTGGAATTAGGTCGCACTAGCAAGTACACTATAATAAACCCACAATGGCTCTTCCATCTCCCTCAAGGTGATGAATTCCGTTTGGAATTAGGTCGCACTAGCAAGTACACTATAATAAACCCACAATGGCTCTTCCATCTCCCTCAAGGTGATGAATTCCGTTTGGAATTAGGTCGCACTAGCAAGTACACTATAATAAACCCACAATGGCTCTTCCATCTCCCTCAAGGTGATGAATTCCGTTTGGAATTAGGTCGCACTAGCAAGTACACTATAATAAACCCACACTGGCTCTTCCATCTCCCTCAAGGTGATGAATTCCGTTTGGAATTAGGTCGCACTAGCAAGTACACTATAAGTGTAAGAATTTGCTTAGACACATAAGTTTAGCTCCACTGCGAAACAAGTATATACAACGTTAGACTAATCCATATCTGGATCCCATTCCTCATAGAATACATCGCCATGAAGGAGAGAGAAGACGTACTGAGGACTTTATAGGGCACACTCGTAACCGCTACAGTTGGGCGCGAACTCCGGGTTGTTTGCACACCTGAAATGAACGCGCTACAACTGCGCTATCACGATTTCCACGAAGAACTTAAGAACTTAATTTCTTAATCGAGCTAAAAGAGATGTATGTAAATTATTGCACCATCTACTACAGAGGTCAAACCGTAGCATGGAATTAGTATTATTTCCTTCTATCTGTCACCTTTCATGAATCGCATGTGTATACATTAGGCCAGCATAAGTTGCAAAGTGCACCAAAAGCATATGTTATTTAGCGTAGATAAAATATTTTGGATCGGCCCTGCATGGTTAATTTGTTGAACGCCCCTCGCTATGCATAAGAAAGGTGAGAAAATAAATCTACCACCTTCAATTGCAGATAAAGAAATCCGACCATCGGACTAACTCGACAGAGGCTCGTTCTTTGCACGTTCTAGACTAATCGGCAACTCTTGGGGGTGCTATAGCCACTTTATCCGTATAACAGGGTTCCCCCAAACTGTCAGTATGATTCGTGACGTCATGTGCTTGCGTCTTATGGTGTAGCTAATTAATTTAGGAAATAATATGTGTCTTTCGGTTATTTATTGGCGAATATAACATAGTTCTGACGCGTAGGAAATAACACGCAGGTCGTAAGCCTAAGTGGTTAATGTACGGCGCTCAGAACGGCAACCCATGTTTATTCGACTATAAATAGCGTAAATACAAATATTATTTCCATTCTAACAGGACCAAAATATCTAAAAAGCGCAAATTGTGTTGGTGTCGAGCCGCATGTTTTATAGTTCTTCTGTGTGTGTATCCATATGTAGGCCTAGACTCCGGTGAGCTGACTGATTTAGACCAATGAGAAACATTGTTTTACAGGCAGCCCACGTGGCCGAGTGGTTATTGTCGTTGCCATCAAAGCACTCCACTTCACTTCAATGTGCCAATGCGGGAGTTGAATTCATCAATGTTGGGAAGCTATCCAGCTTGCTTCCGGAAGGTCGGTGACTTTACACGAGTGCCCGTCCGTGCCTATAATATTGCTCGAACAGGCACCATAATTCTTTCTCCACCAACAAAAACTTGAGAGTCGCCATATGACCTAAGCTGTTGGTGCGGCTAAAAACACAAAAACAAACACACATTGTTTTGAAAGAGATTGGAATTGTATTCACAAGTGTTACTAAGTACAAGAAAACAGCATGACTTAATAGCACGGATTTAGGATCCTGTTTTTCCCGTGCTATTGTGCCTTTTTATGTGAAGAGTTCAATTAGTTGTATATGTTTGGAAACACGTTTTTAATACAAAATAAGACAGGCGTTGTTACAGTACTCAAAATGGCCGCCACTATTCGAAGAGAACAATATCAAAATGTCCGTACATTCTACACTTGTTTCCAGATTGTATTTTCATAATTCGTTCATGTATTGTTACTCCTTAATGCCCTGTTTGATTAGAAATACCGTCGCCCCTCTTCAACTACATATAGCACGATAATGCTTCCAAATTGCTTAGAATATATTGAAACATAATATTATAACGGTCTCCAAGGTAACCAATGTGTTGCTACGAAATTAAAATAATATAAATCGTGTTCCGAAATTTAATAAATATAAATTCAGTTGCAATGTTGTTGTATGTAAATTGTTGTACATCATTTGTTGTGTTGACCTATTAGATTTGAACATAACGGCCTTCTCTAATTTAAGTTATGAGGAACAAAGTTCGATACATGTCATCAGTAGTTTCCGTTACCAACCCGTAGGGTTAAACGAGAGCTTGTCTCGTTTCTTAAGAAGTTCTTTCATGTTCCGCAAGAACTTTGCGACGTCATCCCTGTTGCTTGAATCACTTCGTCGTTTACGCCACCCTGTTGGATTGACGCCAATGTCACCACGTTTCGCTGAATCGCTGACAGTTCTTGCGTCAAACAATTCTTTAAATCCTCTGTCTGCAAAATTGTTAGAATCCAAGATCTGTAATTTCTCAGCATCTTTCTTCATATTTTGTGTAGAACGTTTCTCCGAGATATATTCAAATATACACGTCTTACGCAAATCATTAATTGTATCAAACACATCCTGCAGTTGAATATCGTTACTAATCTTGTTGACATTTTTCTCGTTGAGAAAATTTCCGAAATCATTCTCAGAAAATGTATCTTCTGTTTTTCGTGATAAGGACTCGAGAAATGAATTGTCACCAGGTCCACTGCGCATGCCTAAGAGGAAGTTCGACGGTGGATACGAAGTTTGGGAAATAAGTTTGTTCAGCGCCGCAGAATTGCAGAGTTCGTAGACATCATCTAGCGACGTAGCGTGTGTGTTGTATACTGGGAGGGCAGCGACGCAATACGCCAAGAAATAAATGGTTGCCAGCAATTGTAAGAACCTATCCATATCTGTAGTGAAAGGAGAAAACAAGATGTATTGTTAATTTGAACAATAATATACGACACAATGCAAACCGACACAGGTATTCTGTGAACCAAAGTTTATAAATGTCGACATTTCGAGACAAGTATATTATCAACAAATCTATTGCCATGAATTAACCTGTGAACAGGCGTCGATATATTTTGCCTGGTCAGTCAAATAAATATGTTTTAGCACCGATACTATTAATTGGGCCGTATTGAGTTTCTGATTATGTCATTTTGTATGAAAGATCATATGAGGTTTCCTACATATGTTTCATTAAAACCACATAGTTGTCGTCTTCGTTCCAGTTATGCATAACAGTTTATTCAGTTAGACGTATACATATAGTACATAGTCATAATTATATACATATTATACATACTATTTACACGTGATCAATGTCATACAAGCTAATTATACATGTATTGAGTAGAAATTTTAGAATAGAATTAGAATAGATATATATTTGTTTTTAGAGAGGATAAACTTTAATATTACAAATTACTTATTTAGTATGTATGCAAATATACATGTGCATGTCTACTTGTTTATTCTGGGAAACAAGGTAAGTATATTGAATGTTGCTTACCGTTTATTCTACGTACAACTATATACAACTTGATCAACAACACTATTATACTGTATTTAATAACCTATTATAGAGGTTAATGCACTATGATATTTAATATCGAAGTTCTTATAGCAACAGCTTGTTTGTAGTATAATGCTAAGTTCAATAATATAGTTCTAGTTATGCATGCATACACTCAACAACATTCCTAATAATCATACATTTTTCAGCATTTATCTTAGAAACAAATTAATAATAAATATGCATACTATTATCAGGGATTCTAATTGTATAGCTGTTTCCATTATTTTATGTTATATAGTCGGTTCAAAAGCTCATCCAGAGCTTGTGTTGTACTGTTGCTATCTTGCCGACTCAAAATAAAATGTATCTTATTTTATCGGTCGTCTGGTGTTTTATTATAATTATTTGAAGCAAACTAATAACAATACAATATAAATATGTTCATATTGTCATTTACTGCATTTTCCTCCAGATCATTATACAGCAATTCATTGCATAAAGATCTGTATTAAAATTATAACTTGTGGCCCGACCCTTTTGCAATGTTACACACATGTATGTATGCATCTATTCAAAATTAAAATGTATCAAATAAGAAGATATGAATATTGATATTATATGGTTATTAGTTTGCGCCAAATACTGTCAAACACAAGGTGGCCGATTAGGAATTGTGTTGAGTGTAATTTATTATAGAGGTCAATGGGAGTGGACACTTCGCTGGCCACCATGTTTTCGAAATGATATGTGATATTGCGAAATGGCGAATAGGTGAAGAGAACGCCACTTTCACTGAGAAAGTTGTTCTTTCAGCGAAATTACAAAAGATGAATGGAGAGCATGCCTGAGGCACGTTACTGAGGTGAAGCAACACTGAACTTAAGGTAGCATTGCATGTGAAGATATAGGAACTGAACATTTAATAGATGACGACACGGACACAGATACTCTGCAGAACTCAACATGTTGTAATAGATCTACACTCCAGTGATAACGACACGGACACTGCTTGTGTTACAGGCAACTCAGAGTCCAGCACATACTCTGCAGAACTCAACCTGTTGTAATAGATCTACACTCCAGTGATGACGACACGGACACTGCTTGTGTTGCAGGCAACTCAGAGTCCAGCACATACTCTGTAGAACTGAACATGTTGTAATAGATCTACACTTAAGTGATGACGACACGGACACTGCTTGTGTTGCAGGCAACTCAGAGTCCAGCATATACTCTGCAGATAAACAGTATCTACAATACTCTGCTGTATAATCAATACTTGATGATTTCTGTATGAGAATATGCAATCACAAAAACAGTAAAAATATTAATTAATTGAAAGACAATGCTTATCATATGCGACAACGGTGGAAATATCATATTTCTACGAACGAGCCGTGGTGACATTGGCTATTTCATCATAAAAGTTTAAACTTTATTTATTTTACAATGATTGCGAACCAAGTTCTAACAACTTAAATTAATCACTCTCGTGGGCACGGATGAAAGCGTATATGTGGTTATTCGTGTGGGAGGAAACCGGAGTACCCGGAGAAAACCCACCTGTCCAATCTGGCGACCGCCGTACCATCTCACATACTCCCCGGTTCGAGGATCGAACCCGCGTTGTATTTGTGAGAAGCGAGCGCGCTAACCACTGCGCTAATCGGACAGCCATCTTCATAGTTTCATCATACTACACGAATGCACGATTTCATCTTCACTAATTCATGATTTTCAATTTCACGAATTCACGAGGTTAAAATCGTATAATCGTGAATTCTTGAAGTTGAAATCGTGAAAGGGTGAACACGTGGATACTGATCTTTCGTACGCCTCAGAACCAAAAGCGCTGCCTGAGCTATCAACGTGTGTGTGGGGGTGTTTTACGTTTATTTATCGTCGCTACCGGTTACCAATATGAGCGACGCCTCCTGAAGAGATTAGTCATTTTAGATTGTTGGAGGATAGTGCAATGATACAGACAGAGACCCATTCCAGAGTCTCCTCTGGTTCTTTTACGTGCACGGTGTAAAGCACCGACACGAGACCTCGGTTTAACGTCCCATCTGAAAGACTGTTAATTTTATTAGGATCAGACGGGGGGATCAACCTGCGATCCATGGATTACCAGTCCAGCGTGTTAACCACTGAACTACAGCTATCAACGTGACTTATAAATAGCTGTATTTATAGTAGTACCCATGCATATCCACTACATACTATTTTACTACATGTTTCTTCAGCAGTCTTAATACTTATTCAGTTGTTGCAACATCGCGTCATGCAAACTATATGGCGTTACCTTGTAGAGCCAGTTGCTCGAAGTCAGGACAAAAGTTGACCACCGGATAATTAATGTGTTGTCCAGTGGTTAGTTATCTGCTGGATAAAATAGTGTTGCCCAACCGCTGGACAAGCCATTGGTTAACTAACCAGTGGATAAAATTATTAACCATTGATTAAGTACCACAATGCAGCGTGCTGGACAAAGTCATTAACACGAACATAGACACCAGATATATAACAACTATAGGAACCAATAACGTAAATAAAACTACGAGCTGTTGGGAATAACGAGATTAATTTCACTGTCTCGCGAGATGTTCGTTTAGTGTGTACCATTCTCTTACATAGTGCAAGTATTCAAATTGTTTAAGCCATTTCTGCTTTCATTAAGATGTAAATTTATACATTTGATCGTCCGTATGGAAGTAGGTTTTGCTATAACGAATTGTAAAGCTATCACTTCACGTATGTGTTCCGTTGATGTCGTTTGGTATAGTTAGATTCTGCTCATATCCCATCTATACGGTGGACATCTTTAGGGAGTCCTGCACACCCCGAAGTCCCAGCCTAACTTTTGAGATTCTTGTTTTTAAGAGAACAAGCACCATATTTCAGTTCGTCTTTTTAGGTATAGTATGTACATTTTTTGTTTATTTAATGTCGCTACCGGTTGCCCATTTTGAACGACGGTCAGTTTACCTAACAACACATTTCCTGGGCAGGCTCCAGCGGTTAACCAGTACTTGGCGAACCAACCCCCGTAAGAAACTGCCAACTATTTCATATAAAGAGACACGCACGATATGCGCGGAGCTCGATCACGTGACCATCAGTGATGATAGACTACAATGGTAAACAAGTCAGCGACCTTAATCACTCGACAACGGAGGCGAACTAGTATGTATCTTGGTTTGATAACGTATTTAAATAATATATGTGAACGTGTTCATCAATCAAGTGGCTTTAAACATGATTAAAGAGTTTTGTAATAATGGACCAAACAGGTTTAATGATGTTATACAAGTTTATACAAATTTATTTGAGCTCGATTGCGAAACAAGTTCTTACAACTTATATGAATCACTGTCGAGACCTCATTCCTGATGGAATCCATCGCCACGAGGGAGAGAGAAGAGGCAACGTGGAATTTAAATGCCTTGCCTAAGGGCACAATCGTAACGGCTCCAGTGGGGCTCGAACTCCGAACCTTTCACACAATATTACCATCTTATTTAATTTGAAAACTATTTTATCTTCAACATATCTAGCTCAGACAAGTTACGGTGAACAGGTATATAGATAGATTTATTTATTTATCGAGGGTGATTAATAATTAGGTCTGAACTAATCTTCCATAGGGCCCTTAGTTTTTACATTGAGTACATTTTAGAACTTAATCTTTATAATTTATTTTGAATGATTATTTAAGAGTTGGTATGCTTTACTATTGCTCAGTATTTGTAAAACCTACCTAAACATGTTTATTAGGTTAATCTGTCTGAAACCACAATTTTCAAATTAGCGCTTACGATATAATTTGATGTAATTAATTACGGCACGTTTCAGACAGCGTGAATATATATTAATCTTGTTTGAGCTGCACAGCAAGGTTACTTTAGAGAAGAGTTTGGGTTTAATGAACATTAGATTCTTGGGAACAGTCGTAGATGTATTGTGCATTGTCCGTCATATATATATATATATATATACTGATACCCAAAATAAACTGTACGTGCGTGCGTGCGTGCGTGCGTGCGTGCGTTACGTTTATTTATCGTCGCTACCGGTTGCCCATATGAGCGACGCCTCCTGAAGAGATTAGTCATTTTAGATTTTGGAGGATAGTGCATGATACAGACAGAAACCCATTCCAGAGTATCCTCTGGTTCTTTTACGTGCACGGTGTAAAGCACCGACACGAGACCTCGGTTTAAAGTCCCAACTAAAAGACTGTTAATTTTAATAGGGTCAGACGGGGGATCGAACCTGCGATCCCTGGATTACCAGTCCAGTGTGTTACCACTGGACTACATATCCGTCTGTAACTGTACACTTGCCTATTAGGTAAATTATATATCCGTTTAGAAAAATATATAGGAAAGTTTGGTATTAAAATGTGCGAGAATGCTTTTAAAGGGCCATAGTATTATATTAATTCATACGCGTAAATGTACAAAATGAACAATTTTAATTAGTAAGATCATGTTATATAAGTGTGTGTTTTAAGTAAGATATCAAACGGATCCAATATGAAAACTATTGGCATTTTGCTTTGCGCTACGCACCTCGCACAGTCCAATATTTTACATATTCGATCGTGTTCGGTTTATATCCTATACATATAGAAATTCAAATGAATTAATATGTTTACATTCTGATTTTTAAAAAACTGTCAAAATATAATTCGTTAAACGTAAAACAAACACTCTAGTTATAGGTTATCCACGTCAAGAAAAAGGCATGCTGGGACTTAAGGGCATTATCTAATCAGGGTTATTATATAATAAAAAGATAATATTAATATGTGTAATCATATCCAATCTATAAATAGAATGTATAATACCTTACATCCTTACATAATATAGAACCATTTTCCAATTATTGGAATCGCTAAGGTCTAGTTTTCAAACTATTTTTCTTTCCAGACAGTGGCCAATTTCTCTTGGACCAAATAATTACATTAATTATTCACCAGTCTGTGTCAGAAACCCGGGTTGTTCTAAGAAGCACGAGTGACTAATGTGTCGCTTATTGGCTACACATTGCCCGGCAGATAGGCTGTAGCTGTGATTTGTCCCAAGGATCCTATATCACCGTCTAAGTGCACGCGACACGCGGATGCCTTAATGTATGTCACTATTCTTAAAGTCTCCATTTCCTTAACTTGAATAGCAAACTATAAAATTATATTTAAATTAGTATGTAAATTTATTCTAGCTTTAACCTTAGCAAACCTTTATGATAGATAGTTTTTATAGATATATAGTTTATTTTCAATTCCATTAGGCTTAAAAGCGATAAGAGATAAGCACTCTCCTTGTCTCACACCATACATACATATTCAGATGAAGTCACGTGATAACGCAATTAACACTAACTGGTGTAACTGACTACTTGAGTCTGAACAGTTCACGTTGACAATATTTCAAACTACAGTGTCTGGGAACCATAAACGGTCCGCCTGTGGAATAACTCTAACACATTGTATATCATTGATACATTTATAAATATTTCTTTTATGCTTTCCAATGAAGGATAGAGTTTTCTAAGTGAAATAAAACTCCATCTTTCACTGTTTTCACATTTTCTCTGCCACTTGTTGCGTTTCGTATTCCTGCGCGGTTAGATGTACTTTTGTATTTTAGCTATTTTCTTCTGATTATCATGAACAGTTAATTATAAAGTAATATATTCTAATGAATTTATTTTGTCTTTAGTGTTTAATTTTGACAGCTGGCAGAAACTAACTTGAAAATTATACCCGAAATATTTCGTATTACAGATGTTCACCATAACATAAGTGGTTGTGTGATTGTGGAATGTAGTGAAATGAGGCTCCTGACAGGGGCAGCTAAAATTAATTAAATTTGATGACAACTATTATATTAGCCATAATCACTGGAAATCATAAAAGAAAGAGAAGTTCTGTGTTTGTCCTCTATATCATTGTAACGTATAAAATAAATATATGTATATAAACAATATACCACAGCTGTATTTTTGTATGCGTATCTGATCGTGCAGAGACTTTAATAAAGACGAAATATATCAACGTTTAGCTCGTTAACTGTATTTGCGACGAACATAGCATCTCTCTGCGGATGTTACATTGTCATTGCTAATTAGCTTTCGTAAATGAAAACTGCATTCGATGAATTCATGAGGTATTATATTTCCAAACAAGTATAATAGACTAATACATTAATTTCTTCAGAAACGATTAAATTTCAAATGTATCTTGTTTGTTTCGTTATGTGTTGTAACCGAGTCGATCTGTTTGTGTTGCGCATACCATATCCGCGGTCAAGTGGTTAACGCGTCCGCCTACGGATCGGAACGGAACGGGAGGTCGATGTTTCAAACATCGTCAGTTGTTAATTCTGGTATGATCGGTTGATGAGCCGCCAACTAGTTATTCAATGGTTACCGATTGCCTATCAACCAGGCACCTGGCCTTCAGGAAGTACTAATGTCCATATCTTAAGACAGAACTAGCTGGCCCTTTCAATAGTGTATTTCAATACCTTTAAAGGGCTGCCCATTTCAATAGCATGTGGCTTAGCAGGTTTAGCTTTCAGAAAACACCATAATAAGCAAACAATTTATTTTTACTTTTATATTTCGCCATGCATAGAGGAATAGATTCTTTATTCCATACACATGAAGGTCAGTGAGTATTATATACCCCATTAATTCAATAATTGTAATATATTGTCTTTACTTTTATTATTATTATTATTATTATTATTACTATTATTATTATTATTATTACTATTATTATTATTATTATTATTACTATTGTTATTATTTTTACTATTATTATTACTATTATTATTATTATTATTATTATTATTATTATTATTATTATTATTATTATTATTACTATTATTATTATTACTATTATTATTATTATTATTATTATTAGTATTAATTATTACTATTATTATTATTACTATTATTATTATTATTATTATTATTACTATTATTATTATTTTTACTATTATTATTATTTATTATTATTATTATTATACCATTCATATTGAGCGCCCTTATCATATAAAGATTACATGTTCAAAAGCGCTTTGCATAAACATGTAACATAACACACATATAACAATAAAAATCAAAAGATTACAAAATGTAGAATGCAGGGTTATAAGCATGTGATAAGAGTACGGGGGAAATACATCATTTCGATTTATACATGTATTAATAGAGAATATTAGGTTACTGTCTTATAAATTTTAATTTATTAGGCTCGTCTCCGAAAAAATACAAGGCTCGGCAGAGCCTCGCCTTGTATTTTTTCTCCGACTCGCCTAATAAATTAAAATGTATAAGACAGTAACCTAATATTCTATTTATCCTACATTCTGAGTGTGCACCCGACACAAAAACAAACAAACTAGCCATGACAGCTTACACACTCTCTACGCACTTGGTAATATGTTGTGCATTGATATTTATATCCACGGATAGCCCTATGACGTCACGAAAGCTGTATTAGGCACTGACTAATAAAGCAAAATTTATTAGGCAGGCCGTTTTTGTACGTTATTTCGCATGAAGGTAGGATCAAATTAAATATTAGTACACTTAAACTTATCGATTTCAAATAAGATCATATATATAATATATCTAAAATCTTATATATCCATTTTATATTAAATAGTATTTAAGTTTAAATTTAGCAACATTTACTGTTGTATCTTGGCTTTTTAATAACACAATATTATTGGCCGAATTGTTGGAGAATTAAAAAGCATAATTTGGGTCCGTGTTGGTGACGATAGTAATGGGTTTATAATGTAAATAATTGGTTACTTTAGAATGTGATGTTATGTTGCGATATGTCTATTGTAATTATGTTCAGAATGGCTATGTAGTTTGTATATGCTTGTTTAAATTTATATTTTATTCTTTATTTCAGTCTCATCAATGTACAGCCTATAACAAACATAGAATATAGTTTACATATTAAAAAGTACGTTGCCACTCAATTCAGAGTTACAAGAGACTATGTATATATACATCATTCATCTATAACATATTGCACTACTATAGTATATACATGTACATGTGATAATTTATTTGTTTGTATTATATTTATGTCCGTAGATGAGACTTAAATAAAGTAAACACGTGACAACCTAAAACAAACAGCGACATGCTACAAGCAATGGCACATGTGTGTTTTAAGTTTATTTATCGTCACTACCGGTTTCCCATATTAGCGACGCCTCCTGAAGAGATTAGTTATTTTAGATTTTGGAGGATACTGCATGATACAGACAGATACACATTCCAGAGTCTCCTCTGGTTCTTTTACGTGCACAGTGCATAGCACCGACACAAGACCTCGATTTCAAGTCACATCTAAAAGACTGTTAATATTATCATGGTCAGACGGGGGATCGAACCTATGTATTGTGTGACCAACGGTCCAATAATATGGGGTGTTGACCAATGATAGAAGAGGAACATAATCATAGGTCAAAACATGAGTTAGTGGTGTTCAACCTAGCTCACACTACGAGCCCCGAGGACCTGTGAAACTAAACAGATACAGTATGAACTACACCCCCGTGAGTTCCTTCTCAATTACATAAAACATGTTTATGGTACATTCTTTCCCATAATTAATATAGAGTGCGGCTTTATGTGACAATCTGTCACTGTAACATGTATTTAAAAGGTTTCTGCTACACCATGATAAATCGTAAACTGCGTGTAAAAACAGCGTATCTTCTACTGAGGATTACAACAGATACACGGTTCTGCTGTAACTCACTATGATTAATGATATTCGTAATATGTTGATATTCTGTTATTCCCCGTGCAGCTTAACATTTACATTTGCAAAACTAATTTTTTTAGAATTCAGTGTTAGAAATTGGCAACATAGCAACTCTGCGGTGACCAGTATTATATGTTATGCTTTCAAATGGATGCATGAGTTTTCTAAGATAAAGAAGATAATTTCGTTTATGCTTTCGAATGAATGATTGACTTTTCTCAGTGAAAGACATTGCTAGCTGTTTAAAAACAGTGAGAGGTGGCATTTTCGTTCCCCAATGCCTGTATTTCGTATTTCTTCACGGTTGCTTAAACATTGTACTTTAACTATTTTCTAACAATCATGAACAGTTAGTTATAACGTAGTTGTTCTCATGAGTTTGTTTTGTCTTTCATTTTCAATATTGACAACAGACAGAAACGCACGCACGCACGCACGCACGCACGCACGCACGCACGCACGCACGCACGCACGCACGCACGCACGCACGCACGCACGCACGCACGCACGCACGCACGCACGCACGCACGCACGCACGCACGCACGCACGCACGCACGCACGCACGCACGCACGCACGCACGCACGCACGCACGCACGCACGCACGCACGCACGCACGCACGCACGCACGCACGCACGCACGCACGCACGCACGCACGCACGCACGCACGCACGCACGCACGCACGCACGCACGCACGCACGCACGCACGCACGCACGCACGCACGCACGCACGCACATCTCCTATTCTCTCTCCATCGTGACGTCCCAATCCATCATGAGTAAGGTCTCGAGACTGATTTGTTTAAAATTGAAAGGGACTTGTTTCGGGATCCAGCTAACACAGTGTGGCATCTGTGGTCCAGTGGTAGAGCGTCGGATTTGGAATCGATCGGTCCCGGGTCCGATACTCGGTCAGGCCACGTATGTAGTGCCATTGAGCAAGGCACCTCACACACATTGCTTAGTACTGGTCAACCACTTAGGTCGGCTAAGCATGCCCAGGAAAACATGTCTACGTCCCCGCAAGCGGTTTGACATTAATGGAACATGCATACATACAACACAAATGTGTAAAGCATTGATTGTTTTCAAATTATATTACTAAATCATTCCTGTTGAGTTTTCCTTGTAATAAAATCTAATTAGAAAGTTGAATTTGACGTTTCATCTTTTCCGTTTATGAGATGGTAACGTATTGACACATTCTAGATGGCGTTGGGAAGACGTAAACATTCACATTCACAGGTTGTATCGAAACTCAAAACTGTGCCATTTGTGATAACGCAGTGGTGGTGCGTTCGCTTCGGTGTTAGCGCCAAACCGCAGCCGTTACCATTAGGCATGGCACTTAAATTCCACATTGCCTCTTCTCTCTCCATTATGGTGATGGATTCCTTCAGAAATGAGATCTCGAGAGAAATTAATCTAACGTTGTGACGAATTGCTTCGCAATCGAGCTAAAATAATTGTGCATAAACTAAATTATTAAATCTCCCAGCTTAATACCCGGGAGTCGGGGGCTTGAACAGCTATTGAAGCCGATGATGTCGTCCAAATTAGCATGGCTACGTTCATTATTATTTCACGAACTGTAGTTATAGTAGACCAGATTTGAAACGTTGCACTTTTCACTTTTCCAAGACAGAATGTAACTGAGTAACGGGATTTGACGGCTTTAGCCAAATGTCACGCATATTTCAATACACCGGGGTGTGACAAACAACAAGATGACAACAATACGATGAAAAGACGTTTCGTTCGGAGATATTTCGACCGGAAGATGCTACGAACAGAACAGAATAGCATGTGTCTAATTTATCTTTGCTTTTAATGGGGAATGTTTTAATACCATATTAAATATATAGATAACAATCATTGAAATAAAACTTCACATATATATAATTATTTATTTATAACTTTGTGGATTATATTACCCATTTCTTTTTAAATGATCGATATTTCGGATATTGCGTATTCTGGACAAAAACTTACTTCAATTACAGCGGATACTATGTAAGCATTCACACGTACATGATCAATACAATGAAAGCTACGCTACAGTTCTTAGGTTTCTTTTAGCTTAAGGTCGCTGACTTGCACACCACCACTAACTTATATTAATCACTCTCGAGACCTCATTCCTGATGGAATCCATCGCCACGAGGGGTAGAGAAGAGGCATGTTGAATTTAAATGCCTCGCATAAGGCCACAATCGTAGCGGCTCCAGCGGGGCGCGTACTCCGTTCCTTTCGTACCTGAAACGAACGCACTACAACTGCGCTATCACCACTTCCACTACGGTACAGTTCTAGACACTAATATAAAATGCATGTGATATTAATAGAATTTGTTTCTCACTATACTGGCATCATTTAAGTTAAAGCCGAATGTCACTTTTGAAGCACAAAATCGTCATTTCAACGAACAAATTCGAAATTTGAAATCGAAGTTGGAAGGTGAACGTAAGCATTACATATTTATATTCTTGCAATGCATGACAGCATGGGGAATAATCATTAATAATATGTATCTGACCGCACCATCTAGATAGAGAACACACGGTAAAAATAAAGGATTCCAACTAAAAGGACAAATATTCATTTCGGGATAAATCGGACTTCATCTGCCAAGGGAGGTAATACCTCACACGCCTTTGAATCTTACGGACATTTTGAGATAGAGTATGATGTCCCTGTATACTGAACATAACATACTGTTTATTTCGACTAATACTAACTGCCACCACATTTCTCTGACTCGAGTTTCGCCTCTACGTTATATGACGTCAAAATAATTTGACTGATAATAACTGCCTACACATTTCTCTGACTCGAGTTTCGCCTCTACGTTATATGACGTCAAAATTAATTTGACTGATAATAACTGCCACCACATTTCTCTGGCTCGAGTTTCACCTCTACGTTATATGACGTCAAAATTAATTTGACTGATAATAACTGCCACCACATTTCTCTGGTTCGAGTTTCACCTCTACGTTATATGACGTCAACATTAATTTGACTGATAATAACTGCCACCACATTTCTCTGGTTCGAGTTTCACCTCTACGTTATATGACGTCAACATTAATTTGACTGATAATAACTGCCACCACATTTCTTTGGTTCGAGTTTCACCTCTACGTTATATGACGTCAAAATAATTTGACTGATAATAACTGCCACCACATTTCTCTGGTTCGAGTTTCACCTCTACGTTATATGACGTCAAAATAATTTGACTGATAATAACTGCCACCACATTTCTCTGACTCGAGTTTCGCCTCTACGTTATATGACGTCAAAATTAATTTGACTGATAATAACTGCCACCACATTTCTCTGACTCGAGTTTCACCTCTACGTTATATGACGTCAAAATAATTTAACTGATAATAACTGCCACCACATTTCTCTGACTCGAGTTTCGCCTCTACGTTATATGACGTCAAAATAAGTCAGATAACGTCATCGAATAAGGAATAAAAACGATTGCAAAGCAAGTTTTAACAACTTATATTAATCATTCTCGTTGGCGCGGATGAAAGCGTATATGTGATCATTCGTGTTGGAGGAAACCGGAGTACCCGGAGAAAAACCCACATGTCCGATCTGGCGACCGCCGTACCATCTCACATACTTCCCGGTCCGAGGATCAAACCCGGGATGCATTGGTGAGAAGCGCGCGCTAACCACTGCGCTAATCGGACAGCCAGAATGAATGAAACTATAGCAAAACATTGGCGCTCACTATCAGAACACTGTTTGGGTTTATCAGCAGAAGAATCATACAGATGAGTGTAGCACACGCACGTCAACCTTCCTCTGATCCAGCGGTTAAACAATACTTGGTATACATCAAGCTCCGTAATAAGCTGCCAACTTTTTCATATAAATGGGGCTCGAACCCGTGACAATCGGTGATGATAATTATGTTACAAGTCAACCACCTTAATCACTCGCCCACGGAGGAGTCCTATGTTTTTAAAACCATTTTCGATGCGTTATAAAGCGCCGTACCCCATGATCCATCCCCTCCAGCCCCTGTTGTGTAATAGGGGCGAAGCCTCTATAAGTATGTTAGTCATTGTATTTTTGGAGGATAGTACAATATCCAAACGACGCGCCCAATTCCAGAAATACCACTGATTCTTTTACATGCCATATGTATAGCACCGATACAAGAGACCTCTGTTTATATTCTAATCTGAATTATTTGAAATTATTGTGGTCAGACGAGGGATCGAACGTGCGATCCATGAATTCGTAGTCCAACGTGTTAACTGTTATTGGAGGCCTGTGGCCTGGAGGTTATAAAGCTTTTCTCCAATCTCAAACTCAATTCTCAAGCATCTGATTGGTCCACTCGAGTTTAAATATCAGAATCAACCAATCAAATCACTAGAGCTCGAGTTTGAGATCTGAGAAAAGTTTTATAACCTCGGAGCCTCTGCAGCTCTCTTAATGAGTGGGGGAAATACCTCCACGTGTCACACACTGTATTATGCACGTGTGAATACACGCGTAGAACCACCGACCTTCCGCAAAACATCTGATGACCTTCTTAATGAGTGGGGGAAATACCTCCACGTGTCACACACTGTATTATGCACGTGTGAATACACGCGTAGAACCACCGACCTTCCGCAAAACATCTGATGACCTTCCTTAATTGAGAAAATCCTACTACTGTTGGGCTCGAAACCTGGTAGTCCACGATGCGAAGAACTCGACCATGGTATCGAACCTGTCATGCCACGACGTTAACAACTCGACCACGGTGTATCATCTTGTTCTTCCATATACATAATTGCATACACAGCTAATTAAATCGTTATCCAACTTATATTACCCCTGCCAAGGAGATTATAATATTAATAATAATAGTAATAATAATAATAATAATAACGACTTTATTTTACGAAAGATTCATTTACCAAAAGGTAATCTACCATGAAGCCCTCAACATATATACAAATCAAATGCAATCAAAAGATAGGACTCTATACTTAGTGAAAACTGCACATTGGAATTATATAGTAATGTTAAAGCTGAACAGTAGAGAAACTATATATAATATGTTATGGAATATGGTGATATATGGAATTGTCTAGTAGAGTAGAATAGGGAAATGAGACAATTAATGACAAGAAATTTATATAATAATGTGCAGATATGACTTATAGGGGTATCTTTAAACTAAGTATGAAATCAGCTTAAAGACAGCCATTCACAGAATCTCGTAACTATAGCAATGATAATGTACACATGTGATAACGATTATGCTCCGTTAATCTGTCAGTGGGATTACACAAACTGTTGCGTATGGATTTTCATGACATTTGGTGGAAGGGTGTGCCTCGGGTCAAGGACGACCCGATTAGATCCGGATCATCTGGATCCAGGATTCCTCGCCACTGTGAGATAGGGACAAGCATGGCTATTTAGTAGCGCGTGGGATGTTTCCTTTCTCGGATTACTCTGACATTTAGTAGCGCGGGTGAGGTTTGCTATCTCGGATTACTCGGACATTTAGTAGCGCGGGGGAGGTTTGCTATCTCGGATTACTCGGACATTTAGTAGCGCGGGGGATGTAGCATTGGAAGATTTGCTATCTCGGATTACTCGGACATTTAGTAGCATTGGAAGATTTGCTATCTCGGATTACTCGGACATTTAGTAGCATTGGAAGATTTGCTATCTCGGATTACTCGGACATTTAGTAGCGCGGGAGAGGTTTGCTATCTCGGATTACTCGGACATTTAGTAGCATTGGAAGATTTGCTATCTCGGATTACTCGGACATTTAGTAGCGCGGGGGAGGTTTGCTATCTCGGATTACTCGGACATTTAGTAGCGCGGGGGAGGTTTGCTATCTCGCATTACTAGGACATTTAGTAGCGCGGGGGAGGTTTGTTATCTCGGATTACTCGGACATTAAGCAGCATTGGAAGATTTGCTATCTCGGATTACTCGGACATTTAGTAGCGCGGGGGAGGTTTGTTATCTCGGATTACTCGGACATTTAGTAGCATTGGAAGATTTGCTATCTCGGATTACTCGGACATTTAGCAGCATGGGTGAGGTTTGATGACTTGAGTCAACATATTGAATACAATAATAATAATAATAATAATAAAGACTTTTTTAACGAGAGAACTCATTTGAACAATTAAGTCAATCTACAATGAGGTCCTCAACAAATTAAAACATAAAATAGCATAAGGAAACATGTAAACAGTAAACAGTAAAACATTTATAGGAAATAAGAAATGAGAAACCTTTATTCAGCAATAAGCTGAAGCATGCGCGAATAGCTAGCACTCAAGTGCAGTTCCATAAGCCGAACACGCATGCACGAGTAGCTAGCACTCACGTGCAGTTCCATACAGTAGACCATTATATTTTACCGTAATTTGTGATCAGTAATATACTGATAGAAATATTATTATTAAAATGGTATTGTGTGTTTTACGTTTATTTATCGTCGCTACTCTTTTGCCCATATGAGCGACGCCTCCTGAAGAGATTAGTAATTTTAGATTGTGGAGGATAGTGCAATGATACAGACACAGACCCATTCCAGAGTTTCATCTGGTTCTTTTACGTGCACGGTGTAAAGCACCGACACGAGACCTCGGTTTAACGTCCCATCTGAAATACTTTTAATTTTATTAGGTACAGACGGGGGATCGAACCTGCGATCCCTGGATTACAACTGGATTAAAGATCCATCTTATAATGATAGAAACTATATAAATACTATATTTGTTTAACTATTGCTATGCACCATAATTATATCACATGACGAACAATTATGCATAATATAGTGCATGTTGTTCGACGGCGAAGCATGTAGCAACGTTTACTTGTTATAGATTTGTCGGGGTTTTTTTTCTTTAATCCTTTGTGTAATTTCTATTTTCATTCTACTGTTGGTGCTCATTTCTGGGTAACGTTAGCTTGATTGTCTGGTGAGGGTCATTGTCTAACGTGCTAAAACGTTAGGCCTAAACAATTTGCATTACCATACTCTGTATAGTATTGTATCTCTCTCCCTCGTGGCGATGGATTCCATCAGGAATGAGGTCTCGAGAGTGATTAATATTAGTTGAACGAACTTGTTTCGCAATCGAGCTAAAATAAATTTGTATAGACTATTGTATCTGTATTAAATTTTGTATGACATATTTATGTATTATGTATGTTCCATTGATGTCAAACCCCTTCGGAGACCTAGACATGTTTTCTGGGGCAGGCTTTGCCAACCTAAGCGGTTAACAAGTACTAAACAATGTATATGAGGTGCATTGCAAAGTCCAAAACGATATACTCCAATCGCTGGACCAGAACAATGCTACAATCCGTGTGCTTTTGGACCTATCTGCTGCATTTGATACCATCGACCATAGAACACTTTTACAGCGTCTCGAACTTCATTTTGGACTTACTGGAAAACCTCTCCAATGGATATCATCTTATCTTACCGACCGTTATCAAGCAGTATGTATCGATGGAAAACTATCCAACTCAGTGCTCATGAATTTCAGTGTTCCACAGGGGTCTGTTTTAGGCCCGAAATTTTACTCTATGTATACCAAGCCTGTAGGAGCCATTTGTAAACACCATGGACTGAACCATCACTTTTATGCTGACGATTCCCAGCTTTACCTTTCATTCAAACCAACCGTTCAAGCCTCACAAGCAGAGACACTACTTCGTGTGGAAAACTGTCTGCAATACATTGTTGCTTGGATGCATGCCAATATGTTAAAACTCAATACTGATAAAACTGAAATGATTATGTTTTCTAGTCAGCGAAATTTTCAACACATTGAAAACATAAATGTGAAAGTAGGAGACTCAAATACAGAACCATCAACATGTGTGAGAAATCTAGGTTCTTTCCTAGACTCAAGAATGGATATGGACAAACATGTAAATTCCGTGACAAAATCATGTTATGCGCAGATCCGGCGGATTGGACACCATCTGCAGTATTTAACAACAGACGCCACGAAAACTCTCATAAACTCACTCGTTACATCCAGACTCGACTACTGTAATTCACTTTTATACGGCGTGCCAAAAAACACTTCCAATAAATTACAAACAAAACACGGCAGCTCGCATCATAACCAGAACATCCCGTTTCAGTCATATAACGCCCATTAATAAAGTATAAAATACTGACTCACACATATAAAGCATTGAATGGAGAAGCACCGATTTATGTGAGAAACTTGCTTGAGGTTTATATACCAAGGAGAGACTTACAGTCTAAAAATGAAGCAGCTACTCTTGTGTTACCAAGAAGTCGGACTGTCACATACGGAGATAGATGTTTCATGACTGCTGCCCCAAAACTTTGGAATTCTCTTCCATCAAATCTTAGAAGTGCAACAACATTGTGTTCTTTCAAAACGGCTTTGAAGACACACCTTTTTAAATGTTCATATGGAACATAAATATCGAACTGTGTCTGTGCTCAATCCGGATTAAGACTGCAAATGAACACATGTTATTTAATTATTACCTATATTTTAATTGTTATAATTTTAGATCCGAATATTTTATAGCATATTTAGAATGCATTGTGTTTGCTATTTTGTCTTGTTTTATGTCATTGTATGGGGAAGTTTTTATCAATATTTGTGATATTTAGGCTGTGAAGCGCTTTTGAACGTTTTATTGTTAGATGAAAAGAGCGCTATATAAGTTTGGTATATACTAATAATAATGATAATTGCTGAACTACACACGTGGCCTGACCGAGTATCGAACCCGGGACCGTTCTATTCCAAATCCGACGCTCTACCACTGGACCACTGATGCCACAATGAACAATTCGCGTCAATCAATATCTGTTCCGTTTTGTGAACATTTAAATTGTTTTTATTAACTGCAATATGCTATTTGAAAACACTATTAAATGAACATTATAACTATACTATATTGAATAGAATACAAGCAAGCTTATTAATGTAATATAGAAATATAGAAATCAAACAGCTTTATATAACTATTACGATTTAACTTTTGTATACATATATGTAAATGCAATATTTTAACCTGGGATGTATAGTTTTACTGTTTTATAAATCTGTATTTATAAATTGAATTTAAAGTAAGTTTTAAGATGCTGAGTGGTTTTGTACATTGTTTTAATATTACTGTTTAAATATGTTGTGTATGCTTGTACAAAAATGAGACGTAAATAAACATTTATCTATCTGTAATATAAATTAATACCGAACATAGAGGGGCCAATTACTAATGTTGATAGACATTGTGGCCCAACCCATTTGCTTTCATGTGTTTGTGTCAATTATGTATTGTAATAAATGTATATAATTGCAATAAAATATTAAACTAAACCGAACATTACACTGTATGTGTTACTGCGACATTAGTAACTGCCATTTTCCGTCAAAGACTCCATATATGTACACTATTTTACATTTATAGCTCGTCTCCATGCCATACTAATCAATGCTTTAGAATGAGCCTATATTATATCTTTATTTCTGTCTCAGCTATATACAGTACATACATTTCAATTTATATCATAACACATACATTGCACATAGCCATTCTACACATGATAATTATAAGAGACAATAGTATATTACAATAACGTTCAACATGTTTTACTTTCTAAAATCTATGTAAAAGTCGCTAATCATGACACGAAAAAATATTTAAAATACCTTCTTTTTTTACATCCTATGGAGACTCTGTCTGTATCATTGCACTATCCTCCAAACTCTAAAATGACTTATCTCTTCATGAGGCGTCGCTCATAAACGCAATCGGTAGCTACGATAAATAAACGTAAAACAAACAAACCCATAATGCATTGCAAGTTGGATTTTTTACAATTAATTTTAAACCAACCTGTTAAAATTCTAGAAGATTGGTTTTCTGTTGATGTGTTCTTGATTATCAATTGTATCCGGTAACAAACATACAGTTCTGAAAAATAGTTTTTTTAATGAAATAAATGTCCACATGTTATAGCAATAACATTATCAATGATAATATATTTATTATAAATGATAAATGTATATATAACTGAATGGCTCAATAACACCAGTCAATGTATGTTAACGAAATACCTCACCTTAATTATTAATATGACTTCGGTAATTCAAATAGTTCTCCAAATGTTTTCCTTTTTAATCACACGATCTTTTTTTCAAGTTCTTTATATTACTAATGTCTTCATTTTATTTCATTTTTTATTTTATATTTGCTGTTATACACTCATGACTGGAGTTATGTCTAACGGTGTTTCCAAGTTTACTACTAAATGCCTAAAGACAGTCATGTGTTCTCACGTAATGTATCTCTTATCAGTAATGTTCCTCGCCTTTTCCCCCATTCACGTGCGCGTTCTTGCTCACTTTCTCTACGCAGACGACAAATCAAAGACTAATCACGTGAACAATGCTTCTCATTTCGGAGGCTGTTTACACAAATAATATGAAACCTAGCAGAATAAGACGTATAAGACCGCTTTGAAATTAGATTTGTCGCTGTTTATTATATGCTGCCGAACCTTTTTTCTAAGGCGTAGGAAAATATTAACTGACTGATTCGCCGTTTGTTTTGAGGGCGCACCGAGTTCAAATAGTGTGAATTGGCGTCATGGGCAATAAATCGTTCAGTTTGAAGTAACTTCATCACAATAAAATGCTTAACAACATTTAGACGTCAGAGCGTGACAGTGTTGTCACGCGATTCCAGTTTAGTATACATGTATTTTTACTAAATTGAATTTTAAGAAAATATGTACTATTTAAACTACTTATGTTATGCGTCTACCTCCGTGGTAGAGTGGTTAAGGTCGCTGACTTGTATACCACTGTAACCTATCATCACTGATGGTCACGGGTTCGAGCCCCGTTCAGGCCGTGTCTCATTTATATGAAAAAGTTGGCAGTTTCTTACGGAGGTTGGTGCACCCAAGTACTGGTTAACCGCTGGAGCCTGCCCATGAAAGGTGTTGTTAGGTAAACTGCCCGCCGGCGATATAGCCCAAAATGGTGCTGATGCAGGCGTAAAACCCGAAATATAATAATAATAATAATAATAATGCTTATGTTATGCTTTAAAATGAATTATATCAGTGAAATAAATAGAGGTTATTTCTTTGCATCAGTGTATGATTAAATTATGACAGACAGACAGAATATTTTATTGTCGTAAACCATACACAGTTTCTTGTCATATATATATACAGTATAACACATGATGTGATGATCAATCAACATAGCTTGATATTCAAAACCATTATACACAACACAAGTTCTAATATCCCAAATTTCTCTTACGTTACCTTTAAAGCGACAGTACATCACAAAAAGCAAATCAAATGCATGTTTTCACGTATAAATGCATTGCTACTACAAATTAGTCTGAATACATTCGAACACTAGCATTGAATCAATAAACAGTGTTTTTGTGGTCTAAACACTTATTAGTCTAAAGTAGGATTTCATATAACGGTCATCCACGCTCCTGACGTGACGTTTGTTTGCCATTGGAGTCAACACTATCGCTTAGAAATAATAAATTTAACTAAGAATAGTCTACAAATAAATATGAATAGGCATTATTATTAGTATTATTATTCGTGATACACAGGTTGTATTACGCATGCGTGTCGACCCTATTTACAGAATGAACATTGAAAGCAAATCACGACTGTCGCTAGCTTTCTAGGTTCTTGCGCGAAATATAAATCAATCATTCACTTAAACAAACACACTTTTTTCTCTTTATTTTAGGCTGGGATTCGCCTTGTGTTATAACGATTAAATTACTGACCATCGATGTACCAGATGTACATTATTTTACTTACGTATCAACTGCCAATTGTAACATTCAATATCATGGCAGCCATTTTTGGCAATGTGACATCATCGTTATTGCCTTATATGGTCATTATCAAATATGGGAGTGATGATCACATTATGCTCAATACTGACATATTATATATCATAATGTCATTTGTTTCATTTTACATTTCAATTAAAGTGCTATTTATATGAGTTTATGGTTACTAAGCAACCGTGACTAATTGATATTCCTCAAATTACCTTATATACAAAAAGAGAAACTTATTAAGATATCCATAGCGTTTATATTCATTTTTCGATTTTCAAAATGCGTCCATTTATATTCCATATTGTTTCAATCTCTATCCCTCTGTTTCATAGTACAGTCAAACCTGTGTTAGTGGCCACCTACATTAAGCAACCTGTATTAAGCAGCCAGTTTCCAATTTTACAATAATGTTGTTTATTATATACTTGACCTCTATTAAGCAGCCACCTGGGCTAAGCAGTCACTTTCATTTTTCCCTTGGCTGGCTGCTTAATACAGGTTTGACTGTATATAGTAAATTCAGGTAGTTATTAATTTAATTAAATTGTGTTATGTTATGTATATGTTAGGTTATGTATATGTTAGGCTATGTCTACGTTAGATTATGTATATGTTATGTTATGTATATGTTATGTTATGTATATGTTATGTTATGTATATGTTATGTATATGTTATGTTATGTATATGTTATGTTATGTATATGTTAGGCTATGTCTACGTTAGATTATGTATATGTTATGTTATGTATATGTTATGTATATGTTATGTTATGTATATGTTATGTATATGTTATGTTATGTTATGTATATGTTATGTATATGGTATGTTATGTATATGTTATGTTATGTATATGTTAGGCTGTGTTATGTATATGTTATGTTATGTATATGTTATGTCTATGTTAGGTTATGTATATGTTATGTATATGTTATGTTATGTTATGGTATGTTATGTTATGTATATGTTATGTATATGTTATGTATATGTTATGTATATGTTATGTTATGTATATGTTATGTATATGTTATGTATATGTTATGTATATGTTATGTATATGTTATGTTATGTTATGTTAGGTTATGTATATGTTAGGTTATGTATATGTTATGTATATGTTATGTATATATTGGGTTATGTCTATGTTAGTCTATGTATATGTTATGTATATGTTATGTATATGTTAGGTTATGTCTATGTTAGGTTATGTATATGTTATGTATATGTTAGGTTATGTCTATGTTAGGTTATGTATATGTTATGTATATGTTAGGTTATGTCTATGTTAGGTTATGTATATGTTATGTATATGTTAGGCTATGTCTATGTTAGGCTATGTATATGTTAGGCTATGTATATGTTAGGCTATGTATATGTTAGGCTATGTATATGTTAGGCTATGTCTATGTTAGGCTATGTATATGTTAGGCTATGTCTATGTTAGGCTATGTCTATGTTAGGTTATGTATATGTTATGTATATGTTAGGCTATGTATATGTTAGGCTATGTATATGTTAGGCTATGTATATGTTAGGCTATGTCTATGTTAGGCTATGTATATGTTAGGCTATGTCTATGTTAGGCTATGTCTATGTTAGGTTATGTATATGTTATGTATATGTTAGGCTATGTATATGTTAGGCTATGAATATGTTAGGCTATGTCTATGTTAGGCTATGTATATGTTAGGCTATGTCTATGTTAGGCTATGTCTATGTTAGGTTATGTATATGTTATGTATATGTTATGTTATGTCTATGTTAGGTTATGTCTATGTTAGGTTATGTATATGCTATGTATATGTTATGTTATGTCTATGTTAGGTTATGTCTATGTTAGGTTATGTATATGTTAGGCTATGTATATGTTAGGCTATGTCTATGTTAGGCTATGTATATGTTAGGCTATGTCTATGTTAGGCTATGTCTATGTTAGGTTATGTATATGTTATGTATATGTTAGGCTATGTATATGTTAGGCTATGTATATGTTAGGCTATGTATATGTTAGGCTATGTCTATGTTAGGCTATGTATATGTTAGGCTATGTCTATGTTAGGCTATGTCTATGTTAGGTTATGTATATGTTATGTATATGTTAGGCTATGTATATGTTAGGCTATGTATATGTTAGGCTATGTCTATGTTAGGCTATGTATATGTTAGGCTATGTCTATGTTAGGCTATGTCTATGTTAGGTTATGTATATGTTATGTATATGTTATGCTATGTATATGTTAGGCTATGTCTATGTTAGGCTATGTATATGTTAGGCTATGTATATGTTAGGCTATGTCTATGTTAGGCTATGTATATGTTAGGCTATGTCTATGTTAGGTTATGTATATGTTATGTATATGTTATGCTATGTATATGTTAGGCTATGTCTATGTTAGGTTATGTATATGTTATGTATATGTTATGTTATGTATATGTTAGGCTATGTATATGTTATGTTATGTATATGTTAGGTTATGCATAGGTTATGTATATGTTATGTATATGTTATGTTATGTATATGTTATGTATATGTTATGTATATGTTATGTTATGTATATGTTATGTTATGTATATGTTATGTTAATTATATGTTATGTTATGTATATGTTATGTTATGTATATGTTATGTTATGTATATGTTATGTATATGTTATGTATATGTTATGTTATGTTATGTATATGTTATGTTATGTATATGTTATGTATATGTTATGTATATGTTATGTTATGTTATGTATATGTTATGTTATGTTATGTATATGTTATGTTATGTATATGTTATGTATATGTTAGGCTATGTATATGTTATGCTATGTATATGTTAGGCTATGTCTATGTTAGGTTATGTATATGTTAGGCTATGTCTATGTTAGGTTATGTATATGTTATGTATATGTTATGCTATGTATATGTTAGGCTATGTCTATGTTAGGTTATGTATATGTTAGGCTATGTATATGTTAGGCTATGTCTATGTTAGGCTATGTATATGTTAGGCTATGTCTATGTTAGGTTATGTATATGTTATGTATATGTTATGCTATGTATATGTTAGGCTATGTCTATGTTAGGTTATGTATATGTTATGTATATGTTATGTTATGTATATGTTAGGTTATGTATATGTTATGTTATGTTATGTATATGTTATGTTATGTATATGTTAGGTTATGTATATGTTATGTATATGTTATGTTATGTATATGTTATGTTATGTATATGTTATGTTATGTTATGTATATGTTATGTTATGTATATGTTATGTTATGTATATGTTATGTTATGTATGTTATGTTATGTTATGTATATGTTATGTTATGTTATGTTTGTATGTATATGTTATGTTATGTTATGTATATGTTATGTTATGTTATGTATATGTTATGTTATGTTATGTTATGTATGTATGTTATGTATGTTGTTATGTTATGTTATGTATATGTTATGTATATATGTTATGTTATGTTATGTTATGTATATGTTATGATATGTTAGGTTATGTTATGTTATGTATATGTTAGGCTATGTATATGTTATGTTATATATGTTATGTTATGTATATGTAGGTTATGTATATGTTATGTTATGTTATGTATATGTTAAGTATATGTTATGTTATGTATATGTTAGGATATGTATATGTTAGGCTATGTCTATGTTATGTTATGTATATGTTAGGTTATGTCTATGTTAGGTTATGTATATGTTAGGTTATGTCTATGTTAGGTTATGTATATGTTAGGTTATGTATATGTTAGGTTATGTATATGTTAGGCTATGTATATGTTAGGCTATGTCTATGTTATGTTATGTATATGTTAGGTTATGTCTATGTTAGGTTATTTATATGTTAGGTTATGTCTATGTTAGGTTATGTATATGTTATGTTGTGTATATGTTATGTTATGTATATGTTATGTTATGTCTATGTTAGGCTATGTATATGTTAGGCTATGTATATGTTATGTATATGTTATGTTATGTATATGTTAGGCTATGTATATATTAGGCTATGTATATGTTAGGCTATGTATATGTTAGGCTATGTCTATGTTAGGTTATGTATATGTTATGCTATGTCTATGTTAGGTTATGTATATGTTATGTATATGTTATGCTATGTATATGTTAGGCTATGTCTATGTTAGGTTATGTATATGTTATGTATATGTTATGTATATGTTATGTTATGTATATGTTAGGCTATGTATATGTTAGGTTATGTATATGTTATGTATATGTTAGGTTATGTATATGTTAGGTTATGTATATGTTATGTATATGTTAGGTTATGTATATGTTATGTATATGTTATGTTATGTCTATGTTATGTTATGTATATGTTATGTTATGTATATGTTAGGCTATGTATATGTTAGGTTATGTATATGTTATGTTATGTATATGTTAGGCTATGTATATGTTATGTATATGTTAGGTTATGTATATGTTAGGTTATGTATATGTTATGTTATGTATATGTTATGTTATGTATATGTTAGGCTATGTTTATGTTAGGCTATGTATATGTTAGGCTATGTATATGTTAGGTTATGTATATGTTATGTATATGTTAGGCTATGTATATGTTAGGTTATGTATATGTTAGGCTATGTATATGTTAGGCTATGTATATGTTAGGCTATGTATATGTTAGGCTATGTATATGTTAGGTTATGTATATGTTAGGTTATGTATATGTTATGTATATGTTATGTTATGTATATGCTATGTTATGTATATGTTAGGTTATGTATATGTTAGGTTATGTATATGTTATGTATATGTTATGTATATGTTATGTATATGTTATGTATATGTTAGGCTATGTATATGTTAAGTTATGTATATGTTAGACTATGTATATGTTAGGTTATGTATATGTTAGGCTATGTTTATGTTAGGCTATGTATATATTAGGTTATGTCTATGTTATGTTATGTCTATGTTAGGCTATGTATATGTTAGGTTATGTCTATGTTATGTTATGTCTATGTTATGTCTATGTTATGTTATGTCTATGTTAGGCTATGTATATGTTAGGCTATGTTTATGTTAGGCTATGTATATATTAGGTTATGTCTAAGTTAGGCTATGTATATGCTAGGTTATGTATATATTAGGTTATGTCTATGTTATGTTATGTCTATGTTAGACTATGCATATATTGGGCACACTCGTAACGGCTCCAGTGGGGCTCGAACTCCGGACCTTTCGCACCTGAAGCGAACGCGCATCCACTGCGCTATCACGACTTCCACTTCAGGATTAAGTAGGTCCCTATGTATGCATATTCCATTTATATCAACAGCTCTGGGAAACCTAGGTATGTCTTCTTGGCCGGCTTTGACCGGCCTAGGCGGTGAATTTGTACTAAGCAATGTGTGTGAAGTGCCTTGGTCAAGGTCACTCCATACGTGCCCCTACCGAGAACTAGTACCAAACACTTCGAATCCAAATCCGACGCTCTATCACTCAGTCTGGAGACGGACGCAACTCAGCATAACTTCAAATCACTCGACTCTCGCAGCTGTAGGTTCGAATCCAGCTGGGGCTGTCGATTTATTTAATGTGAGAAAGCTATCCAGTTGCCTTGCGGGTGGTCGTTGCTTCTACCCGAGTGTCCGTCCGTGCCTGAACTACTGCTCAGAGATGCACACATGGTCTGTGTCCACCAATACTAGCTAGTTCGAGCCCCACTGGAGCTGTTACGATTGTGCCCTTAGGCAAGGCATTTAAATTCCACGTTGCCTCTTCTCTCTCCCTCGTGGCGATGGATTCCATCAGCAATGAGGTCTCGAGAGTGATTCATATAAGTTGAAATAACTTGTTTCGCAATCGAGCTTAAATAAATTTGTATAAACTAATAATAGCTATGGGGAGTAGCCATATGACCAAAGCTGGTGCGACTTTAAGCCCCAGCAGTAAATAAACAAAGCTTATGGCCATCAAAGGGACAGACCGCTCTGCACTAACTAAATAACAAAATCCCTAAATCAATTCAAACACGTCACTAAAGCACGGACGTTAGAGAACGTTATCTCAGCCTCACCAGTCGCGCATTATTCAGCAGACCTCAAGCAAATTGTAATCAGTTTTTTTCTCTCCAATTAATCTTACCACCAGACTAATTATACGAGATAAAATATAAATAAGGTATGTACACATTAAAATCCTATAATGGTTCCCTAATTACCCAATGTGCTAGAAGAGACGATAGAGCCTGGATGATGATTTCCATCCAATCTTCTCCTCAAATTTCACCCTTAAACAAATTCAGTATTATGATAATTAAAACACACATCTTAAGATTCGGTGAATGCAAATTTAGGAACAGCTCTTAAAATATTTCGATATTGCATGTTATATTCAATTTACTCATTCCTGTTGTTACAAACAATTGACCTTTACAGTGTCTGTAATTTAGCAGTTGCAAGTAAAATATGCATATTATAGTGAAATCTTCTATTCCATATTCCTTGGCTGGATGGGCATGTATTTCATTGCAGAGATCTCAAGTAGAGTAGAAGTGTGATTATCTGCGTGTGTGTTCATTGTGTGCTATATCTGGATGTGCTATCTATGTTTCTGTTTCTGCTATCAAGCGTTCGCTGTCCGCGCGAAATGTCCGGAGTTCGAGCCCGCTGAAGCCGTTTCGATTATGCCATTAGGCAAGGCATTTAAATTCCACGTTGACTTTTCTCCCCCCCCCCCCCTCATGGAGAAGGATTCCACCAGGAATGATGTCTCGAGAATGATTAATATTAGTTGTCAGAACTTATTTCGCAATCGAGCTAAAAAAAATTGTATACACTAATATTTCTGTTTGTGGAAGTCGTGATAGCGCATTGGTCATGATAGCGCAGTGATAGCGCGTTCGCTTCGGTGTGAGATACGTTGGTGTCGATTGGCGTCAAGCTGTAGCCGTTACGACTGTGTCCTTAAGCAAGGCCACATCGTCTCTTCTATCTCCTTCTTGGCGATGGATTCCATCAGGAATGAGCTATCGAGAGCGATTAGTATAATAATAAAATAGTTTTTATAAAATGTTTCTGTTTAATATACTGTACTTTGTACAGTGTTCTTGTACATGTCTGTACCTTCCACTAAATGCTATCCTTTCCATTCGTCAAAGTAGTGACGTCATCCTAACTGAACTGTTGCAACTATTCCTATGTTATGTACTATTCTTGAATAAAATATTGTTTAAACTAATGGCGGTCACGTGGTAACCCTACATGGGACTGTGGAGGGTCTGTATATATAAATATTTCATATGTAGGGCCAGTAGAAAAAAATGGCGGATTTCTAAAACTCTCGATTCTGAGTTGTGTTGAGTTGTGTTGAGTTGCGTTATGTTGTGTTGAGTTGTGTTTAGTTGTATTGTGTTGCGATGAGTTGTGTTTAGTTGTATTGTGTTGCGATGAGTTGTGTTTAGTTGTGTTGTGTTGCGATGAGTTGCGTTGTGTTGCGTTGAAAGTTGTTATGTTGGGTTGTGCTGTGTTGTGTTGTGATGTGATGTGTGGCGTTGAGATACGTTGTGTTGCGTTGTGTTGTATTACGTTGTATTGCATTGAGCTGCGTTGTGTTGCGTTGTGTTGTATTACGTTGTATTGCATTGAGCTGCGTTGTGTTGCGTTGTGTTGTATTACGTTGTATTGCATTGAGCTGCGTTGTGTTGCGTTGTGTTGTATTACGTTGTATTGCATTGAGCTGCGTTGTGTTGCGTTGTGTTGTATTACGTTGTATTGCATTGAGCTGCGTTGTGTTGCGTTGTGTTGTATTACGTTGTATTGCATTGAGCTGCGTTGTGTTGCGTTGTGTTGTATTACGTTGTATTGCATTGAGCTGCGTTGTGTTGCGTTGTGTTGTATTACGTTGTATTGCATTGAGCTGCGTTGTGTTGCGTTGTGTTGTATTACGTTGTATTGCATTGAGCTGCGTTGTGTTGCGTTGTGTTGTATTACGTTGTATTGCATTGAGCTGCGTTGTGTTGCGTTGTGTTGTATTACGTTGTATTGCATTGAGCTGCGTTGTGTTGCGTTGTGTTGTATTACGTTGTATTGCATTGAGCTGCGTTGTGTTGCGTTGTGTTGTATTACGTTGTATTGCATTGAGCTGCGTTGTGTTGCGTTGTGTTGTATTACGTTGTATTGCATTGAGCTGCGTTGTGTTGCGTTGTGTTGTATTACGTTGTATTGCATTGAGCTGCGTTGTGTTGCGTTATATTGCTTTGTATTGCATTGAGCTACGTTGTGTTGCGTTGTGTTGTGGAGTGACATTGTATTGTATTGTGTTACAATGCATAGTGTTCAACAGTTCACAGTTTTCTTGGTCCAATATCCACAGTATTGATATTTGTTCAGAGCTCTTGGGATGGAGAATGGTCAAGCATAAAAGATAAACTGTCGTCGACTGGCTGACATGTAATACACTTCTCGACACGTTTATACCCATGCTTTAAACAAAGTCCATAATGTACCTATAAACGACGCTCCAAGACATAAACGCAATGAATGTTGATTCAGTTCCACTGTAAAACTATTCTGAAGCAAATAAGTAGGCTTGACAATTATTTAATTACTCTGGTGTTTCATGTTTGGCAGAGTTTGTCCTTTAATATAGATATAAATATAGATTCCTTTTCTGTTATGCTTTCCAATGAATGACCGAGTTTACTCAGTGAAAGAAAACTCCATTTTACACCGCTTTGAAACAGTGAAAGATGGCATTTTCTCTGCCACTTGTTGCCTTTCGTATTCCTGCGCGGTTAGATGTACTTTTGTATTTTAGCTATTTTCTGACAATCATGAACAGTTAATTATTAAGTAATATAGTCTAATGAATTTGTTTTGTCTGTAGTTTTTTAATTCTGACAGCAAACACTAATTAACTTGAAAATTATACAGGAACTATTTCTGATTACGGATTCACACTAACATAAATGGGTGTGGGGTTATGTTACTTAGTGCAATGAGGCTCCAGACAGGGCAGTTAAAATGAATAAAATTTGAAAACAAATATTATGTTAGTCAAAGTCATTGGAAATCATAAAAGAAGATGTGTGTGTGTGTGTGTGTGTTTTATATGTGCGTGCGTGCGTGCGTGCGTGCGTGCGTGCGTGCATGCGTGCGTGCGTGCGTGCGTGTGTATTAGTGTAAATTGGAAATCAAGTGGTCACCTAAATATGTATTTGCACGAGTGGCTAACATTTTATTTCATCGAGTGATCACTGATCACCAATACATATTTCGGTGATCACTAAATGAAATACAATTACAACATACTAGATTGTTACACCAAACCACAAGCTCTGCCCTGTCTGATTGTGGAGTTTGGTTCCGGTGAGACTAGATTGTTACACCAAACCACAAGCCCTGCCCTGCCTGATTGTGGAGTGTGGTTCCGGGGAGACTAGATTGTAACACCAAACCACAAGCCCTGTCCTGTCTGATTGTGGAGTGTGGTTCCGGGGAGACTAGATTGCAACACCAAACCACAAGCCCTGCCCTGTCTGATTGTGGAGTGTGGTTCCGGGGAGACTAGATTGTAACACCAAACCACAAGCCCTGCCCTGCCTGATTGTGCAGTGTGGTTCCGGGGGGACTAGATTGTTACACCAAACCACTAGCCCTACCCTGCCCTGTCTGAGTGTGGAGTGTGGTTGCGGGGAGACTAGATTGTAACACCAAACCACAAGCCCTGCCCTGCCTGATTGTGGAGTGTGGTTCCGGGGAGACTAGATTGTAAAGCCAAACCACAAGCCCTGCCCTGTCTGATTGTGAAGTGTGGTTCCGGGGAGACTAGATTGTAACACCAAACCACAAGCCCTGCCCTGCCCTGTCTGATTGTGGAGTGTGGTTCCGGGGAGACTAGATTGTAACACCAAACCACAAGCCCTGCCCTGCCCTGTCTGATTGTGGAGTATGGTTCCGGGGAGACTAGATTGTAACACCAAACCACAAGCCCTGCCCTGTCTGATTGTGGAGTGTGGTTCCGGGGAGACTAGATTGTAACACCAAACCACAAGCCCTGCCCTGCCTGATTGTGGAGTGTGGTTCCGGGGAGACTAGATTGTAACACCAAACCACAAGCCCTGCCTGATTGTGGTTCCGGGGAGACTAGATTGTAACACCAAACCACAAGCCCTGCCCTGTCTGATTGTGGAGTGTGGTTCCGGGGAGACTAGATTGTAACACCAAACCACAAGCCCTGCCCTGTCTGATTGTGGAGTGTGGTTCCGGGGAGACTAGATTGTAACACCAAACCACAAGCCCTGCCCTGCCTGATTGTGGAGTGTGGTTCCGGGAAGACTAGATTGTAACACCAAACCACAAGCCCTGCCCTGCCTGATTGTGGAGTGTGGTTCCGGGGAGACTAGATTGTAACACCAAACCACAAGCCCTGCCCTGCCTGATTGTGGAGTGTGGTTCCGGGGAGACTAGATTGTAACACCAAACCACAAGCCCTGCCCTGCCTGATTGTGGAGTGTGGTTCCGGGGAGACTAGATTGTAACACCAAACCACAAGCCCTGCCCTGCCCTGCCTGGTTGTGGAGTGTGCTTCCTGGGAGACTAGATTGTAACACCAAACCACAAGCCCTGCCCTGCCCTGCCCTGTCTGATTGTGGAGTGTGGTTCCGGGGAGACTAGATTGTAACACCAAACCACAAGCCCTGCCCTGCCTGATTGTGGAGTGTGGTTCCGGGGAGACTAGATTGTAACACCAAACCACAAGCCCTGCCCTGCCTGATTGTGCAGTGTGGTTCCGGGGGGACTAGATTGTTACACCAAACCACTAGCCCTACCCTGCCCTGTCTGAGTGTGGAGTGTGGTTGCGGGGAGACTAGATTGTAACACCAAACCACAAGCCCTGCCCTGCCTGATTGTGGAGTGTGGTTCCGGGGAGACTAGATTGTAAAGCCAAACCACAAGCCCTGCCCTGTCTGATTGTGAAGTGTGGTTCCGGGGAGACTAGATTGTAACACCAAACCACAAGCCCTGCCCTGCCCTGTCTGATTGTGGAGTGTGGTTCCGGGGAGACTAGATTGTAACACCAAACCACAAGCCCTGCCCTGCCCTGTCTGATTGTGGAGTATGGTTCCGGGGAGACTAGATTGTAACACCAAACCACAAGCCCTGCCCTGCCCTGTCTGATTGTGGAGTGTGGTTCCGGGGAGACTAGATTGTAACACCAAACCACAAGCCCTGCCCTGCCTGATTGTGGAGTGTGGTTCCGGGGAGACTAGATTGTAACACCAAACCACAAGCCCTGCCCTGTCTGATTGTGGAGTGTGGTTCCGGGGAGACTAGATTGTAACACCAAACCACAAGTCCTGCCCTGCCCTGTCTGATTGTGGAGTATGGTTCCGGGGAGACTAGATTGTAACACCAAACCACAAGCCCTGCCCTGCCTGATTGTGGAGTGTGGTTCCGGGGAGACTAGATTGTAAAGCCAAACCACAAGCCCTGCCCTGTCTGATTGTGGAGTGTGGTTCCGGGGAGACTAGATTGTAACACCAAACCACAAGCCCTGCATTGCCCTGTCTGATTGTGGAGTGTGGTTCCGGGGAGACTAGATTGTAACACCAAACCACAAGCCCTGCCCTGCCCTGTCTGATTGTGGAGTGTGGTTCCGGGGAGACTAGATTGTAACACCAAACCACAAGCCCTGCCCTGCCTGATTGTGGAGTGTGGTTCCGGGGAGACTAGATTGTAACACCAAACCACAAGCCCTGCCCTGCCTGATTGTGGAGTGTGGTTCCGGGGAGACTAGATTGTAACACCAAACCACAAGCCCTGCCCTGCCTGTCTGGTTGTGGAGTGTGGTTCCTGGGAGACTAGATTGTAACACCAAACCACAAGCCCTGCCCTGCCTGCCCTGTCTGATTGTGGAGTGTGGTTCCGGGGAGACTAGATTGTAACACCAAACCACAAGCCCTGCCCTGCCTGATTGTGGAGTGTGGTTCCGGGGAGACTAGATTGTAACACCAAACCACAGGCCCTGCCCTGCCTGATTGTGCAGTGTGGTTCCGGGGGGACTAGATTGTTACACCAAACCACTAGCCCTACCCTGCCCTGTCTGAGTGTGGAGTGTGGTTGCGGGGAGACTAGATTGTAACACCAAACCACAAGCCCTGCCCTGCCTGATTGTGGAGTGTGGTTCCGGGGAGACTAGATTGTAAAGCCAAACCACAAGCCCTGCCCTGTCTGATTGTGAAGTGTGGTTCCGGGGAGACTAGATTGTAACACCAAACCACAAGCCCTGCCCTGCCCTGTCTGATTGTGGAGTGTGGTTCCGGGGAGACTAGATTGTAACACCAAACCACAAGCCCTGCCCTGCCCTGTCTGATTGTGGAGTATGGTTCCGGGGAGACTAGATTGTAACACCAAACCACAAGCCCTGCCCTGCCCTGTCTGATTGTGGAGTGTGGTTCCGGGGAGACTAGATTGTAACACCAAACCACAAGCCCTGCCCTGCCTGATTGTGGAGTGTGGTTCCGGGGAGACTAGATTGTAACACCAACCACAAGCCCTGCCCTGTCTGATTGTGGAGTGTGGTTCCGGGCCTGCCCTGCCCTGCCCTGCCCCCTGCCCTGCCCGTCTGATTGTGGAGTGTGGTTCCGGAGACTAGATTGTAACACCAAACCACAAGCCCTGCCCTGCCTGATTGTGGAGTGTGGTTCCGGGAGCCTAGATTGTAAAGCCAAACCACAAGCCTGCCCTGTCTGATTGTGATGTGGCCGGGGGGACTAGATTGTAACACCAAACCACAAGCCCTGCATTGCCCTGTCTGATTGTGGAGTGTGGTTCCGGGGAGATTATTGTAACACCAAACCACAAGCCCTGCCCTGCCCTGTCTGATTGTGGAGTATGGTTCCGGGGATACTAGATTGTAACACCAAACCATAAGCCCTGCCCTACCCTGTCTGATTTTGGAGTGTGGTTCCGGGGAGACTAGATTGTAACACCAAACCACAAGCCCTGCCCTGCCTGATTGTGGAGTGTGGTTCCGGGGAGACTAGATTGTAACACCAAACCACAAGCGCTGCCCTGCCTGATTGTGGAGTGTGGTTGCGGGGAGACTAGATTGTAACACCAAACCACAAGCCCTGCCCTGCCCTGTCTGATTGTGGAGTATGGTTCCGGGGAGACTAGATTGTAACACCAAACCACAAGCCCTGCCCTGCCCTGTCTGATAGTGGAGTGTGGTTCCTGGGAGACTAGATTGTAACACCAAACCACAAGCCCTGCCCTGCCTGATTGTGGAGTGTGGTTCCGGGGAGCCTAGATGTAAAGCCAAACCACAAGCCTGCCCGTCTGATTGTGGAGTGTGGGTTCCGGGGAGACTAGATGTAACACCAAACCACAAGCCCTGCATTGCCCTGTCTGATTGTGGAGTGTGGTTCCGGGGAGACTAGATTGTAACTCCAAACCACAAGCCCTGCCCTGCCCTGTCTGATTGTGGAGTATGGTTCCGGGGAGACTAGATTGTAACACCAAACCACAAGCCCTGCCCTGCCTGATTGTGGAGTGTGGTTCCGGGGAGACTAGAT
>CM026389.1:41885103-41921289 GCA_014843695.1 Archivesica marissinica | reverse complement strand
ATCTCAATAACAGCTACATCCATGATACTGCTACCTCCATATAACCTCGACATCTCAATAACAGCTACATCCCTATAACCTCGACATCTCAATAATAGCTACATGATACTACTACCTCCCTATAACCTCGACATCTCAATAACAACTACATCCATGATACTGCTACCTCCCTATAACCTCGACATCTCAATAACAGCTACATCCATGATACTGCTACCTCCATATAACCTCGACATCTCAATAACAGCTACATCCCTATAACCTCGACACCTCAATAATAGCTACATGATACTACTACCTCCCTATAACCTCGACATCTCAATAATAGCTACATTGATACTGCTACCTCACTATAACCTCGACATCTCAATAATAGCTACATGATACTACTACCTCCCTATAACCTCGACATCTCAATAATAGCTACATGATACTTCTACCTCCCTATAACCTCGACATCTCAATAATAGCTACATGATACTACTACCTCACTATAACCTCGACATCTCAATAATAGCTACATGATACTACTACCTCCCTATAACCTCGACATCTCAATAACAGCTACATCCATGATACTGCTACCTCACTATAACCTCGACATCTCAATAACAGCTACATGATACTGCTACCTCCCTATAACCTCGACATCTCAATAACAACTACATCCATCTTACTACTACCTCCCTATAACCTCGACATCTCAATAACAGCTACATCCATGATACTGCTACCTCCCTATAACCTCGACATCTCAATAACAGCTACATGATACTACTACCTCCCTATAACCTCGACATCTCAATAACAACTACATCCATGATACTGCTACCTCACTATAACCTCGACATCTCAATAACAGCTACATGATACTCTACCTCCTATAACCTCGACATCTCAATAACAACTACATCCATGATACTGCTACCTCACTATAACCTCGACATCTCAATAACAGCTACATGATACTACTACCTCCCTATAACCTCGACATCTCAATAACAGCTACATGATACTACTACCTCCCTATAACCTCGACATCTCAATAACAACTACATCCATGATACTGCTACCTCACTATAACCTCGACATCTCAATAATAGCTACATGATACTACTACCTCCCTATAACCTCGACATCTCAATAACAACTACATCCTATAACCTCGACACTCAATAATAGCTACATGATACTACTACCTCCCTATAACCTCGACATCTCAATAACAATACATCCATGATACTGCTACCTCCCTATAACCTCGACATCTCAATAACAGCTACATCCATGATACTGCTACCTCCTATAACCTCGACATCTCAATAACAGCTACTCCTATAACTCGACACTCAATAATAGCTACATGATACTACTACCTCCTATAACCTCGACATCTCAATAACAACTACATCATGATACTGCTACCTCCTTATAACCTCGACATCTCAATAATAGCTACATGATACTACTACCTCACTATAACCTCGACATCTCAATAATAGCTACATGATACTACTACCTCCCTATAACCTCGACATCTCAATAATAGCTACATGATACTACTACCTCACTATAACCTCGACATCTCAATAATAGCTACATGATACTACTACCTCCCTATAACCTCGACATCTCAATAACAGCTACATCCATGATACTGCTACCTCACTATAACCTCGACATCTCAATAACAGCTACATGATACTGCTACCTCCCTATAACCTCGACATCTCAATAACAACTACATCCATCTTACTACTACTCCCTATAACCTCGACATCTCAATAACAGCTACATCCATGATACTGCTACCTCCCTATAACCTCGACATCTCAATAACAGCTACATGATACTACTACCTCCCTATAACCTCGACATCTCAATAACAACTACATCCATGATACTGCTACCTCACTATAACCTCGACATCTCAATAACAGCTACATGATACTACTACCTCCCTATAACCTCGACATCTCAATAACAACTACATCCATGATACTTCTACCTCACTATAACCTCGACATCTCAATAACAGCTACATGATACTACTACCTCCCTATAACCTCGACATCTCAATAACAGCTACATGATACTACTACCTCCCTATAACCTCGACATCTCAATAACAACTACATCCATGATACTGCTACCTCACTATAACCTCGACATCTCAATAACAGCTACATGATACTACTACCTCCCTATAACCTCGACATCTCAATAACAGCTATATGATACTGCTACCTCACTATAACCTCGACATCTCAATAACTGCTACATGATACTGCTACCTCACTATAACCTCGACATCTCAATAACAGCTACCTCCATGATACTCTACCTCCTATAACCTCGACATCTCAATAACTCTACCTCACTATAACCTCGACATCTCAATAACTGCTACATGATACTGCTACCTCACTATAACCTCGACATCTCAATAACAGCTACCTCCATGATACTACTACCTCACTATAACCTCAACATCTCAATAACAGCTATATGATACTGCTACCTCACTATAACCTCGACATCTCAATAACTGCTACATGATACTGCTACCTCACTATAACCTCGACATCTCAATAACAGCTACCTCCATGATACTACTACCTCACTATAACCTCGACATCTCAATAACTGCTACCTCCATCTTACTACTACCTCCCTATAACCTCGACATCTCAATAATAGCTACATGATACTGCTACCTCCCTATAACCTCGACATCTCAATAACAGCTACATGATACTGCTACCTCCCTATAACCTCGACATCTCAATAACAGCTACATGATACTGCTACCTCCCTATAACCTCGACATCTCAATAATAGCTACATGATACTGCTACCTCCCTATAACCTCGACATCTCAATAATAGCTACATGATACTACTACCTCACTATAACCTCGACATCTCAATAATAGCTACATGATACTACTACCTCCCTATAACCTCGACATCTCAATAACAGCTACATGATACTTCTACCTCCCTATAACCTCGACATCTCAATAATAGCTACATGATACTACTACCTCACTATAACCTCGACATCTCAATAATAGCTACATGATACTACTACCTCCCTATAACCTCGACATCTCAATAACAGCTACATGATACTTCTACCTCCCTATAACCTCGACATCTCAATAATAGCTACATGATACTACTACCTCACTATAACCTCGACATCTCAATAATAGCTACATGATACTACTACCTCCCTATAACCTCGACATCTCAATAACAGCTACATGATACTGCTACCTCCCTATAACCTCGACATCTCAATAACAGCTACATGATACTACTACCTCACTATAACCTCGACATCTCAATAATAGCTACATGATACTACTACCTCCCTATAACCTCGACATCTCAATAACAGCTACATGATACTGCTACCTCCCTATAACCTCGACATCTCAATAACAGCTACATGATACTACTACCTCACTATAACCTCGACATCTCAATAACAGCTACATGATACTACTACCTCCCTATAACCTCGACATCTCAATAACAGCTACATGATACTGCTACCTCCCTATAACCTCGACATCTCAATAACAGCTACATGATACTACTACCTCACTATAACCTCGACATCTCAATAATAGCTACATGATACTACTACCTCCCTATAACCTCGACATCTCAATAACAGCTACATGATACTTCTACCTCCCTATAACCTCGACATCTCAATAATAGCTACATGATACTACTACCTCCCTATAACCTCGACATCTCAATAATAGCTACATGATACTACTACCTCCCTATAACCTCGACATCTCAATAACAGCTACATCCATGATACTGCTACCTCACTATAACCTCGACATCTCAATAACAGCTACATGATACTGCTACCTCCCTATAACCTCGACATCTCAATAACAACTACATCCATCTTACTACTACCTCCCTATAACCTCGACATCTCAATAACAGCTACATCCATGATACTGCTACCTCCCTATAACCTCGACATCTCAATAACAGCTACATGATACTACTACCTCCCTATAACCTCGACATCTCAATAACAACTACATCCATGATACTTCTACCTCACTATAACCTCGACATCTCAATAACAGCTACATGATACTGCTACCTCACTATAACCTCGACATCTCAATAACAGCTACCTCCATGATACTACTACCTCACTATAACCTCGACATCTCAATAACAGCTACATGATCTCTACCTCACTATAACCTCGACATCTCAATAACAACTACATCCTGATACTCTACCTCCTATAACCTCGACATCTCAATAACAGCTACATGATACTCTACCTCCTATAACCTCGACATCTCAATAACAGCTACTCCATGATACTCTACCTCCTATAACCTACATCTCAATAACAGCTATATGATACTGCTACCTCACTATAACCTCGACATCTCAATAACTGCTACATGATACTGCTACCTCACTATAACCTCGACATCTCAATAACAGCTACATCCATGATACTACTACCTCACTATAACCTCGACATCTCAATAACAGCTACATCCATGATACTTACCTCCCTATAACCTCGACATCTCAATAACAGCTACATCCATGATACTGCTACCTCCCTATAACCTCGACATCTCAATAACAGCTACTCCATGATACTGCTACCTCCCTATAACCTCGACATCTCAATAACAGCTACATCCATATACTGCTACCTCCCTATAACCTCGACATCTCAATAACAGCTACCTCCATGATACTGCTACCTCCCTATAACCTCGACATCTCAATAACAGCTACCTCCATGATACTACTACCTCACTATAACCTCGACATCTCAATAACAGCTACATGATACTACTACCTCACTATAACCTCGACATCTCAATAACAACTACATCCATGATACTTCTACCTCACTATAACCTCGACATCTCAATAACTGCTACATGATACTGCTACCTCACTATAACCTCGACATCTCAATAACAGCTACTCCATGATACTACTACCTCACTATAACCTCAACATCTCAATAACAGCTATATGATACTGCTACCTCACTATAACCTCGACATCTCAATAACTGCTACATGATACTGCTACCTCACTATAACCTCGACATCTCAATAACAGCTACCTCCATGATACTACTACCTCACTATAACCTCGACATCTCAATAACTGCTACCTCCATCTTACTACTACCTCCCTATAACCTCGACATCTCAATAATAGCTACATGATACTACTACCTCCCTATAACCTCGACATCTCAATAACAGCTACATCCATGATACTGCTACCTCACTATAACCTCGACATCTCAATAACAGCTACATGATACTGCTACCTCCCTATAACCTCGACATCTCAATAACAACTACATCCATCTTACTACTACCTCCCTATAACCTCGACATCTCAATAACAGCTACATCCATGATACTGCTACCTCCCTATAACCTCGACATCTCAATAACAGCTACATGATACTACTACCTCCCTATAACCTCGACATCTCAATAACAACTACATCCATGATACAGCTACCTCACTATAACCTCGACATCTCAATAACAACTACATCCATGATACAGCTACCTCACTATAACCTCGACATCTCAATAACAACTACATCCATGATACTGCTACCTCCCTATAACCTCGACATCTCAATAACAACTACATCCATCTTACTACTACCTCCCTATAACCTCGACATCTCAATAACAACTACATCCATGATACTGCTACCTCACTATAACCTCGACATCTCAATAATAGCTACATGATACTACTACCTCCCTATAACCTCGACATCTCAATAACAACTACATCCCTATAACCTCGACACCTCAATAATAGCTACATGATACTACTACCTCCCTATAACCTCGACATCTCAATAACAACTACATCCATGATACTGCTACCTCCCTATAACCTCGACATCTCAATAACAGCTACATCCATGATACTGCTACCTCCATATAACCTCGACATCTCAATAACAGCTACATCCCTATAACCTCGACACCTCAATAATAGCTACATGATACTACTACCTCCCTATAACCTCGACATCTCAATAACAACTACATCCATGATACTGCTACCTCCCTATAACCTCGACATCTCAATAACAGCTACATCCATGATACTGCTACCTCCATATAACCTCGACATCTCAATAACAGCTACATCCATCTTACTACTACCTCACTATAACCTCGACATCTCAATAACAGCTACATCCATCTTACTACTACCTCACTATAACCTCGACATCTCAATAACAACTACATCCATGATACTGCTACCTCCCTATAACCTCGACATCTCAATAACAGCTACATCCATGATACTGCTACCTCCCTATAACCTCGACATCTCAATAACAGCTACATGATACTACTACCTCACTATAACCTCGACATCTCAATAACAACTACATCCCTATAACCTCGACATCTCAATAACAACTACATCCATGATACTGCTACCTCCCTATAACCTCGACATCTCAATAACAGCTACATCCATGATACTGCTACCTCCCTATAACCTCGACATCTCAATAACAGCTACATGATACTACTACCTCACTATAACCTCGACATCTCAATAACAGCTACATCCCTATAACCTCGACATCTCAATAACAACTACATCCATGATACTGCTACCTCCCTATAACCTCGACATCTCAATAACAGCTACATCCATGATACTGCTACCTCCCTATAACCTCGACATCTCAATAACAGCTACCTCCATGATACTGCTACCTCCCTATAACCTCGACATCTCAATAACAGCTACATCCATCATACTGCTACCTCCCTATAACCTCGACATCTCAATAACAGCTACCTCCATGATACTGCTACCTCCCTATAACCTCGACATCTCAATAACAGCTACCTCCATGATACTACTACCTCACTATAACCTCGACATCTCAATAACAACTACATGATACTACTACCTCACTATAACCTCGACATCTCAATAACAACTACATCCATGATACTTCTACCTCACTATAACCTCGACATCTCAATAACTGCTACATGATACTGCTACCTCACTATAACCTCGACATCTCAATAACAGCTACCTCCATGATACTACTACCTCACTATAACCTCAACATCTCAATAACAGCTATATGATACTGCTACCTCACTATAACCTCGACATCTCAATAACTGCTACATGATACTGCTACCTCACTATAACCTCGACATCTCAATAACAGCTACCTCCATGATACTACTACCTCACTATAACCTCGACATCTCAATAACTGCTACCTCCATCTTACTACTACCTCCCTATAACCTCGACATCTCAATAATAGCTACATGATACTACTACCTCCCTATAACCTCGACATCTCAATAACAGCTACTATGATACTGCTACCTCCCTATAACCTCGACATCTCAATAACAGCTACATGATACTGCTACCTCCCTATAACCTCGACATCTCAATAATAGCTACATGATACTACTACCTCCCTATAACCTCGACATCTCAATAATAGCTACATGATACTACTACCTCCCTATAACCTCGACATCTCAATAACAGCTACATGATACTACTACCTCCCTATAACCTCGACATCTCAATAACAGCTACATGATACTACTACCTCACTATAACCTCGACATCTCAATAACAGCTACATGATACTACTACCTCCCTATAACCTCGACATCTCAATAACATACATCCATGATACTGCTACCTCACTATAACCTCGACATCTCAATAACAGCTACATGATACTCTACCTCCCTATAACCTCGACATCTCAATAACACTACATCCCTATTAGCTACATGATACTACTACCTCCCTATAACCTCGACATCTCAATAACAGCTACATCCATGATACTGCTACCTCCCTATAACCTCGACATCTCAATAACAGCTACATGATACTGCTACCTCCTATAACCTCGACATCTCAATAACACTACATCCTATAACCTCGACATCTCAATAACAACTACATCCATGATACTACTACCTCCCTATAACCTCGACATCTCAATAACAGCTACATCCATGATACTGCTACCTCCCTATAACCTCGACATCTCAATAACAGCTACATGATACTACTACCTCACTATAACCTCGACATCTCAATAACAACTACATCCCTATACCCGACATCTCATAACAACTACATCCCTATAACCTCGACATCTCAATAACAACTACATCCATGATACTGCTACCTCCCTATAACCTCGACATCTCAATAACAGCTACATCCATGATACTGCTACCTCCCTATAACCTCGACATCTCAAATTGACATCTCAATAACAACTACATCCATGATACTGCTACCTCCCTATAACCTCGACATCTCAATAACAGCTACATCCATGATACTGCTACCTCCCTATAACCTCGACATCTCAATAACAGCTACATCCATGATACTGCTACCTCCCTATAACCTCGACATCTCAATAACAGCTACATCCATACTACTACCTCCTATAACCTCGACATCTCAATAACAACTACATCCATGATACTGCTACCTCCCTATAACCTCGACATCTCAATAACAGCTACATCCATGATACTGCTACCTCCCTATAACCTCGACATCTCAATAACAGCTACTCCATGATACTGCTACCTCCCTATAACCTCGACATCTCAATAACAGCTACATCCATCATACTGCTACCTCCCTATAACCTCGACATCTCAATAACAGCTACCTCCATGATACTGCTACTCCCTATAACCTCGACATCTCAATAACAGCTACCTCCATGATACTACTACCTCACTATAACCTCGACATCTCAATAACAACTACATCTACATCCATGATACTTCTACCTCACTATAACCTCGACATCTCAATAACTGCTACATGATACTGCTACCTCACTATAACCTCGACATCTCAATAACAGCTACCTCCATGATACTACTACCTCACTATAACCTCAACATCTCAATAACAGCTATATGATACTGCTACCTCACTATAACCTCGACATCTCAATAACTGCTACATGATACTGCTACCTCACTATAACCTCGACATCTCAATAACAGCTACCTCCATGATACTACTACCTCACTATAACCTCGACATCTCAATAACTGCTACCTCCATCTTACTACTACCTCCCTATAACCTCGACATCTCAATAATAGCTACATGATACTACTACCTCACTATAACCTCGACATCTCAATAACAGCTACATGATACTGCTACCTCCCTATAACCTCGACATCTCAATAATAGCTACATGATACTGCTACCTCCCTATAACCTCGACATCTCAATAATAGCTACATGATACTACTACCTCACTATAACCTCGACATCTCAATAATAGCTACATGATACTACTACCTCCCTATAACCTCGACATCTCAATAACAGCTACATGATACTTCTACCTCCCTATAACCTCGACATCTCAATAATAGCTACATGATACTACTACCTCACTATAACCTCGACATCTCAATAATAGCTACATGATACTACTACCTCCCTATAACCTCGACATCTCAATAACAGCTACATGATACTGCTACCTCCCTATAACCTCGACATCTCAATAACAGCTACATGATACTACTACCTCCCTATAACCTCGACATCTCAATAACAACTACATCATACTACTACCTCCCTATAACCTCGACATCTCAATAACAGCTACATGATACTGCTACCTCCCTATAACCTCGACATCTCAATAACAGCTACATGATACTACTACCTCCCTATAACCTCGACATCTCAATAACAACTACATCCATGATACAGCTACCTCACTATAACCTCGACATCTCAATAACAACTACATGATACTGCTACCTCCCTATAACCTTGACATCTCAATAACAACTACATCCATCTTACTACTACCTCCCTATAACCTCGACATCTCAATAACAACTACATCCATGATACTGCTACCTCACTATAACCTCGACATCTCAATAATAGCTACATGATACTACTACCTCCCTATAACCTCGACATCTCAATAACAACTACATCCCTATAACCTCGACACCTCAATAATAGCTACATGATACTACTACCTCCCTATAACCTCGACATCTCAATAACAACTACATCCATGATACTGCTACCTCCCTATAACCTCGACATCTCAATAACAGCTACATCCATGATACTGCTACCTCCATATAACCTCGACATCTCAATAACAGCTACATCCCTATAACCTCGACACCTCAATAATAGCTACATGATACTACTACCTCCCTATAACCTCGACATCTCAATAACAACTACATCCATGATACTGCTACCTCCCTATAACCTCGACATCTCAATAACAGCTACATCCATGATACTGCTACCTCCATATAACCTCGACATCTCAATAACAGCTACATCCATCTTACTACTACCTCACTATAACCTCGACATCTCAATAACAGCTACATCCCTATAACCTCGACACCTCAATAATAGCTACATGATACTGCTACCTCCCTATAACCTCGACATCTCAATAACAGCTACATGATACTGCTACCTCCCTATAACCTCGACATCTCAATAACAACTACATCCATGATACTGCTACCTCACTATAACCTCGACATCTCAATAATAGCTACATCCTTGTAACAGTAACCTCCCTATAACAGCCACAGTGCACACAGGTTGTACAGCTACAATATGCAATCTTACCCATTTTGACATGTTCAACCATGCTGCCTTCATCCGAAGATATAGTTTCCAGCTCGCGTGGCACTGAAATACAAAATATATTTACAACCTCTCCATACAGTAATACCGCCACTAACGCTCAACTCTAATAAAGTAGCAGTTAATTTCTTAGAGAGAGATTTTCACTACTATTTAGACAGTCCTCTCTCTTACCCAGCTGACGGGTCTGTCTAAATGGCCAAGAAACGATTAAAGCCTGTCTTGCCTGGCTTCTCCCTTTTATGTGTTGTACTAAAATCCCTTTATATTTAAGATTTTGCGAAATAATTGAAGAGGAAAATCGAGGCAAAAAACTACAGTATCGATATTGTAATCGTTAAGAGTTTTAGGCTATCTACTAAAATTACAAATCATTTTCTGCAGTCTGGGAAGAGCTCACTCACTCACTCACTCACTCACTCACTCACTCACTCACTCACTCACTCACTCACTCAATCAATCAATCAATCAACACTGTGTGCTTCAATGATTTGAATCAATCATCATGCTTGATTTACAAATATGTACATGGTAATAATAATAATAACAACTGTAAAACGATTTAACATGAACACTTTTTATTGAACTGCATTTCATGGATTCATTAGATACTTGACCTAGATCTACTTGCAAAAGCGATTAGAGTTCGCGCAGTTCGCGGGTGGCTTAATATCTCAAACCTTTATAGCCGCGAAATCGTTCAGAACAATAAAAACGTGAAACATAATATCTGCGAAAGTTTCTAGGTTTACAGTACAGTCAAACCTGTGTTAGTGGTCACCTCCATTAATCAGCCAACCTGTATTAAGCAGCCAGTTTCCAGATTCCCAATTGGTTGTTTTATTATATATTTGACCTCTATTAAGCAGCCACCTGTGCTAAGCAGCCACTTTCTCTGACTCCCTTGGCTGGCTCCTTAAGACAGGTTTGACTGTATTTGCTTTGGGCATCAACAACTTATATATGGTCACTCTCCAGTTATTAGTGGCGTAGGAAAACCCTGGGTGCCCCTTCAAGCAGCACTGCCCGGGTAGAACTACCGACCTATCACAAGCTAGCTAAAACAACTACAGCAAATATGATGTGATTGATGGTATATTTATTTCATAGAGATAGTAGAAGAAAGTAACGAACCTTTACCATCGGCAGATTTCTTGCCTTCCTTGTCTGCATCTCCACTGAAACACAAACATATACATATAGAATAGTGTTATCGAAATTTCTGCTCTCATCGCATGATCTTATGATACAAACGGGAAGATACACAACTATTCCAATAATGATCGAAAATGCGTCAACTGTTCGATGAATGTCATTGAAAACGAATATCACTTTATTTGCATATCCAAATTATAGACAATTACCTAAAGATTTTATGAAACCATAGTATTGTAGTTGGCCAAATACATACAAATTCGAAAACCTAATGTCAAATAAATCCGTATCAATCTCGCGAAATATATCGTTTTTGCTTTCGAATAAGAAAACATCTAGGTAATACATGAATACACGAACATTGCAGTAATTATATTCCACGTGTCACTTGTTGTACTTTTTCATCAACAAATTATTAACTGATATATTCAAACATCTCAGAAAACTGTATCATGTATTTCACTATTTGTCAAGCTTCATCATTTGTGGCTATAAATGTGCTTATGCTATTTAATGCCAATAAACATTATGTTATGTTGTTATGGTATGTTACATAATGAATACTTCCACCAATGATTCACTCATACAAGGATGTTATTAAACTGGAACACACAAAGACAAGGTTCTGCTGAGCCTTGTATATCAACGGAGGCGAGCCTAATCAATTTATATTTATAAGATGGTAACCTAATATACTATTTATTCATGACCTGAAATGCATCATACCAATTGTGAAGCTATGACACCACGGCAGTACGATGTCACAGCGGTACGATGTCATGGCGGTACAATGTCACAGCGGTACGATGTCATAAAAGTTTATTAGACAGGTCGCGTTTGCACGTTATTTTGCATGAACGTGGGATAAATCGTATAACCATTCTAATGAAATCCTACCCTTCTTCCTTGACTTTACTTTTCTCACTCTGTTTGCTACTTGCGCTGCCATGTGGACTTTGACCTCTGTCCTGCCCAGAAGCCTGTAAATCATAGAATGTAATGGTTTATAACAAACAACTGTATAACAATATGTAAATCATAGAATGTAATGGTTTATAACAAACAACTGTACAACAATGTGTAAATCATAGAATGTAATGGTTTATAACAAACAACTGTACAACAATGTGTAAATCATAGAATGTAATGGTTTATAACAAACAACTGTACAACAATGTGTAAATCATAGAATGTAATGGTTTATAACAACTGTACAACAATGTGTAAATCATAGAATGTAATGGTTTATAACAACTGTACAACAATGTGTAAATCATAGAATGTAATGGTTTATAACAAACAACTGTACAACAATGTGTAAATCATAGAATGTAATGGTTTATAACAACTGTACAACAATGTGTAAATCATAGAATGTAATGGTTTATAACAAACAACTGTACAACAATGTGTAAATCATAGAATGTAATGGTTTATAACAACTGTACAACAATGTGTAAATCATAGAATGTAATGGTTTATAACAACTGTACAACAATGTGTAAATCATAGAATGTAATGGTTTATAACAACTGTATAACAATATGTAAATCATAGAATGTAATGGTTTATAACAACTGTACAACAATGTGTAAATCATAGAATGTAATGGTTTATAACAACTGTATAACAATATGTAAATCATAGAATGTAATGGTTTATAACAAACAACTGTACAACAATGTGTAAATCATAGAATGTAATGGTTTATAACAACTGTACAACAATGTGTAAATCATAGAATGTAATGGTTTATAACAAACAACTGTACAACAATGTGTAAATCATAGAATGTAATGGTTTATAACAACTGTACAACAATGCGTAAAGCATAGAATGTAATGGTTTATAACAACTGTACAACAATGTGTAAAGCATAGAATGTAATGGTTTATAACAACTGTACAACAATGTGTAAATCATAGAATGTAATGGTTTATAACAACTGTACAACAATGTGTAAATCATAGAATGTAATGGTTTATAACAACTGTACAACAATGTGTAAATCATTTTCAAAGAGATCAACATTTACTAGATGGCTACATGATACACTGCATATCGTATTGGCTGTCCGATTAGCGTAGTGGTTAGAGCGCTTGCTTCTCACAATTGCAACCAGGTTCAATCCTCAGACCGGGAAGTGTGTGAGATGGTACGGTGGTTGCCAGATCGGACAGGTGGGGTTTCTCCGGGTACCTCCCACACGAATGACCACATTTAAGCTTTCATCCGTACCAACGAGAGTGATTAACATAAGTTGTTAGAACTTGCTTCGCAATCGTTGTAAAATAAATAAAGTTTAAAAAAATAAATAATTTGTGAACTTGATGTCACAGCGTTATGACGTCTCATAAAGTTTATTGGGCACTGCCTAATAAAACAAAAAAGTGCCTGTTTTTTACCATTATTACGCATAAAGGTAGGATAAAACTGTAGTCAAGGCAATACTGCTCACCGTTTCTCCAGGTCTATTAAGGATATCATCATCCGAATCATTATCCGACCAATCACTGAAGTTCTGCTCAATATTCTCCAGGTTGGTATCTATAAATAGAGATAAATAATACCCACAATGCTTCAGTGGTTAACACAATGCACTGCGATAACAGATTCCATATCCCGTCTGACAATATTAACAGTTATTCAGACAGGACTATAAACCGAGGTCTCAGGATTCAGTTTAAACATTATTTATTTCAGTATTTGTACATGTAATCAAGAAATGAACATTTTACATATAATTTAACAGCACTAGACTGAAAGGGATTAGAACGAAAGAAAACGTATATAGTTCTTCTCCCTACCAATTGCAGGAAAATAATAGAGTGGTGGAAGCTATGCTCGGCGTAAATCCTACATATCATGGCATATAAAAAAAAGTTAAATGCATTTGCCGTATATTATTATTTTCTTAAGTCGTGAACACAACTTTCAAAAAATTGTTGTTGAAACTTTTAGCTTCATTACGTGACCATGGGCCTCACTACAGCTATCGCAATGGCACATGTTTCTATTGGGAACTAGATACTTTAGGGCACCTATGCACGGCGTACATGAATTTGTTGATGTATGCACGTGTAAATGTTGAATATATTATTTTGACTTAGTAACATCAATAACTAACACTATTAAAACTCATAAGAAACTTTTTTCTGGTTATTTGTACATGTTTGTCCAATTCGGATAGCTACCTGAAATGCTCATAAACCGCATCATTTCGGTGGAAAAATATTCCCATCAAGTTATCTGTTTATATTCGGCTACTGAACCAGTCAGGTGACAGTTGCATTAGGCTACCGGCACGCACAACGGAATGCTATTGAACCATGCTTCACCTCTGTCAGCGAAAATAGGTTAAAACTATTTAAATATTTTAAATACGGATGTAAATGGAAAAAATACGCCGAGCATAAGAATACGTCGAACATACGTTCCACCTCTCTATATATAACAATGAAAATACGTGAAATCTCAGGATTCAGTGCTATACACAGGGCATGTGAAAGAACAAAGGATGATTCTAGAATTGCGCTATCATCCAAATAATAAAATGACTAAAATACTTCTGGAGGTGTAAATTGACATGTTCTTTGTAGATTTAAATAAGACCTAAAAGTTTACATTCCTGGTTTGAACATGCAGATTGTTTCATAATTTTGGGGACAGAACTGTTTATAACGACTGTTAAAATTGTGTCATTAATCTAACATAAATGTCTATTTTATTGAACATAATCATTTTTTCAAAACTCAAGAAAGAAGTTTTCATTTCAGGTTTTTATGAAACTGACCAATCACAAAGAAGTTTACACTTCAGGTGTTAAGAAACTGACCAATCAAAAAGAAATTTTCATGTCAGGTTTTTAAAACACTGACCAATCAGAAAGAAGTGTTTGTTTCAGGTGCTTCAGACACTGACCAATCAGAAAGAAGTGTTTGTTTTAGGTGCTTCAGACACTGACCAATCATAAAGAAGTGTTTGTTTCAGGTGCTTCAGACACTGACCAATCATAAAGAAGTGTTTGTTTCAGGTGCTTCAGACACTGACCAATCAGAAAGAAGTGTTTGTTTCAGGTGCTTCAGACACTGACCAATCAGAAAGAAGTGTTTGTTTCAGGTGCTTCAGACACTGACCAATCAGAAAGAAGTGTTTGTTTCAGGTGCTTCAGACACTGACCAATCATAAAGAAGTGTTTGTTTCAGGTGCTTCAGACACTGACCAATCAGAAAGAAGTGTTTGTTTCAGGTGCTTCAGACACTGACCAATCATAAAGAAGTGTTTGTTTCAGGTGCTTCAGACACTGACCAATCATAAAGAAGTGTTTGTTTCAGGTGCTTCAGACACTGACCAATCATAAAGAAGTGTTTGTTTCAGGTGCTTCAGACACTGACCAATCAGAAAGAAGTGTTTGTTTCAGGTGCTTCAGACACTGACCAATCAGAAAGAAGTGTTTGTTTCAGGTGCTTCAGACACTGGCCAATCAGAAAGAAGTGTTTGTTTCAGGTGCATCAGACACTGACCAATCAGAAAGAAATGTTTGTTTCAGGTGCTTCAGACACTGACCAATCAGAAAGAAGTGTTTGTTTCAGGTGCTTCAGATACTGACCAATCAGAAAGAAGTGTTTGTTTCAGGTGCTTCAGACACTGACCAATCAGAAAGTGTTTGTTTCAGGTGCTTCAGATACTGACCAATCATAAAGAAGTGTTTGTTTCAGGTGCTTCAGACACTGACCAATCAGAAAGTGTTTGTTTCAGATGCTTCTGACACTGACCAATCAGAAAGAAATGTTCGTCTCAGGTGCTTCAGACACTGACCAATCAGAAAGAAGTGTTTGTTTCAGGTGCTTCAGACATTGACCAATCAGAAAGAAGTGTTTGTTTCAGGTGCTTCAGACATTGACCAATCAGAAAGAAGTGTTTGTTTCAGGTGCTTCAGACACTGACCAATCAGAAAGAAATGTTTGTCTCAGGTGCTTCAGACATTGACCAATCAGAAAGAAGTGTTTGTCTCAGGTGCTTCAGACACTCACCAATCAGAAAGAAGTGTTTGTTTCAGGTGCTTCAGACACACTGACCAATCAGAAAGAAGTGTTTGTTTCAGGTGCTTCAGACATTGACCAATCAGAAAGAAGTGTTTGTTTCAGGTGCTTCAGACACTGACCAATCATAAAGAAGTGTTTGTTTCAGGTGCTTCAGACATTGACCAATCAGAAAGAAGTGTTTGTTTCAGGTGCTTCAGACACACTGACCAATCAGAAAGAAGTGTTTGTTTCTGGTGCTTCAGACACACTGACCAATCAGAAAGAAGTGTTTGTTTCAGGTGCTTCAGACACTGACCAATCAGAAAGAAGTGTTTGTTTCAGGTGCTTCAGACACTGACCAATCAGAAAGAAGTGTTTGTTTCAGGTGCTTCTGACACTGACCAATCAGAAAGAAAAGAATGTAACAAATCAATCATCGTACCTTCCCTGTCCGAACCGACTGTGTCTTTGATGACATAACCTGCCAGCTGTCCCACACCTGAAGCATACAAGAAAGTCAATTAAATATCTGTGTCAATAAACTCAAACAAAGCTTGTATATTTATAAATCGCAAACAATATCATGCATCTAAAGTAATTAATTAAGAGTTAACATATATGGTTTTATATCGTTTATCATTTTAGTCACATTTATTGGGAGCAAGTCTTCTGTGTCTCACTCAATCATTGGTCAAATTCATTAAATGTCTTGACACTTTTGATTAGCCTTTGTGCTAGTATAAATTCTGAGACCTAAGTTGCTTCTACACAGACGGATATGTAGTCCAGTGGTAACACGCTGGACTGGTAATCCAGGGATCGCAGGTTCGATCCCCCGTCTGACCCTAATAAAATATAGCATAACATAGCTTAATTACGACTCGATAAGAAAGGAGGTACAGAGAACATAAGACTATACATGTATTATGTCAATCAAGCATAGCTTACAGACGGATCTATTGTCCAGTGGTAACACGCTGGACTGGTAATCCAGTGATCGCAGGTTCGATTCCCCATCTGACCCTAATAAAATTAACAGTCTTTCAGATGGGACGTTAAACCGAGGTCTCGTGTCGGTGCTGTACACTGTGCACGTAAAAGAACAAGAGGAGACTCTGGAATGGGTCTCTTTCTGTATTATTGCACTATCCTCCAACAATCTAAAATGACGAATCTTTTCAGGAGGCGTCGCTCATATGGGCAACCGGTAGTGACGATAAATAAACGTAAAACACACACGCTTCTACATATATGTTCTGACCAAACATAACACAATGCGACCGTAAGCAACAATCATACTTCTGCTTGTCCCATGGTATGCAGGAGAAAAATGTGCGGAAAGCTATTTATTTTTCAACTTTAAAAATAATTATATTATAACAAACTCCATCTGGAGAAACAAGCTTCGAGCAGACAAAAAGATAATGAATCCTCACAGATACATACATCATTTTTTTATATAAACTTTATTTATTTTACAAAGATTGCGAAGCAAATTTTAACAACTTATATTAATAACTCTCGCGTGGATGAGAGAGTATATGTGGTCATTCATGTGAGAGGAAACCGGAGTACCCGGAGAAAACCCACATGTCCGATCTGTTGACCATCGTATCATCTCACATACTTCCCGGTACGAGGATCAAACCCAGGTTGCATTGGTGAGAAGCGAGCGCGCTAACCACTGCGCTAATCGGACAGTAAGTTTACACTAAAATAGACTTGCCACCTTCTTGATAGGCATCCGTTTTCCGTCTCTTGCTGTCTCCGCTGTCCGACCCATCTCGAGAATGCGACCGTGACCGTTTCCTATCCAAACTTTCTGTGTCCTAAAATAAAAACCATAATTATATACGCAGGAAGGGTTGTAATTAACCCATTTCATTCTGGATACATTTAAAGGTTTTTGCAAACAACATAGATCCAGATCAGCTGCAGCGTGATGCTGCATGCTAATGAGGATCTATGTTGTTTGCTACATAGCCAAGTGTCTTAGCAAGATCATCTGAATAGCAAACAGCATAGAGCCTGATCAGACGGCATGTTCCTTGGCGGTTGATCTGGCTCTATGTTCTTTGCAAATACTGTTTGAACGGTATCCAGAATGAAATGGGTTAATGTTACTACAACTCGTGACCTGACATACTTGCTTTCTATTCAAATGCATACAATGAATCGTTTGCCTTTGAGGCTTAAAGTCGCACCTACAGCTTAGATCATGTAACGACTCTCCATTGGTGGAGAAGACCCCATATAATAGTTTTTCATGCACGGGCGGACACCCAGGTTGAACCACTGACCTTCCGCAAGCTAGATGGTGAGCTTCCTCACATGAAGGAAATTAGCACATCCAGTGGAATTCAGTGAAACTTGGCCACAGAGGTGTTGACAGGTTGAACCACTGACCTTCTGCAAGCTGGGCCACAGAGGTGTTGACTAATCATGGAAGTATATACTCACACTCCCCTTCTTCGATATTTTCTCTTCATCTTTATGGCTCTTGGGTTGTCTCAATTTTTCACTGTCAGCTTTCTTCGATCTTTCACTGTCAGCTTTTTTCGATCTTTCACTGCCAGCAACACTGCCCTAAAATGATAGGAAAACGACATGATATGAGCCTAATTGAGTCATATACTTTAACATTTTTGTTTTAGCGCGTTTGTATAACAAGGTCTGACAACTTTAAATTTATTGATTGAATCCATTACCAGGAGTGGAGGCATCATTAATGATTGAATCCATCACCAGGAGTGGAGGCATCATTAATGATTGAATCCATCACTAGGAGTGGAGGCATCATTAATGATTGAATCCATCACCAGGAGTGGAGGCATCATTAATGATTGAATCCATCACCAGGAGTGGAGACATCATTAATGATTGAATCCATCACCAGGATTGGCGGCATCATTAATGATTGAATCCATTACCAGGAGTGGAGGCATCATTAATGATTGAACACCAGGAGTGGAGGCATCATTAATGATTGAATCCATCACCAGGAGTGGAGGCATCATTAATGATTGAACACCAGGAGTGGAGGCATCATTAATGATTGAATCCATCACCAGGAGTGGAGACATCATTAATGATTGAATCCATCACCAGGAGTGGAGGCATCATTAATGATTGAATCCATCACCAGGAGTGGAGGCATCATTATTGAACACCAGGAGTGGAGGCATCATTAATGATTGAATCCATCACCAGGAGTGGAGGCATCATTAATGATTGAATCCATCACCAGGAGTGGAGGCATCATTAATGATTGAATCCATCACCAGGAGTGGAGGCATCATTAATGATTGAATCCATCACCAGGAGTGGAGGCATCATTAATGATTGAATCCATCACCAGGAGTGGAGGCATCATTAATGATTGAACACCAGGAGTGGAGGCATCATTAATGATTGAATCCATCACCAGGAGTGGAGGCATCATTAATGATTGAATTCATCACCAGGAGTGGAGGCATCATTAATGATTGAATCCATCACCAGGAGTGGAGGCATCATTAATGATTGAATCCATCACCAGGAGTGGAGACATCATTAATGATTGAATCCATCACCAGGAGTGGAGGCATCATTAATGATTGAATCCATCACCAGGAGTGGAGGCATCATTAATGATTGACTCCATCACCAGGAGTGGAGACATCATTAATGATTGAATCCATCACCAGGAGTGGAGGCATCATTAATGATTGAATCCATCACCAGAGGTGGAGGCATCATTAATGAGTTGTGCTCATTTTATCAAATGAGCGTATATTTCATGTCAATATATGTTATGTTATATTTCGAGTTTTACGCCTGCATCAGCACCATTTTGGATTATATCTTCGGGGGGCAGTTTACCTAACAACACCTTTCCTGGGCAGGCTCCAGCGGTTAACCAGTACTTGGGTGCACCAACCTCCGTAAGAAACTGCCAACTTTTTCATATAAATGAGACACGGCCTGAGCGGGGCTCGAACCCGTGACCATCAGTGATGATAGGTTACAGTGGTATACAAGTCAGCGACCGTAACCACTCGACCACGGAGGCGGACGCATGTCAATATAAGAGAGGTTCTATTCATTTTATCATAGCGTATATTTCATGTCAATATAAGAGAGGTTCTATTCATTTTATCATAGCGTATATTTCATGTCAATATAGGAGAGGTTCTATTCATTTTATCATAGCGTATATTTCATGTCAATATAGGAGAGGTTCTATTCATTTTATCATAGCGTATATTTCATGTCAATATTAGGAGAGGTTCCTTTCATTTCCTCAGTTTGATAGAACTAGAGATCATAGTCTAAAATTGTTCAAACAGACTACCGAGAGAAAGACTGTGTCAGCGAGTCGTAGATAGATGGAATGCTATACTGTGCTGACAGCACCCTCCAGCAATACATTTAAGTCTTGTTTAACCCTTTCCTTCATAGAGATTTAGGTTAATATACTATTATATCTCCATATATATTGCTATTATATATGCAGTGGATAAGTAGTCGCCATATCTATCCCATCTCAATATATATTACTGGGACTACATGAGATTCTGGCCTTAATTATGAACATTGGTTTGGCTACTACATTGTCACAATGTATGTCGTATTGGTAATTGAGTCAAGAGGGAAATGAGGGAAAGGGTTAAACAAACTTTGGGCATGTCTTCCAGATAAGTTCCATGCCAGTTACTACATAATTATAACTGTGCCATGCTATTTGGATTTTAATAGTAGAGACAGTGTAGATGTGTTGTTTGTTTGTTCGGGTTTTACGCCTGCATCAGCACCAATTTGGGCTATATCGCCGGCGGGCAGTTTACCTAACAACACCTATCCTGGTCAGGCTCCAGCGGTTAATCAGTACTTGGTGTACCAACATCCTTAAAAATCTGCCCAATTTTTTCATATAAATGAGACACAGCCTTGAGCAGAGCTCGAACCCGTGACCGTCGGTGTGTGTAGATGTGTAAATATTGAATATCAATATGGGATATTAAAATACATTATTCTGGTTGTGTGTAAATACTACAAATATTGGGAAAACGTGCCGGAAATGGTCAAAGCAACACTGAGCTTATAATGAGTGTTCTCATATCTGACCTCGACTTCTGTATGAACTGTGTTTCTGGTGCCCACTTCTTGCAAGAACTCATATCCGAACTCGACTTCTGTATGAACTGTATGTTTCTGGTTCCCACTTCATGCAAGAACTCATATCTGACCTCGACTTCTGTATGAACTGTGTTTCTGGTGCCCACATCTTGCAAGAACTCATATCCGAACTCGACTTCTGTATGAACTGTATGTTTCTGGTTCCCACTTCATGCAAGAACTCATATCTGACCTCGACTTCTGTATGAACTGTGTTTCTGGTGCCCACATCTTGCAAGAACTCATATCCGAACTCGACTTCTGTATGAACTGTATGTTTCTGGTTCCCACTTCATGCAAGAACTCATATCTGACCTCGACTTCTGTATGAACTGTGTTTCTGGTGCCCACATCTTGCAAGAACTCATATCCGAACTCGACTTCTGTATGAACTGTATGTTTCTGGTTCCCACTTCATGCAAGAACTCATATCTGACCTCGACTTCTGTATGAACTGTGTTTCTGGTGCCCACATCTTGCAAGAACTCATATCCGAACTCGACTTCTGTATGAACTGTATGTTTCTGATACCCACTTCTTGCAAGAACTCATATCTGAACTCGACTTCTGTATGAACTGTATGTTTCTGATACCCACTTCTTGCAAGAACTCATATCCGAACTCGACTTCTGTATGAACTGTATGTTTCTGGTGCCCACTTCTTGCAAGAACTCATATCCGACCTCGACTTCTGTAAGAACTGTATATTTCTGGTGCCCACTTATTGCAAGAACTCACCTTATCACTGGGTATATCTGTCTCTGGTTCCCGTTCCTTGGTAGCCTCTCTATTTGACTTCTTACTGTGTGTGGATAACGCAGGGGAGGCGTCTCTTACTTTCTTAACTGACGGTGATCTCGAACCTTCCTTCGAAGCTCGTCTCTTCCTGCATCAATGAAACAAACGTGCAGTTTTATAAACTGGTGCTAACTTTATTGCAATCAAAATGGATTCTGCTTCATGGAAGGGACGCTCAATTTATTTATTGGTGCTTATAGTCGCACAAACAGCGTAGGTTATACTGCGCCTCTCCAGCTATTATTGGTGGACGAAGACTCCGAATGTCCCATTCGAGCAGTACTTCAAACATGGATGGGCACCCGGGTAGAACCACTGACCTTCCGCAAGCCATCCAGCTACCTCACATGAAAGAATTCGAAACCCCCTGTGGGATGGTGAGGAGCAAGTGATTTGAAGTCAACGATGGTAACCACTTGGCCACAGAGGCCCCACCGCCAACTTTATAATAATGAAAATTGAATTTAAAAAAAAAATTTAATTTCCAAACTGATTAGTGTATATAAGACAATGTTACTGAAAATACATGTACCCCATCAGTAAGCATTCAACTGGAAGTCGTGATAGCGCAGTGGATGCACATTCGCTACAGGTGTGAAAGGCCCGGAGTTCGAACCCCACTGGAGCCATTACGATTGTGCCCTTAGGCAAGGCATTTAAATTCCACGTTGCCTCTTCTCTCTCCCTCGTGGCGATGGATTCCATCAGGAATGAGGTCTCGAGAGTGATTAATATAAGTTCTAAGAACTTGTTTCGAAATCGAGCTAAAATACATTGGTATAAACAAAGCATTCAACTGTAAAACATTCAGAACTATTACCTGGATCTTTCCCTAGCATTCAACTGTAAAACATTCAGAACTATTACCTGGATCTTTCCCTAGCATTCAACTGTATAACATTCAGAACTATTACCTGGATCTTTCCCTAGCATTCAACTGTATAACATTCAGAACTATTACCTGGATCTTTCCCTATCATTGGATTCATCATCTTTCTTCCGATCTTCGTCCTTCTTTCTATCTCCACTGCTGTCTTTACTTCTAGTGTCTGATTTATCTTTATCCTTTCCTCTATCTTTCCGATCCTCATCTTTACGTTCCCTCAATCTTTCTTCTTCCTTCTTTTTGTCTTTCCTGTCAACATCCGAGAGATCTTGCTCGTGGTGTTTGATGTCTTCTTTCGCTGTTTTCTCGTCTTTTTTATCTGTTTCTTCATTCCTGAACGAGACAAAATATTTCAGATAAACTGTTTTAGGCAGCATATGTTATTAATGTGAATTATGTGTATTTTCATACTGTATGCATGGATCATATTAGGGGGTGATGTGGGCGAAATTGTTGCCCTAGGGGCCCCACTTCTCCCTAAATAAATGTTATTTTTTAATTTTTATTTTTTTTACAATTTTCATACAAAATTGTGACCAGTACCAGTATTTTAACCATTATTAAATAACACCATTTAAGGACGCGATCGCACGCTTCACTTCTTCCAAAAATTCTGACCTAGAATGAAGCCTGTGTATGATGCATAGATAGATATCTATAGCATGGTCATCATGTTCATAAAATAAAAATATCAGTATTCCTCATGGGGACAATACAAGGGGCTACCCATTATGACAGTGGCTTCGTGAATGTCAAACTTAAGCTTAAGATATTTGATTGACTGTCTTTGAAAACTGTGTCCATCTACAACCAATCAGAGAGTTCCAAACTGAGATTGGGTATAGTTCATTAGATTTGATTAGCCATCACAGAGAACTGTGCTCATCTGTATCCAATCAGAGAGGTACAAACTGAGATTGGGTATAGTTCATTAGATTTGATTAGTTGTCACAAGAGAACTGTGCTCATCTGTATCCAATCAGAGAGGTACAAACTGAGATTGGGTATAGTTCATTAGATTTGATTAGCCATCACAGAGAACTGTGCTCATCTGTATCCAATCAGAGAGCTCCAAACTGAGTCTGGGAAATTCGATTTGATTGGCTGTCATAGGGAATTGTGCTCATCTGCAACAGAACAAATCAGAGAGTACCAGACTAAGACTGAAATCAGAGTATATACTATGTTATATTTCGGGTTTTACGCCTGCATCAGCACCATTTTGGGCTATATCGCCTGCGGGCAGTTTACCTAACAACACCTTTCCTGGGCAGTCTCCAGCGGTTAACCAGTACTTGGGTGCACCAACCTCCGTAAGAAACTGCCAACTTTTTCATATAAATGAGACACGGCCTGAGCGGGGCTCGAACCCGTGACCATCAGAGATGATAGGTTACAGTGGTATACAAGTGAGCGACCTGAACCACTCGACCACGGAGGCGGACGTATATAATATATAAAATATTCAATTTGAAAATAAAAAACCATACTTTTCATCTTTTTTCACTTCTTTGTTTGCCTTTTTATCTTCTCTTCCACTCTCTTTATCCACTGCCGGCACATCTTTCTCCTTCTCACTGTCTGTCTTCTCATCTCGTTTATCTCTTCCTTCCTCCTTTGGTCCATCCCTGCGATCGTCACGGCGGTTGTCTTCACGTCGGTCCTGCCATTCTCGCCGATCAGGACCGTAGAATTCATCTTGCCGTCTATTGTCCCACTCACCACGCCGACTTCTGTCTTCATAGCGACCACCTCCTGCAAACATTAAGACAATCCCAATTATCCCGTTATTAAAACTTGCCTTAGTGCTGTTCTGTTCACTATTACAAAACAATGTTAGAGACAGAACAGCATTTGAAATAAAGTATTGATTTTTGTTTGGGTTTAGCCCCGCACGGGGAGCTCAGGTCATACGTGGACTCTGCAGTTATTATTGGTGGATGAAGATCTTGGGTAGCCCTACGAGCTACATTTCACGCATGGATGGGCACACAGAGAGAACTACAGGACACATGATTTTAAGTCAGCGACCTGAACAACTCAGAAACAATTATAATGTTGACAACAATATGTTGACAACACTGAAATAATGCTTTCATTGGGGAACTGGAAATATGACTGGCAACATAGTTTATACACATGTACTTTAGCTCTTACAACTAATATTAATCACTCTCAAGACCTCATTCCTGATGGAATCCATCGCCATATGGGTGAGAGAAGAGGAATTTAAATGGCACAATCGTAACGGCTACAGCTGGGCGCGAACTCGGAGGCCTTTCACACCAGAAGCATATTACTCTACCAGTAATTTAAATGGCACAATCGTAACGGCTACAGCTGGGCGCGAACTCGGGGGCCTTTCGCACCTGAAGCAAACGCACTACCACGACTTCCACACCTGGCAATATGTAAATCAACATATAGCAAATCCAACCAGTATCACAAGAATCTACACTGTTGCACATGTCATCAAGCATTTTAATCACCCACAGTTTATTTGCTTTTGTTTCGGATAAGAATCAACTTCTGTGTTTCAGAATTTGCACCAGCCAAGTGGGACTAGCTTTGGACAAATCCTATCGAATGCTTACTCTCCATGGCAAGTGGAATTTCTGACCATATATATATATTTTATATATATATAATATAGTTATTGCATTAAATATGATAACATATTTATAGCAAACAATACATTAACAAAGTACAATGGAAAGGCATGGATACATTTTCAGAAGAGCACAGATGGTTGTGGTGTATAAAATTGTTAATTTCTTGCTAAACTTGCGTAATATATAAATTTGGATACGTTTTTAACAATTTTCCTCTTAGTCTCTTTAAGTAAGGTAATATACTTTTGTTCAGTAGTACTTAAGTGTAATAGTAGCGTTTCAGATATTTTCCCCTTAAATCTCTAAATTTAGGGCAAATAAGAAGAAAATGATACTCACTTTAGGTCATTCTATAATTACAATATATACAGATTCGTTCATTCCTATATAGTGAGCACATAACAATCTTTTTGTAACAACCAATTAACATTGAATTTCTTACTTTCATGACCACCACGACTCCAGCCTCCTCTACCTCGACCCCTTCCACGCTCCCAGCCTGGCCCTTGATCCCTGTAGTCATATTGTCCTCGCCCTCGCATTGGACCTTGAAATATAAATATATACAGTCCCAAAATGCATGTTCATCAATGAACTGTTTTACACTGGTTGTTGCTGAACTAGACAGAAATACTACAAGTAAATATATCGGTAGAAAAATCTATCATTTGTCTTCTTAACCCGTTGCACGCTAGCGGCAGATAAAATCACCTTTGCAAACAGCATAGAGCCAGATCAGACAGCACAGAACGTGCTGTCTGATCAGGCTCTATGATGTTTGCTATTCGGATAGTGGAGCTAAAACACTTGGCTGACTAGCAAACAACATAGATCCTGATCAGATGCGACGTTATGCTGTGGCTGATCTGGATATATGCTGTTTGCAAATGTGATTTTTATTTACTCAGCAGGCAAGCAGAATTTTCTAAATAGGGATACATTCCCAAAATGCAATATGAAACATTTGTAACGAGAATTTCAACATTAATTTAATCCATTACTTATTATCTAAAAACACCCAAGCAGAAAAAATCATACTCATCATGACTTACTTCCCTTGAATGCTCTTTATTAGAAACCTAAAACGGTTTTACGTCCTATGTAGTTCTAGGTCACAATATATTTCTACAAATTTGAGGCATTTTGACCTAAAAAACTACGATAAGAAATTTTCCACCAAAAAAATAAATAAAATATGCATTATATATATTATAAACTTTATATGTCGTCGGACACAATGTTGTCATTTGCATACTAAGGATAGCAGGTGGACGCATGCCTATTCCTTCACTGCTTACATGCACTGGGTAGCAGGTGGAACGCATGCCTATTCCTTCACTGCGTACATGCACTGGGTAGCAGGTGGAACGCATATCTATTCCTTCACTGCGTACATGCACTGGGTAGCAGGTGGAACGCATGTCTATTCCTTCACTGCGTACATGTACTGGGTAGCAGGTGGAACGCATGTCTATTCCTTCACTGCGTACATGTACTGGGTAGCAGGTGGAACGCATGCCTATTCCTTCACTGCGTACATGCACTGGGTAGCAGGTGGAACGCATGTCTATTCCTTCACTGCGTACATGTACAGGGTAGCAGGTGGAACGCATGTCTATTCCTTCACTACGTACATGCACTGGGTAGCAGGTGGAATGCATGTCTATTCCTTCACTGCATACATGCACTGGGTAGCAGGTGGAATGCATGTCTATTCCTTCACTGCATACATGCACTGGGTAGCAGGTGGAATGCATGCCTATTCCTTCACTGCATACATGTACAGGGTAGCAGGTGGAATGCATGTCTATTCCTTCACTGCGTACATGCACTGGGTAGCAGGTGGAATGCATGCCTATTCCTTCACTGCATACATGCACTGGGTAGCAGGTGGAACGCATGTCTATTCCTTCACTGCATACATGCACTGGGTAGCAGGTGGAATGCATGCCTATTCCTTCACTGCGTACATGCATTGGGTAGCAGGTGGAACGCATGTCTATTCCTTCACTACGTACATGCACTGGGTAGCAGGTAGAATGCATGCCTATTCCTTCACTGCATACATGCACTGGATAGCAGGTGGAACGCATGTCTATTCCTTCACTGCGTACATGTACTGCGTAGCAGGTGGAACGCATGCCTATTCCTTCACTGCGTACATGTACTGGGTAGCAGGTGGAATGCATGCCTATTCCTTCACTGCATACATGCACTGGGTAGCAGGTGGAATGCATGTCTATTCCTTCACTGCGTACATGTACTGTGTAGCAGGTGGAATGCATGCCTATTCCTTCACTGCATACATGCACTGGGTAGCAGGTGGAATGCATGCCTATTCCTTCACTGCGTACATGCATTGGGTAGCAGGTGGAACGCATGCCTATTCCTTCACTACGAACATGCACTGGGTAGCAGGTAGAATGCATGCCTATTCCTTCACTGCATACATGCACTGGGTAGCAGGTGGAACGCATGTCTATTCCTTCACTGCGTACATGTACTGGGTAGCAGGTGGAACGCATGCCTATTCCTTCACTGCATACATGCACTGGGTAGCAGGTGGAATGCATGTCTATTCCTTCACTGCGTACAGTCCGCCTCCGTGGTCGAGTGGTTAAGGTCGCTGACTTGTATACCACTGTAACCTATCATCACTGATGGTCACGGGTTCGAGCCCCGCTCAGGCCGTGTCTCATTTATATGAAAAAGTTGGCAGTTTCTTACGGAGGTTGGTGCACCCAAGTACTGGTTAACCGCTGGAGCCTGCCCAGGAAAGGTGTTGTTAAGTAAACTGCCCGCCGGCGATATAGCCCAAAATGGTGCTGATGCAGGCGTAAAACCCGAAATATAATATATAATATCACTGCGTACATGCACTGGGTAGCAGGTGGAACGCATGCCTATTCCTTCACTGCATACATGTACTGTGTAGCAGGTGGAATGCATGCCTATTCCTTCACTGCGTACATGTACTGTGTAGCAGGTGGAATGCATGCCTATTCCTTCACTGCGTACATGTACTGGGTAGCAGGTGGAACGCATGCCTATTCCTTCACTACTTACATGCACTGGGTAGCAGGTGGAACGCATGCCTATTCCTTCACTGCGTACATGTACTGTGTAGCAGGTGGAATGCATGCCTATTCCTTCACTGCGTACATGTACTGGGTAGCAGGTGGAACGCATATCTATTCCTTCACTGCGTACATGCACTGGGTAGCAGGTGGAACGCATGCCTATTTCTTCACAAGGGTGGCAGATGCTAAGCATGCCTATTCCTTCACCAGCTACATGCACAGTGTAGAAGATGAACAGACAAAAGAGGCAGTGTTCGGTAACTTGCATTAGATCCCGAGTGAACGGTTAACTTACCATCACCATATCTAGGATCACCCCTATTGGGTGGCGTGCCATATCTTTCAAACGGCAGATCCATTGGCTCCCTCCTTTCTCCCGGATCCCTTTGTTCTCTCTCAGGACGCCCGTATGGGCCCCTATCCCCAGGGTCAGGAAATCCTTCTCGATCTCCACGCCCGTAGCGTCCTCTTTCATCAAAACCACCAATAGGCGGGGGTGGTGGCGGTTGTTGAAATCTCGAGTCGTCATATCGCTCTCTCCTAAAAGCAGTTATTTAGTAATTATTATGCAATTAACACTTTGCCTGCTGGGTAAATAAAAATCAAATTTGCAAACAACATGGATCCGGATCAGTCGCGGCTTCATCCTATGCCATCTGATCTGGCTCTAAGCTGTTTACAAATCATTTAAAATCATATAAAATTAACAGTCTTTCTGATGGGACTTTAAACCGAGGTCTCTGTGCATCGTGCACGTAAAAGAACCCAGGGATCATTCTAGAGGGCAATGTGGGCGAAATAGTCGCCCTAGGGACCCTGACTTCGCCCTCTGGGGGGCCCCACTTCTCCCTAAATAAGATTATTTTTTGGTTTTTACGATTTTCAAACAAAATTTTGTCTAGTAAGATACACTGGCCCAGCCCATTATAAAGCACTCCTTCTATTCAAATGTTGTATTTAATGGTTGTACTGTACATTTTAACCCTATTTTGGAGAAGTATATTAAAGATCACCATTTAAGGAAGCGATCACGCGCTTTCTCACTTCTCCCAAAAATTCTGACCTAGAATGAACCCTGAGAACCAGAGGGAGACTCTGGAATGGGTCTCTGTCTGTATCATTGCACTATCCTCCAAAGATCTAAAATGACTAATCTTTTCAGGAGGCGTCGCTCTAATGGGCAACCGGTAGCGACGATAAATAAACGTAAAACACGCACTCATTGGCAGGTTAAGGGTTAAACCACCAAAACAAACAAACAAAATGACAGTCGTTGAAAATTACAGTTAACCCATTCACCACCAAGTAACTGACATGGACTGGTCCATGATATTTTTAGACCAATAAATTAATAACAAAATTACATTTGGATCAGTTCATTTATCAAAATGGGTAATTTTGTTTCTAAAAATAGTTATATTACTTGAAAAAAGTGCAGATCAGTGCTCGTCACGAGCCGGCTCATCTGGATCTACACTTTTTTATAAGCCAATTTAGAGGTCTGTGGTGTTGAAAGGGTTAATCATGTCATTTAATTTCATTAGAATGGTGTCGTAATGACTTATTTATATAGTTTTCAGTTACAATTAAGAAACACACATTAACAAATTCTCGTCTGCAACACTATTTACAGTCTTTATTTTACACAGCATGCAAAGAGTTACGGAAGTCGTGATAGCTCAGTGGTAGCGCGTTGGCTTCACGTGTGAAAGGTCCGGAGTTCGAGCCCCGCTGGAGCCATTACGATTGTGTCCTTAGGCAAGGCATTTAAATGCCACATGCCTCTTCTCTCTCCCTCGTGGTGATGGATTCCATCAGGAATGAGGTCTCGAGAGTGATTAGTATAAGTTATAAGAACTTGTTTCGCAATTGAGCTAAAATAAATTTGAATAAACTAAAGACTTACGGTAGATATTCAAAAATGGGTGGAATTGTATTGGCCCTAAAGGTGCCCTGGTATACAGTCTATATGATAAGGACTTCTAATCAAGCTCAAAATAGGTAGAAGTGTGGCAGGTTATGGATGAGATTTTGTCTAAAATATTTACCTGCTGCCCTCCTCCCTGTATCGGTCATCTGGATATCTCTCCCTCCTTTCTCCACTAGGATCCCTCGGGTCTCTTCCACTAGGATCCCTTGGGTCTCTTCCACTAGGTTCCCTTGGGTCTCTTCCACTAGGATCTCTTCCACTAGGATCCCTTGGGTCTCTTCCACTAGGATCCCTTGGGTCTCTTCCATTAGGATCTCTTCCACTAGGATCCCTTGGGTCTCTTCCACTAGGATCCCTCGGATCTCTTACACTGGGATCCCTTGGGTCTCTTCCACTAGGATCCCTCGGATCTCTTACACTGGGATCCCTTGGGTCTCTTCCACTTGGATCCCTTCCACTAGGATCTCTTACACTCGGATCCCTTGGGTCTCTTCCACTTGGATCCCTTCCACTAGGATCTCTTACACTCGGATCCCTTGGGTCCCTACCGGGGACATCACGAACCTCAAACTCCCTGCCTGGACCTGGCCTCTCCCTTAATTCCCTCGAGTCATCCCTGGGATCCCTGTTCTCCCTCAATTCTCTGGGATCCCTGTCTCTTAAGTCTCTCTCTCTCGGATCCCGGGCATCTCGAACATCTCTCTCCCGCATGTCTCTCTCCCTATCGCGGGGTTCCCGCGTCTCCCTTGTGTCCCTGGGTTCTCGCACATCTCTAGTGTCTCTTGGTTCCTGTCTAGAATCCCTTCTGGGATCTCTATCTCTTGGATCAATTCTAGCATCCCTTGGGTCTCTAGCATCCCTTGGGTCTCTAGCATCCCTCGGCTCTCTAGCATCCCTCGGGTCTCTAGCATCCCTGTCACGAGGATCTCGTAGCTCTCGTTGATCCCGTCCATCACGCTCCCTATGATCCCTGGAGTCCCTTTCTCTATCCCCTGCAATGAGAAAGACCGTATAGTCTAATATTGACACACGGTTCCAGTGACTCATTGATAATCATTAAAGAAGTTAACGCTTTATATGATTAGATATTGTTATTATACAAATATTGTTCTTATAATACAAACAACTGAATAATGCGTGTTATACAAATATTGTTCTTATAATACAAATAACTGAATAATGCGTGTTATACAAATATTGTTCTTATAATACAAACAACTGAATAATGCGTGTTATACAAATATTGTTCTTATAATACAAACAACTGAATAATGCGTGTTATACAAATATTGTTCTTATAATACAAATAACTGAATAATGCGTGTTATACAAATATTGTTCTTATAATACAAATAACTGAATAATGCGTGTTATACAAATATTGTTCTTATAATACAAATAACTGAATAATGTGTGTTATACAAATATTGTTGTTATACAAATATTGTTCTTATAATACAAATAACTGAATAATGCGTGTTATACAAATATTGTTCTTATAATACAAATAACTGAATAATGTGTGTTATACAAATATTGTTCTTATAATACAAATAACTGAATAATGTGTGTTATACAAATATTGTTCTTATAATACAAATAACTGAATAATGTGTGTTATACAAATATTGTTCTTATAATACAAATAACTGAATAATGTGTGTTATACAAATATTGTTCTTATAATACAAATAACTGAATAATGCGTGTTATACAAATATTGTTGTTATACAAATATTGTTCTTATAATCAAAATCTTTCAAGCGAGGAAGCTATCCAGCTGGCTTGCAGAAAGTTGGTGGTTCTACCGGGTGGATTAAATACTACTCAGAGAGGCACATTGGGACTTCTTCCAACAGTAATGTTGGTTATACAAATGACTGGGTATTGTTGGTTATACAAATGACTGGGAATTGTTGGTTATACAAATGACTGGGAATTGTTGGTTATACAAATGACTGGGAATTGTTGGTTATACAAATGACTGGGAATTGTTGGTTATGCAAATGACTGGATATTGTTGGTTATACAAATGACTGGGAATTGTTGGTTATACAAACAACTGGGTATTGTTGGTTATACAAATGACTGAGTAATGTGGGTTATACAAACAACTGGATATTGTTGGTTATACAAATGACTGGGAATTGTTGGTTATACAAATGACTGGGAATTGTTGGTTATACAAATGACTGGGAATTGTTGGTTATGCAAATGACTGGGAAGTGTTGGTTATACAAATGACTGGGAATTGTTGGTTATACAAATGACTGGGAATTGTTGGTTATACAAACAACTGGATATTGTTGGTTATACAAACAACTGGGAATTGTTGGTTATACAAATGACTGGGAATTGTTGGTTATACAAACAACTGGGAATTGTTGGTTATACAAACAACTGGGAATTGTTGGTTATACAAATGACTGGAAATTGTTTGTTATACAAATGACTGGGAATTGTTGGTTATGCAAATGACTGGGAAGTGTTGGTTATACAAATGACTGGGAATTGTTTGCTATACAAATGACTGGGAATTGTTGGTTATACAAATGACTGGGAATTGTTTGCTATACAAATGACTGGGAATTGTTGGTTATACAAATGACTGGGAATTGTTGGTTATGCAAATGACTGGGAATTGTTGGTTATACAAATGACTGGATATTGTTGGTTATACAAATGACTGGGAATTGTTGGTTATACAAATGACTGGGAATTGTTGGTTATACAAATGACTGGGAATTGTTGGTTATACAAATGACTGGGAATTGTTGGTTATACAAATGACTGGGAATTGTTGGTTATACAAATGACTGGGAATTGTTGGTTATACAAATGACTGGGAATTGTTGGTTATACAAATGACTGGGAATTGTTGGTTATACAAATGACTGGGAATTGTTGGTTATACAAATGACTGGGAATTGTTGGTTATACAAATGACTGGGAATTGTTTGCTATACAAATGACTGGGAATTGTTGGTTATGCAAATGACTGGGAATTGTTGGTTATACAAATGACTGGGAATTGTTGGTTATACAAATGACTGGGAATTGTTGGTTATACAAATGACTGGGAATTGTTTGTTATACAAATGACTGGGAATTGTTGGTTATACAAATGACTGGGAATTGTTGGTTATACAAATGACTGGGAATTGTTTGCTATACAAATGACTGGGAATTGTTGGTTATACAAATGACTGGGAATTGTTGGTTATACAAATGACAGGGAATTATTGGTAATACAAATGACTGGGAATTGTTGTTTATACAAATGACTGGGAAGTGTTGGTTATGCAAATGATTGGATATTGTTGGTTATACAAATGACTGGATATTGTTGGTTATACAAATGACTGGGAATTGTTGGTTATACAAATGACTGGGAATTGTTGGTTATACAAATGACTGGGAATTGTTGGTTATACAAATGACTGGGAATTGTTGGTTATACAAACAACTGGGTATTGTTGGTTATACAAACAACTGGGAACTGTTGGTTATACAAACAACTGGGAATTGTTGGTTATACAAACAACTGGGAATTGTTGGTTATACAAACTGGGAATTGTTGGTTATACAAACAACTGGGAATTGTTGGTTATACAAATGACTGGGAATTGTTTGCTATACAAATGACTGGGAATTGTTGGTTATGCAAATGACTGGGAAGTGTTGGTTATACAAATGACTGGGAATTGTTTGCTATACAAATGACTGGGAATTGTTGGTTATACAAATGACTGGGAATTGTTGGTTATACAAATGACTGGGAATTGTTTGCTATACAAATGACTGGGAATTGTTGGTTATACAAATGACTGGGAATTGTTGGTTATACAAATGACTGGGAATTGTTGGTTATACAAATGACTGGGAATTGTTGGTTATACAAATGACAGGGAATTATTGGTTATACAAATGACTGGATCTTGTTTGCTATACAAATGACTGGGAATTGTTGGTTATACAAATGACTGGGAATTGTTGGTTATGCAAATGACTGGGAATTGTTGGTTATGCAAATGACTGGATATTGTTGGTTATACAAATGACTGGGTATTGTTGGTTATACAAATGACTGGGAATTGTTGGTTATACAAACAACTGGATATTGTTGGTTATACAAATGACTGGGAATTGTTGGTTATACAAATGACTGGGAATTGTTGGTTATACAAATGACTGGGAATTGTTGGTTATACAAATGACTGGATATTGTTGGTTATACAAATGACTGGGAATTGTTGGTTATACAAATGACTGGGAATTGTTGGTTATGCAAATGACTGGATATTGTTGGTTATACAAATGACTGGATATTGTTGGTTATACAAATGACTGGGAATTGTTGGTTATACAAACAACTGGGTATTGTTGGTTATACAAATGACTGGGAATTGTTGGTTATACAAACAACTGGATATTGTTGGTTATACAAATGACTGGGAATTGTTGGTTATACAAATGACTGGGAATTGTTTGCTATACAAATGACTGGGAATTGTTGGTTATGCAAATGACTGGGAATTGTTGGTTATACAAATGACTGGGAATTGTTGGTTATACAAATGACTGGGAATTGTTGGTTATACAAATGACTGGGAATTGTTTGCTATACAAATGACTGGGAATTGTTGGTTATACAAATGACTGGGAATTGTTGGTTATACAAATGACTGGGAATTGTTGGTTATACAAATGACAGGGAATTATTGGTCATACAAATGACTGGATCTTGTTTGCTATACAAATGACTGGGAATTGTT
>CM026389.1:41809141-41884103 GCA_014843695.1 Archivesica marissinica | reverse complement strand
GTTATACAAATGACTGGGAATTGTTGGTTATACAAATGACTGGATATTGTTGGTTATACAAATGACTGGGAATTGTTGGTTATACAAATGACTGGGAATTGTTGGTTATGCAAATGACTGGATATTGTTGGTTATACAAATGACTGGATATTGTTGGTTATACAAATGACTGGAATTGTTGGTTATACAAACAACTGGGTATTGTTGGTTATACAAATGACTGGGAATTGTTGGTTATACAAACAACTGGGTATTGTTGGTTATACAAATGACTGGGAATTGTTGGTTATACAAACAACTGGATATTGTTGGTTATACAAATGACTGGGAATTGTTGGTTATACAAATGACTGGGAATTGTTTGCTATACAAATGACTGGGAATTGTTGGTTATGCAAATGACTGGATAGTGTTGGTTATACAAATGACTGGGAATTGTTGGTTATACAAATGACTGGAATTGTTGGTTATACAAATGACTGGAATTGTTTGCTATACAAATGACTGGGAATTGTTGGTTATACAAATGACTGGGAATTGTTGGTTATACAAATGACTGGGAATTGTTGGTTATACAAATGACTGGGAATTGTTGGTTATACAAATGACTGGGAATTGTTGGTTATACAAATGACTGGGAATTGTTGGTTATACAAATGACTGGATTTGTTTGTTATACAAATGACTGGGAATTGTTGGTTATACAAATGACTGGAATTGTTGGTTATACAAATGACTGGGAATTGTTGGTTATACAAAACTGGATTGTTGGTTATACAAATGACTGGGAATTGTTGGTTATACAAATGACTGAATTGTTGGTTATACAAATGACTGGATATTGTTGGTTATACAAATGACTGGGAATTGTTGGTTATACAAATGACTGGGAATTGTTGGTTATACAAATGACTGGATATTGTTGGTTATACAAATGACTGGGAATTGTTGGTTATACAAACAACTGGGTATTGTTGGTTATACAAATGACTGGGAATTGTTGGTTATACAAACAACTGGATATTGTTGGTTATACAAATGACTGGGAATTGTTGGTTATACAAATGACTGGGAATTGTTTGCTATACAAATGACTGGGAATTGTTGGTTATGCAAATGACTGGATAGTGTTGGTTATACAAATGACTGGGAATTGTTGGTTATACAAATGACTGGGAATTGTTGGTTATACAAATGACTGGGAATTGTTTGTTATACAAATGACTGGGAATTGTTGGTTATACAAATGACTGGGAATTGTTGGTTATACAAATGACTGGGAATTGTTGGTTATACAAATGACTGGGAATTGTTGGTTATACAAATGACTGGGAATTGTTGGTTATACAAATGACTGGATATTGTTGGTTATACAAATGACTGGATATTGTTGGTTATACAAATGACTGGGAATTGTTGGTTATACAAATGACTGGGAATTGTTGGTTATACAAACAACTGGGTATTGTTGGTTATACAAATGACTGGGAATTGTTGGTTATACAAACAACTGGATATTGTTGGTTATACAAATGACTGGGAATTGTTGGTTATACAAATGACTGGGAATTGTTGGTTATGCAAATGACTGGATATTGTTGGTTATACAAATGACTGGATATTGTTGGTTATACAAATGACTGGGAATTGTTGGTTATACAAATGACTGGGTATTGTTGGTTATACAAACAACTGGGTATTGTTGGTTATACAAATGACTGGGAATTGTTGGTTATACAAACAACTGGATATTGTTGGTTATACAAATGACTGGGAATTGTTGGTTATACAAACAACTGGATATTGTTGGTTATACAAATGACTGGGAATTGTTGGTTATACAAATGACTGGGAATTGTTTGCTATACAAATGACTGGGAATTGTTGTTATACAAATGACTGGGAATTGTTGGTTATACAAATGACTGGGAATTGTTGGTTATACAAATGACTGGGTATTGTTGGTTATACAAATGACTGGGAATTGTTTGTTATACAAATGACTGGGAATTGTTGGTTATACAAATGACTGGAATTGTTGGTTATACAAATGACTGGGAATTGTTGGTTATACAAATGACTGGGAATGTTGGTTATACAAATGACTGGGAATTGTTGGTTATACAAATGACTGGGAATTGTTGGTTATACAAATGACTGGGAATTGTTGGTTATACAAATGACTGGGAATTGTTGGTTATACAAATGACTGGGAATTGTTGGTTATACAAATGACTGGATATTGTTGGTTATACAAATGACTGGGAATTGTTGGTTATACAAATGACTGGGAATTGTTGGTTATACAAATGACTGGATATTGTTGGTTATACAAATGACTGGGAATTGTTGGTTATACAAATGACTGGGAATTGTTGGTTATACAAATGACTGGGAATTGTTGGTTATACAAATGACTGGGAATTGTTGGTTATACAAATGACTGGGAATTGTTGGTTATACAAATGACTGGAATTGTTGGTTATACAAATGACTGGGAATTGTTGGTTATGCAAATGACTGGATATTGTTGGTTATACAAATGACTGGGAATTGTTGGTTATACAAATGACTGGGAATTGTTGGTTATACAAATGACTGGGAATTGTTGGTTATACAAATGACTGGATATTGTTGGTTATACAAATGACTGGGTATTGTTGGTTATACAAATGACTGGGTATTGTTGGTTATACAAATGACTGGGAATTGTTGGTTATACAAATGACTGGGAATTGTTGGTTATACAAATGACTGGGAATTGTTGGTTATACAAACAACTGGGTATTGTTGGTTATACAAATGACTGGGAATTGTTGGTTATACAAATGACTGGGAATTGTTGGTTATACAAACAACTGGATATTGTTGGTTATACAAATGACTGGGAATTGTTGGTTATACAAATGACTGGGAATTGTTTGCTATACAAATGACTGGGAATTGTTGGTTACGCAAATGACTGGATAGTGTTGGTCATCAAATGACTGGGAATGGTTGGTTATACAAATGACTGGAAAGTGTTGGTTATACAAATGACTGGGAATTGTTTGCTATACAAATGACTGGGAATTGTTGGTTATACAAATGACTGGGAATTGTTGGTTATACAAATGACTGGGAATTGTTTGCTATACAAATGACTGGGAATTGTTGGTTATACAAATGACTGGGAATTGTTGGTTATACAAATGACAGGGAATTATTGGTTATACAAATGACTGGATCTTGTTTGCTATACAAATGACTGGGAATTGTTGGTTATACAAATGACTGGGAATTGTTGGTTATGCAAATGACTGGGAATTGTTGGTTATGCAAATGACTGGATATTGTTGGTTATACAAATGACTGGATATTGTTGGTTATACAAATGACTGGGTATTGTTGGTTATACAAATGACTGGATATTGTTGGTTATACAAACAACTGGGTATTGTTGGTTATACAAATGACTGGGAATTGTTGGTTATACAAATGACTGGGAATTGTTGGTTATACAAATGACTGGGAATTGTTGGTTATACAAATGACTGGGAATTGTTGGTTATGCAAATGACTGGATATTGTTGGTTATACAAATGACTGGATATTGTTGGTTATACAAATGACTGGGAATTGTTGGTTATACAAACAACTGGGTATTGTTGGTTATACAAATGACTGGGAATTGTTGGTTATACAAATGACTGGGAATTGTTGGTTATACAAATGACTGGATATTGTTGGTTATACAAATGACTGGGTATTGTTGGTTATACAAATGACTGGATATTGTTGGTTATACAAATGACTGGGAATTGTTGGTTATACAAATGACTGGGAATTGTTGGTTATACAAATGACTGGGAATTGTTGGTTATACAAATGACTGGGAATTGTTGGTTATACAAATGACTGGGAATTGTTGGTTATACAAATGACTGGATATTGTTGGTTATACAAATGACTGGATATTGTTGGTTATACAAATGACTGGATATTGTTGGTTATACAAATGACTGGGAATTGTTGGTTATACAAACAACTGGGTATTGTTGGTTATACAAATGACTGGGAATTGTTGGTTATACAAACAACTGGGTATTGTTGGTTATACAAATGACTGGGAATTGTTGGTTATACAAACAACTGGATATTGTTGGTTATACAAATGACTGGGAATTGTTGGTTATACAAATGACTGGGAATTGTTTGCTATACAAATGACTGGGAATTGTTGGTTATGCAAATGACTGGATAGTGTTGGTCATACAAATGACTGGGAATTGTTGGTTATACAAATGACTGGGAAGTGTTGGTTATACAAATGACTGGGAATTGTTTGCTATACAAATGACTGGGAATTGTTGGTTATACAAATGACTGGGAATTGTTGGTTATACAAATGACTGGGAATTGTTTGCTATACAAATGACTGGGAATTGTTGGTTATACAAATGACTGGGAATTGTTGGTTATACAAATGACAGGGAATTATTGGTTATACAAATGACTGGATCTTGTTTGCTATACAAATGACTGGGAATTGTTGGTTATACAAATGACTGGATATTGTTGGTTATACAAATGACTGGGAATTGTTGGTTATACAAACAACTGGGTATTGTTGGTTATACAAATGACTGGGAATTGTTGGTTATGCAAATGACTGGATATTGTTGGTTATACAAATGACTGGATATTGTTGGTTATACAAATGACTGGATATTGTTGGTTATACAAATGACTGGGAATTGTTGGTTATACAAACAACTGGGTATTGTTGGTTATACAAATGACTGGGAATTGTTGGTTATACAAACAACTGGGTATTGTTGGTTATACAAATGACTGGGAATTGTTGGTTATACAAACAACTGGATATTGTTGGTTATACAAATGACTGGGAATTGTTGGTTATACAAATGACTGGGAATTGTTTGCTATACAAATGACTGGGAATTGTTGGTTATGCAAATGACTGGATAGTGTTGGTCATACAAATGACTGGGAATTGTTGGTTATACAAATGACTGGGAAGTGTTGGTTATACAAATGACTGGGAATTGTTTGCTATACAAATGACTGGGAATTGTTGGTTATACAAATGACTGGGAATTGTTGGTTATACAAATGACTGGGAATTGTTTGCTATACAAATGACTGGGAATTGTTGGTTATACAAATGACTGGGAATTGTTGGTTATACAAATGACTGGGAATTGTTGGTTATACAAATGACTGGGAATTGTTGGTTATACAAATGACTGGGAATTGTTGGTATACAAAACTGGGTATTGTTGGTTATACAAATGACTGGGAATTGTTGGTTATACAAATAACTGGATATTGTTGGTTATACAAATGACTGGGAATTGTTGGTTATACAAATGACTGGGAATTGTTGGTTATGCAAATGACTGGATATTGTTGGTTATACAAATGACTGGATATTGTTGGTTATACAAATGACTGGGAATTGTTGGTTATACAAATGACTGGGTATTGTTGGTTATACAAACAACTGGGTATTGTTGGTTATACAAATGACTGGGAATTGTTGGTTATACAAACAACTGGATATTGTTGGTTATACAAATGACTGGGAATTGTTGGTTATACAAACAACTGGATATTGTTGGTTATACAAATGACTGGGAATTGTTGGTTATACAAATGACTGGGAATTGTTTGTTATACAAATGACTGGGAATTGTTGGTTATACAAATGACTGGGAATTGTTGGTTATACAAATGACTGGGAATTGTTGGTTATACAAATGACTGGGTATTGTTGGTTATACAAATGACTGGGAATTGTTTGCTATACAAATGACTGGGAATTGTTGGTTATACAAATGACTGGGAATTGTTGGTTATACAAATGACTGGGAATTGTTGGTTATACAAATGACTGGGAATTGTTGGTTATACAAATGACTGGGAATTGTTGGTTATACAAATGACTGGGAATTGTTGGTTATACAAATGACTGGGAATTGTTGGTTATACAAATGACTGGGAATTGTTGGTTATACAAATGACTGGGAATTGTTGGTTATGCAAATGACTGGATATTGTTGGTTATCAAATGACGGGAATTTTGTTATACAAATGACTGGGAATTGTTGGTTATGCAAATGACTGGATATTGTTGGTTATACAAATGACTGGGAATTGTTGGTTATACAAATGACTGGGAATTGTTGGTTATACAAATGACTGGGAATTGTTGGTTATACAAATGACTGGGAAGTGTTGGTTATACAAATGACTGGGAATTGTTGGTTATACAAATGACTGAGAATTGTTGGTTATACAAATGACTGGGAATTGTTGGTTATGCAAATGACTGGATAGTGTTTGGTTATACAAATGACTGGGAATTGTTGGTTATACAAATGACTGGGAAGTGTTGGTTATACAAATGACTGGGAATTGTTGGTTATGCAAATGACTGGATATTGTTGGTTATACAAATGACTGGGAATTGTTGGTTATACAAATGACTGGGAATTGTTGGTTATGCAAATGACTGGGTATTGTTGGTTATACAAATGACTGGGTATTGTTTGTTATACAAATGACTGGGAATTGTTGGTTATACAAATGACTGGGAATTGTTGGTTATACAAATGACTGGGAATTGTTGGTTATACAAATGACTGGGAATTGTTGGTTATACAAACAACTGGGTATTGTTGGTTATACAAATGACTGGGAATTGTTGGTTATACAAACAACTGGATATTGTTGGTTATACAAATGACTGGGAATTGTTGGTTATACAAATGACTGGGAATTGTTGGTTATGCAAATGACTGGATATTGTTGGTTATACAAATGACTGGATATTGTTGGTTATACAAATGACTGGGAATTGTTGGTTATACAAATGACTGGGAATTGTTGGTTATACAAATGACTGGATATTGTTGGTTATACAAATGACTGGGAATTGTTGGTTATACAAACAACTGGGTATTGTTGGTTATACAAATGACTGGGAATTGTTGGTTATACAAACAACTGGGTATTGTTGGTTATACAAATGACTGGGAATTGTTGGTTATACAAACAACTGGATATTGTTGGTTATACAAATGACTGGGAATTGTTGGTTATACAAATGACTGGGAATTGTTTGCTATACAAATGACTGGGAATTGTTGGTTATGCAAATGACTGGGAAGTGTTGGTTATACAAATGACTGGGAATTGTTGGTTATACAAATGACTGGGAATTGTTGGTTATACAAATGACTGGGAATTGTTTGCTATACAAATGACTGGGAATTGTTGGTTATACAAATGACTGGGAATTGTTGGTTATACAAATGACTGGGAATTGTTTGCTATACAAATGACTGGGAATTGTTGGTTATACAAATGACTGGGAATTGTTGGTTATACAAATGACAGGGAATTATTGGTTATACAAATGACTGGGAATTGTTGGTTATACAAATGACTGGGAATTGTTGGTTATACAAATGACTGGATATTGTTGGTTATGCAAATGACTGGGAATTGTTGGTTATACAAATGACTGGGAATTGTTGGTTATGCAAATGACTGGATATTGTTGGTTATACAAATGACTGGATATTGTTGGTTATACAAACAACTGGGTATTGTTGGTTATACAAATGACTGGGAATTGTTGGTTATACAAACAACTGGGTATTGTTGGTTATACAAATGACTGGGAATTGTTGGTTATACAAATGACTGGATATTGTTGGTTATACAAATGACTGGATATTGTTGGTTATACAAATGACTGGGAATTGTTGGTTATACAAATGACTGGGTATTGTTGGTTATACAAATGACTGGGAATTGTTGGTTATACAAACAACTGGGTATTGTTGGTTATACAAATGACTGGGAATTGTTGGTTATACAAACAACTGGGTATTGTTGGTTATACAAATGACTGGGAATTGTTGGTTATACAAACAACTGGATATTGTTGGTTATACAAATGACTGGGAATTGTTGGTTATACAAATGACTGGGAATTGTTTGCTATACAAATGACTGGGAATTGTTGGTTATGCAAATGACTGGATAGTGTTGGTCATACAAATGACTGGGAATTGTTGGTTATACAAATGACTGGGAAGTGTTGGTTATACAAATGACTGGGAATTGTTTGCTATACAAATGACTGGGAATTGTTGGTTATACAAATGACTGGGAATTGTTGGTTATACAAATGACTGGGAATTGTTTGCTATACAAATGACTGGGAATTGTTGGTTATACAAATGACTGGGAATTGTTGGTTATACAAATGACAGGGAATTATTGGTTATACAAATGACTGGATCTTGTTTGCTATACAAATGACTGGGAATTGTTGGTTATACAAATGACTGGGAATTGTTGGTTATGCAAATGACTGGATATTGTTGGTTATACAAATGACTGGATATTGTTGGTTATACAAATGACTGGGAATTGTTGGTTATACAAACAACTGGGTATTGTTGGTTATACAAATGACTGGGAATTGTTGGTTATACAAACAACTGGATATTGTTGGTTATACAAATGACTGGGAATTGTTGGTTATACAAATGACTGGGAATTGTTGGTTATACAAATGACTGGATATTGTTGGTTATACAAATGACTGGATATTGTTGGTTATACAAATGACTGGGAATTGTTGGTTATACAAACAACTGGGTATTGTTGGTTATACAAAGGACTGGGAATTGTTGGTTATACAAACAACTGGATATTGTTGGTTATACAAACAACTGGATATTGTTGGTTATACAAATGACTGGGTATTGTTGGTTATACAAATGACTGGGAATTGTTGGTTATACAAATGACTGGGAATTGTTGATTATACAAACAACTGGATATTGTTGGTTATACAAATGACTGGGAATTGTTGGTTATGCAAATGACTGGATATTGTTGGTTATACAAATGACTGGATATTGTTGGTTATACAAATGACTGGGAATTGTTTGCTATACAAATGACTGGGAATTGTTGGTTATACAAATGACTGGGAATTGTTGGTTATACAAATGACAGGGAATTATTGGTTATACAAATGACTGGGAATTGTTGGTTATACAAATGACTGGGAATTGTTGGTTATGCAAATGACTGGGAATTGTTGGTTATGCAAATGACTGGGAATTGTTGGTTATACAAATGACTGGGAATTGTTGGTTATGCAAATGACTGGATATTGTTGGTTATACAAATGACTGGGAATTGTTGGTTATACAAATGACTGGGAATTGTTGGTTATACAAATGACTGGGAATTGTTGGTTATACAAATGACTGGGAATTGTTGGTTATACAAATGACTGGGAATTGTTGGTTATACAAATGACTGGGAATTGTTGGTTATACAAATGACTGGGAATTGTTGGTTATGCAAATGACTGGATATTGTTGGTTATACAAATGACTGGGAATTGTTGGTTATACAAATGACTGGGATTGTTGGTTATACAAATGACTGGGAATGTTGTTATACAAATGACTGATACAAATGACTGGGAATTGTTGGTTATACAAATGACTGGGTATTGTTGGTTATACAAATGACTGGGAATTGTTGGTTATACAAACAACTGGGTATTGTTGGTTATACAAATGACTGGGAATTGTTGGTTATACAAACAACTGGATATTGTTGGTTATACAAATGACTGGGAATTGTTGGTTATACAAATGACTGGGAATTGTTTGCTATACAAATGACTGGGAAGTGTTGGTTATGCAAATGACTGGATAGTGTTGGTCATACAAATGACTGGGAATTGTTGGTTATACAAATGACTGGGAAGTGTTGGTTATACAAATGACTGGTAATTGTTTGCTATACAAATGACTGGGAATTGTTGGTTATACAAATGACTGGGAATTGTTTGCTATACAAATGACTGGGAATTGTTGGTTATACAAATGACTGGGAATTGTTGGTTATACAAATGACTGGGTCTTGTTTGCTATACAGATGACTGGGTATTGTTGGTTATACAAATGACTGGGAATTGTTGGTTATACAAATGACTGGGAATTGTTGGTTATACAAATGACTGGGAATTGTTGGTTATACAAATGACTGGGAATTGTTGGTTATACAAATGACTGGATATTGTTGGTTATACAAATGACTGGGAATTGTTGGTTATGCAAATGACTGGATATTGTTGGTTATACAAATGACTGGGAATTGTTGGTTATACAAATGACTGGATATTGTTGGTTATGCAAATGACTGGATATTGTTGGTTATACAAATGACTGAGAATTGTTGGTTATACAAATGACTGGGAATTGTTGGTTATGCAAATGACTGGATATTGTTGGTTATGCAAATGACTGGATATTGTTGGTTATACAAATGACTGGGAATTGTTGGTTTTGCAAATGACTGGATATTGTTGGTTATACAAATGACTGGGAATTGTTGGTTATACAAATGACTGGGAATTGTTGGTTATATAAATGACTGGATATTGTTGGTTATACAAATGACTGGGAATTGTTGGTTATGCAAATGACTGGATATTGTTGGTTATACAAATGACTGGGAATTGTTGGTTATACAAATGACTGGGAATTGTTGGTTATACAAATGACTGGGAATTGTTGGTTATACAAATGACTGGGAATTGTTGGTTATACAAATGACTGGGAATTGTTGGTTATATAAATGACTGGATATTGGGACGATTCATACATTTTGAAATTGAGGCCCATTTACCCATTATGTGATGGGAGGAGGTGGGTGTTTAGGAGGTAGGACAGGATCGATGAAATCGGGTTAAACAGACTACCTTTCAGATACAAAACATGAAAAAAAAATGAAAAATACGAACAGTACAATACTACATGATTTTACTTAATATTAGTTCAGTCCAGTTAACCCTTTCCCTCATAGAAGCACCTCTTGACGCCTTTACCAATACGACATCCATTGACATTGTAGTAGCCAAACCAATGTTCATAATATAGGCTAGAATCTCATGTAGTCCCAGTAATATGTGGATGTGGGATAGATATGGCGACTACTTATCCACTGCACGATAAATTGCTGTCTTTTGTATGGAGATATAATAGTATATTAACCTAAAATCTCTATGAAGGAAAGGGTTAATAATGTAACTGTTGACAATCATACCCCTCTGTGCGGGTTCGGGGGATCTTCCTCTCCGCTCCTGGTAGATGTCCTTTGATCCTTTGCTGCTTGATGGGGACCGCGTCCTAGTATCTGCCGAGTAAATATCATTCCACGAATAATGTGTGTTTTAAACGGTTTTACAGAAGTGGGATCACATGATGGTAATTGTTACCTTCCAGGAAATTATGTTATATTTCGGGTTTTACGCCTGCATCAGCACCATTTCGGGCTATATCGCCGGCGGGCAGCTTACCTAACAACACCTTTCCTGGGCAGGCTCCAGCGGTTAACCAGTACTTGGGTGCACTAACCTCCGTAAGAAACTGCCAACTTTTTCATATAAATGAGACACGGCCTGAGCGGGGCTTGAACCCGTGACCATCAGTGATGATAGGTTACGGTGGTATACAAGTCAGCGACCTTAACCACTTGACCACGGAGGCGGACACCTTCCAGGAAAACTACATTTCTATGGCAAACGTTTACATTTCTGTGTTCCTTTGTTATAGCTCTTTATGCGTTTGTTCTAGAATGGTCTGCACAGTGAGATACTCTAAAGGATGGGAGATTAGAAACCCATTGGAAGTCGTGATAGCGCATTCACGCGAAAGGCCTGGAGTTTGTTCCCAGCTGTAGCCATTACGACTGTTTCCTTAGGCAAAGGGCACGTAAATTCCACATTGCCTCTTCTCTCTCCCTCGTGGCGATGGATTGCATCAGGAATGAGGTCTCAAGAGCGATTTAACTAAATGTTGTAAGAACTTGTTTCGCAATGGAGCTAAAATACATTTGTATAAGCTTTTAGACATCAATCATTGTAAGCATATGTGATTGGGGGGGGGCTGGACGTCGTCGCACCAACAGCTTAAAGGTCATATAGCGACTCCAGTTGTTATTGGTAGAGGAGTATTTCAGGGCACCATGTAGAACCACTGACTATTTCAGGGCACCCAGGTAGAACCACTGACTATTTCAGGGCACCCAGGTAGAACCACTAACTATTTCAGGGCACCCAGGTAGAACCACTAACTATTTCAGGGCACCCAGGTAGAACCACCGACTATTTCAGGGCACCCAGGTAGAACCACTAACTATTTCAGGGCACCCAGGTAGAACCACTGACTATTTCAGAGCACCATGTAGAACCAGACTATTTCAGGGCACCCAGGTAGTACCACTGACCATCCACAAGCCAAATGGACATCTTCTTCACACGAAATAATTTTACATCCCCAAGTGAGATGCGAACCTATAACCGTGAGGGGCTAGTGATTGAAGCCAACAACTGTAACCACTAGACCACGTACGGAGGCCATTGATTAGAAATTGTGATTATCGTCTTCCACAGTTCAACTTTTCAATAATAACAATTCAATTATTTGGGAACAGTCCTATCGTAGGGTCACGAGTACACAGGGATCATTCTAGAGAGCGATGTGGGCGAAATTGTCACCCTAGGGACCCTGACTTCGCCCTCTGGGGGCCCCACTTCTCCCTAATAAAATAAAATTTAAAAATATTATTTTTGGGTTTCTACGATTTTCAAACAAAATTTTGTCTAGTAAGATACACTGGCCCATAATAAAGCACTCATTCTATTCAAATGTTGTATTTAATGGTTGTACTGTGCATTTTAACCCTATTTTGCAGAAGTATATTAAAGAACACCATTTAAGGAAGCGATCACACGCTTTCTCACTTCTCCCAAAAATTCTGACTTAGAATGAACCCTGGTACATATTTACAAGTACAATGTAGTTGTTATTTGAATGCAAACGAATGATGGTACATACATCGTCTAATGTTAATTTAAACTTTTATTTATTTTACAACGATGGGGTAGCAAGCTTTAACAACTTATATTAATCACTCTCGTTGGCGCGGATGAAAGCGTAAATGTAGTCATTCGTGTGGGAGGAAACCGGAGTACACGGAGAAAACCCACCTGTCCGATCTGGTACCATCTCACACCTAATGTTGTTAAAACCTTTGGCCCAAACCATGTGCATGCTATATATTGTATCTTTTTGTGTATGACATATTTACTATTGATATGCAATAAAATATTAAACTGATTAAACCATATGAATGACAAACATGGATACTTTTCACAAAAGCCAGAGCTCATCTAAGGTCAGAATTCTTGGGAGAAGTGAGAAACAACAAGATTGCGCCCGTAACTCTTTCCTTCATAGAGATTTAGGTTAATATACTATTATACCTCCATACAAACGACAGCCATTTAACCCTTTCCTTCATAGAGATTTAGGTTAATATACTATTATATCGCCATATAAACGACAGCCATTTAACCCTTTCCTTCATAGAGATTTAGGTTAATATACTATTATACCTCCATACAAACAACAGCCATTTAGCTATCATGCAGTAGATAAGTAGTCGCCATATATATCCCCACCTCCATAGATATTACTGGAACTACATAGAGATTTAGGTTAATATACCTCCAAACAAACGACAGCCATTTAGCTATCATGCAGTAGATAAGTAGTCACCATATCTATCCCACCTCCATAGATATTACTGGGACTTCATAGAGATTTAGGTTAATATACCATTATATCTCCATACAAACGACAACCATTTAGCTATCATACAGTGGATAAGTAGTCGCCATATCTATCCCCACCTCCATAGATATTACTTGAACTTCATAGAGATTTAGGTTAATATACTATTATACCTCCATACAAACGACAGCCATTTAGCTATCATGCAGTGGATAAGTAGTCGCCAAATCTATCCCACCTCCATAGATATTACTGGGACTTCATAGAGATTTAGGTTAATATACCATTATATCTCCATACAAACGACAACCATTTAGCTATCATGCAGTGGATAAGTAGTCGCCATATCTATCCCCACCTCCATAGATATTACTGGAACTTCATAGAGATTTAGGTTAATATACTATTCTACCTCCATACAAATGACAGCCATTTAGCTATCATGCAGTGGATAAGTAGTCGCCAAATCTATCCCATCTCCATAGATATTACTGGGGACTACATGAGATTCTGCCCTTTATTATGAACATTGGTTTGGCTACTACATTGTAAATGTATGTCGTATTGCTAATGCCGTCAAGAGGTGCTTCTATGAGGGAAAGGGTTAAATGGTATTATTGAACAAATTTCCACTGTGTTAAAAACACACAATATAACCACTAAATACATCAGAAAGTGCTTTACAATGGCCAGTGTAGTTTATTGGATAAGATTTTGCATGAAAATTGCAAACAAACATTTTTTTTAGAAAGAAGTGGGGCACCCATAGGGAGAAGTCACGATCCATAGGGTGACTATTCTGCCCATATCGTCCTCTAGGATGAGCCCCTGAAGGCTTGTCTGCCCCCAATGGCAGGCCTACGGCCAGCTGAGCTAAGACTGGCAAACATATACATATATTTGACTTGGCTTACCTATATCTCTCCTGGATGCCCTATCTATACATATATTTGACTTGGCTTACCTATATCTCTCCTGGATGCCCTATCTATACATATATTTGACTTGGCTTACCTATATCTCTCCTGGATGCCCTATCTATACATATATTTGACTTAGCTTACCTATATCTCTCCTGGATGCCCTATCTATACATCTATTTGACTTGGCTTACCTATATCTCTTCTGGATGCCCTATCTATACATATATTTGACTTGGCTTACCTATATCTCTCCTGGATGCCCTATCTATACATATATTTGACTTGGCTTACCTATATCTCTCCTGGATGCCCTATCTATACATATATTTGACTTGGCTTACCTATATCTCTCCTGGATGCCCTATCTATACATATATTTGACTTGGCTTACCTATATCTCTCCTGGATGCCCTATCTATACATATATTTGACTTGGCTTACCTATATCTCTCCTGGATGCCCTATCTATACATATATTTGACTTGGCTTACCTATATCTCTCCTGGATGCCCTATCTATACATATATTTGACTTGGCTTACCTATATCTCTCCTGGATGCCCTATCTATACATATATTTGACTTGGCTTACCTATATCTCTCCTGGATGCCCTATCTATACATCTATTTGACTTGGCTTACCTATATCTCTTCTGGATGCCCTATCTATACATATATTTGACTTGGCTTACCTATATCTCTCCTGGATGCCCTATCTATACATATATTTGACTTGGCTTACCTATATCTCTCCTGGATGCCCTATCTATACATCTATTTGACTTGGCTTACCTATATCTCTTCTGGATGCCCTATCTATACATATATTTGACTTGGCTTACCTATATCTCTCCTGGATGCCCTATCTATACATATATTTGACTTGGCTTACCTATATCTCTCCTGGATGCCCTATCTATACATATATTTGACTTGGCTTACCTATATCTCTCCTGGATGCCCTATCTATACATATATTTAACTTGGCTTACCTATATCTCTCCTGGATGCCCTATCTATACATATATTTAACTTGGCTTACCTATATCTCTCCTGGATGCCCTATCTATACATATATTTGACTTGGCTTACCTATATCTCTCCTGGATGCCCTATCTATACATATATTTGACTTGGCTTACCTATATCTCTCCTGGATGCCCTATCTATACATATATTTGACTTGGCTTACCTATATCTCTCCTGAATGCCCTATCTATACATATATTTGACTTGGCTTACCTATATCTCTCCTGGATGCCCTATCTATACATATATTTGACTTGGCTTACCTATATCTCTCCTGGATGCCCTATCTATACATATATTTAACTTGGCTTACCTATATCTCTCCTGGATGCCCTATCTAGACTTGGCTTACCTATATCTCTCCTGGATGCCCTATCTAGACTTCGTTTCTCCTGCTTCCTCGTTGGTGGTGGCGATTCCGACCGCTCCCTCTCTTTAACTTTATCCTTTTTATGCCTGCGACCATCTTCCCGGTCCAGCGACAGGTCCCGATCCTTCTTCTTCTTCTCCTTCTTCTTATCCTTCTTCTTCTTCACAACCTCGCGGCCCGGCGAGAAATCCCGATAGTCCGATGACGGCGTCAGGTCTCGGCCGTCACGGGTTCGAGACCTCTCATAAGAGGAATCCTTTACTTTACCCATAATTTCTTCCCTTTTCTGTCTCTTCTTCCGTTCCAGCTTTTTACTCTTCTTTCCATCCGGCGAGAATGACAAGGATCTATCCATACTAACAGAACGTGATTTAGTTATTCTTTTCGAATTTTTCACCTTCTCGATTTTTGGCTCTTTAACGTATTCCGGTGATACTTTTCTCTCCTTCTTTTTCTTACTAGGCGTTATCGATATTTTATCTTTGTGTTTCTCGGTTCTGTGCCCATCCTCACTTGAACTCGACTTGGCCCTTTGCAGTATCGGTAGATTTGGGATTACGGGTATTGGTGACCGTGAAGGCATTGTAAGCTGCATTTTAGGCGGTTGCGGTGTGGGGGCTGCTGCCTCGTCATCTTCTGAATGGAATGCCATAATTGTCTTGGAAATTACTGCCTTTGTTGACTTCTTGAACTTGAGTGGGCTCAGTAGTTTGCGCAGTTTCATTTCAGGCTCGGGGCTATGGTCTAGGTCAGACATCGAGTCCCTGTGCTTCTTGCTCTTCTTCTTCTTGTGTTTTTTGTGATGATCATCGCTGTCCATGCTTTAAATAGATTCAAATTCATGCTGTTACATAGTGCAGATAAAACAAATTGTCTGTTACATAGTGCAGATGTAACAAACTGTCCGTTACATAGTGCAGATGTAACAAACTGTCCGTTACATAGTGCAAATGTAACAAACTGTCCGTTACATAGTGCAGATGTAACAAACTGTCTGTTACATAGTGCAGATATAACATACTGTCCATTACATAGTGCAGATGTAACAAACTGTCCGTTACATAGTGCAGATGTAACAAACTGTCCGTTACATAGTGCAAATGTAACAAACTGTCCGTTACATAGTGCAGATGTAACAAACTGTCCGTTACATAGTGCAGATGTAACAAACTGCCCGTTACATAGTGCAGATGTAACAAACTGTCCGCTACATAGTGCAGATATAACATACTGTCCGTTACATAGTGCAGATATAACAAACTGCCCGTTACATAGTGCAGATATAACAAACTGTCTGTTACATAGTGCAGATATAACATACTGTCCGTTACATAGTGCAGATATAACAAACTGCCCGTTACATAGTGCAGATGTAACAAACTGTCCGCTACATAGTGCAGATATAACAAACTGTCCGCTACATAGTGCAGATACTGTCCGTTAAATATTACAATGGTCACCTCTATTATGCAGCCACCCTGTATTAAGCATCCAATTACCGACCTCTATTAAACAGCCACCATGTATTAAGCATCCAATTACCTGACTCCCAAGTGTGACGATTGTTCAGCATGCAACCTCTATTAAACAGCCACCCTGTATTAAGCATCCAATTACCGGACTCCCAAGTGTGACGATTGTTCAGCATGCAACCTCTATTAAACAGCCACCATGTATTAAGCATCCAATTACCGGACTCCCAAGTGTGACGATTGTTCAGCATGCAACCTCTATTAAACAGCCACCATGTATTAAGCATCCAATTACCTGACTCCCAAGTGTGACGATTGTTCAGCATGCAACCTCTATTAAACAGCCACCCTGTATTAAGCATCCAATTACCGGACTCCCAAGTGTGACGATTGTTCAGCATGCAACCTCTATTAAACAGCCACCCTGTATTAAGCATCCAATTACCTGACTCCCAAGTGTGGCAGTTGTTCAACATGCAACCTCTATTAAACAGCCACATCTGTTAAACAGACAGTTTTCAACACTCCCTTGGTTGGTTGTATAAGACAGGTTTGACTGTACACTTTATGTCATGCATTGGAGGTGACCACAGGAACGTGAAATTTTATCCATAAGCTTTGGTTGGCTTATGGATAAAATTTCACGTTCCTGTGATGTGACACCAGGTAGAACCACCGATCTTCTTCAAACTCTCAATCAACGGCCCTCTTGTCACATTTGTGCGAAATAGGAAAATTAGCCAGCTCTTTCATAATATTCGTGACATATCAGGGCTCATTCTAGAGGGACCCTGACTTTGCCCCCTGGTGGCACCACTTCTCCATAGAAAAATATTTATTTTTTTACAATTTTCAGACAAACTATTATCCAGTAAGATACACTGGCCAATGTAAAGCACTCCTTCTATTCAAATACTGTATTTAATGGCCATATTGTGTATTTTAACTATATTATGTTGAAATTTATTAAATAATGCCGTTTCCACGTCCAGATTGAGCCCTGCATATATTTGGCAAATAGTGTCAGTTCAGTGCATCGTCTTCCACTTGATCATATTGGCATTACAGTCAAACCTGTTTTAAGCAGCCAATCAAGGGGATCACATGTGGAAGTCGTGATAGCGCAGTGGTAGCGCATTTGCTTCAAATGCGGAGTTACGATTGTGCACTTAGACAAGTCATTTAAATTCCGCATTGCCTCTTCTCTCTCCCTCATGGCGATGAATTCCATCAGGAATGAGGTCTCAAGAGCAATTAATATATATAAGTTGTAGAAACTTGTTTCACAATCGAGCTAAAATAAAGACTAAGGGAACCACAGAAAGTGGCTGCTTAGCACAGGTGATTTCTTTCAGGGCAAATGTATAAACAACATATTGGGAATCTGGAAACAGGCTGCTTAATACAGATTGACTGTTTTTATATAATGAACTATGCTATATTTGTTTGTCTGTCTGTCTGTTATCTGTCTGTTCAGGTTTATCCTTCATCAGCATCATTTTGGGCTATATCGCCGGCGGGCAGTTTACCTAACAACACCTTTCCTGGGCGGTTAACCAGTAATTAGTGCCTAAACCTCCGTAAGAAACTGCCAACTTTTTCATATAAATAGACACGGCCTGAGCGGGGCTCGAACCGGTGACCATCAGTGGTGATAGGTTACAGTGGTATGTATATAAGTCAGTGAAATATAAGACAGGCTTATAGGCAATCAGTAATCGTTATGATGTAAATAGTCGGACTATGAACTATCGGCAATATCAGAATGTAAGCTCGACGAGATTCGAACCTTCGACCGCCCGCTCCGTAGGTGGACGCCTTAACCAATCTGACAACGAGATTATCCAAGCAATATACACATCCCATTTCTTTTACAGTCAAACCTGTGTTAGTGGTCACCTCTATTAAGCAGCCAACCTGTCTTAAGCAGCCACCTGTGCTAAGCAGCCACTTTCTGCGATTCCCTTGGCTGGCTGCTTAAGACAGGTTTGACTGTATATGTACTTTTTTTTTCTTGATATCATTTTACAAATTAACATGCAATGTATCGTGACAAATATCACAATGAACATGTTTGTCTTTGGGTGTAAGGTCGCACCGACAGTTTAGGTCATATGGTAACGCTTGAGCCCTCGAAGAACCACCAACTTTCCACAAACGAGCTAGGTGACCACTTAAAAGAATTTGAATTGACAACTGACAGTAGCATCTGGGCCACACCATCAGCATGTACTTTACAGGAACATTCATACAACGTGCTACATATCTTCATACTAAATGCAACTTGTCATCAGGAGCATCTACTATACATACCCTGGACTTGGACATACAACTTGCTACATATCTTCATACTAAATGCAACTTGTCATCAGGAGCATCTACTATACATACCCTGGACTTGGACTTCTAAAACTCTTCCCTTTTGTAGGCGACCTCGAGTGCTTGTTTCGTTTCTTCTTTTTCTTCCTGAAATAATGATGCATAAGTGTTTTTAGATAAAGGATCAGGAAATCAATGGGTCCCTGCTATGGTCATACTTAGATAAAGGATCAGGCAATCAATGTGTCCCTGCTATGGTCGTACTTAGATAAAAGATCAGGGAATCAATGTGTCCCTGCTATGGTAGTACTTTGATAAAAGATCAGGGAATCAATGTGTCCCTGCTATGGTCGTACTTAGATAAAGGATCAGGGAATCAATGTGTCCCTGCTATGGTCGTACTTTGATAAAGGATCAGGGAATCAATGTGTCCCTGCTATGGTCGTACTTAGATAAAGGATCAGGGAATCAATGTGTCCCTGCTATGGTCCGTCATACTTAGATAAAAGATCAGGGAATCAATGGGTCCCTGCTATGGTCCGTCGTACTTAGATAAAGGATCAGGGAATCAATGTGTCCCTGCTATGGTCCGTCGTACTTAGATAAAGGATCAGGGAATCAATGTGTCCCTGCTATGGTCCGTCGTACTTAGATAAAAGATCGGGGAATCAATGTGTCCCTGCTATGGTCCGTCGTACTTAGATAAAAGATCAGGGAATCAATGTGTCCCTGCTATGGTCGTACTTTGATAAAAGATCAGGGAATCAATGTGTCCCTGCTATGGTCGTACTTAGATAAAAGATCATGGAATCAATGTGTCCCTGCTATGGTCGTACTTAGATAAAAGATCAGGGAATCAATGTGTCCCTGCTATGGTCGTACTTAGATAAAAGATCATGGAATCAATGTGTCCCTGCTATGGTCGTACTTAGATAAAGGATCAGGGAATCAATGTGTCCCTGCTATGGTCCGTCGTACTTAGATAAAAGATTAGGGAATCAATGTGTCCCTGCTATGGTCGTACTTAGATAAAGGATCAGGGAATCAATGTGTCCCTGCTATGGTCCGTCGTACTTAGATAAAAGATTAGGGAATCAATGTGTCCCTGCTATGGTCCGTCGTACTTAGATAAAGGATCAGGGAATCAATGTGTCCCTGCTATGGTCCGTCGTACTTAGATAAAAGATCAGGGAATCAATGTGTCCCTGCTATGGTCCGTCGTACTTTGATAAAAGATCAGGGAATCAATGGGTCCCTGCTATGGTCGTACTTTGATAAAAGATCAGGGAATCAATGTGTCCCTGCTATGGTCGTACTTTGATAAAAGATCAGGGAATCAATGTGTCCCTGCTATGGTCGTACTTAGATAAAAGATCAGGGAATCAATGTGTCCCTGCTATGGTCGTACTTTGATAAAAGATCAGGGAATCAATGTGTCCCTGCTATGGTCCGTCATACTTAGATAAAAGATCAGGGAATCAATGTGTCCCTGCCATGGTCCGTCATACTTAGATAAAGGATCAGGGAATCAATGTGTCCCTGCAATGGTCCGTCATAGTTAGATAAAGGATCAGGGAATCAATGTGTCCCTGCTATGGTCGTACTTTGATAAAAGATCAGGGAATCAATGTGTCCCTGCTATGGTCATACATTGATAAAAGATCAGGGAATCAATGTGTCCCTGCTATGGTCGTACTTTGATAAAAGATCAGGGAATCAATGTGTCCCTGCTATTGTCCGTCGTACTTTGATAAAAGATCAGGGAATCAATGTGTCCCTGCTATGGTCGTACTTTGATAAAAGATCAGGGAATCAATGGGTCCCTGCTATGGTCCGTCGTACTTAGATAAAAGATTAGGGAATCAATGTGTCCCTGCTATGGTCGTACTTTGATAAAAGATCAGGGAATCAATGGGTCCCTGCTATGGTCGTACTTAGATAAAGGATCAGGGAATCAATGTGTCCCTGCTATGGTCGTACTTAGATAAAAGATTAGGGAATCAATGGGTCCCTGCTATGGTCGTACTTAGATAAAGGATCAGGGAATCAATGTGTCCCTGCTATGGTCGTACTTTGATAAAAGATCAGGGAATCAATGGGTCCCTGCTATGGTCCGTCGTACTTAGATAAAAGATCAGGGAATCAATGGGTCCCTGCTATGGTCGTACTTAGATAAAAGATCAGGGAATCAATGGGTCCCTGCTATGGTCCGTCGTACTTAGATAAAGGATCAGGGAATCAATGTGTCGCTGCTATGGTCCGTCGTACTTAGATAAAAGATCATTGAATCAATGGGTCCCTGCTATGGTCCGTCGTACTTTGATAAAAGATCAGGGAATCAATGTGTCCCTGCTATGGTCGTACTTTGAGCTGCCTGTCCGCAATCCAAAAGAAATTACCAATGGAGAGACAAATTAGTTAAAGACATTTTCTTAGTTTCTGTACATGTTGTATACCAGTGCAGTTTAACCTATGCTAAAGAAAGATCACCCCCGAATAAAGATCACAAGATAGTTTGTGTACACGTTGGACTATGGATAGTTTGTGTACACATTGGACTACGGATAGTTTGTGTACACGTGGGACTATGGATAGTTTGTGTACACGTTGGACTACGGATAGTTTGTGTACACGTGGGACTATGGATAGTTTGTGTACATGTTAGACTACGGATAGTTTGTGTACACATTGGACTACAGATAGTTTGTGTACACGTTGGACTACGGATAGTTTGTGTACACATTGGACTACGGATAGTTTGTGTACATGTTGGACTACAGATAGTTTGTGTACACGTTGGACTACGGATAGTTTGTGTACACGTTGGACTACGGATAGTTTGTGTACACGTGGGACTGTGGATAGTTTGTGTACATGTTGGACTACAGATAGTTTGTGTACACGTTGGACTACGGATAGTTTGTGTACACGTTGGACTACGGATAGTGTGTGTACACGTTGGACTACGGATAGTTTGTGTACACGTTGGACTACGGATAGTTTGTGTACACGTTGGACTACGGATAGTTTGTGTACATGTTGGACTACGGATAGTTTGTGTACACGTTGGACTACGGATAGTTTGTGTACACGTTGGACTACGGATAGTTTGTGTACACGTGGGACTATGGATAGTTTGTGTACACGTTGGACTACGGATAGTTTGTGTACACGTTGGACTACGGATAGTTTGTGTACACGTGGGACTATGGATAGTTTGTGTACACGTTGGACTACGGATAGTTTGTGTACACGTTGGACTACGGATAGTTTGTGTACACGTGGGACTATGGATAGTTTGTGTACACGTGGGACTATGGAGAGTTTGTGTACATGTGGGACTATGGAGAGTTTGTGTACACGTTAGACTACGGATAGTTTGTGTACATGTTGGACTACGGATAGTTTGTGTACACGTTGGACTACGGATAGTTTGTGTACACGTGGGACTATGGAGAGTTTGTGTACATGTTGGACTACGGACAGTTTGTGTACATGTTGGACTATGGACAGTTTGTGTACACGTTGGACTACGGATAGTTTGTGTACACGTGGGACTATGGAGAGTTTGTGTACATGTTGGACTACGGACAGTTTGTGTACATGTTGGACTATGGATAGTTTGTGTACACGTTGGACTATGGATAGTTTGTGTACACGTTGGACTATGGACAGTTTGTGTACACGTTAGACTATGGATAGTTTGTGTACCTGTTGGACTACGGATAGTTTCAGTACTTACCCAGATTTTCTACTCCTACTTCTTTCATCTGAGCTGACGGAATCTGAACTACTAACTCGTTGCTGAAACAATGAGAACAGATGAGCGACACAATTCTATCAGCTAGAAGTTGTGATAGCGCAGGGATGCGCTTTCGCTTCAGGTGCGAAAGGTCAGGAGTTCGAGCCCGGCTGGAGCAGTTACGATTGTGCCCTTAGGCAAGGCATTTAAATTCCACGTTGCCTCTTCTCTCTCCCTCGTGGCGATGGATTCCATCAGGAATGAGGTCTCGAGATTAATATAAGTTGAAAGAACTTGTTTCGCAATCGAGCTAAAATAAATCTGTATAAACTATCAGCTACTAGAATGGTTTTCATAAGCACATGTACAGTGTATGTTTTATATGTATTCCATTCATACTCGCATGACATAATCCCCAATAAATAATCAGTCTATGCTATTAATTTATCTCACGCAGGGTTCCCTCCGTTTGAATTTCTGTCTGTACCACTTCTGTCGCCAATTGAAAAAAACTGGAGCCAGTTTGATAAGCTTGGAGCCAACTAAGAGCCATATTGTTCACAGATAAATAAATATTTGAAGCCATGTATTTGAGAGAAAAAGAAAAGCAAAATGTTGCGCCAAATATGCTTGCCAATTCACAAAATTAAGCACAACTATTTGTACTTTTTGTCGCCATTGGCGAGACAGCGGGAACCTTGCTCATGGGAACGAATATATTGAATTCCTTACAAGTAATGGACAAACTGGAAAATATTAGTGTCTTGGCCATGGGGGATCTACCTCTTATACAGTATTGGCATTATTTAAATTATGAGCTCCAATTAAATAATATTTTATTGCATTAGAAGTACATATTCAATGTTATGTTATGTTATATTTCGGGTTTTACGCCTGCATCAGCACTATTTCGGGCTATATCGCCGGCGGGCAGTTTACTTAACAACACCTTTCCTGGGCAGGCTCCAGCGGTTAACCAGTACTTGGGTGCACCAACCTCCGTAAGAAACTGCCAACATTTTCATATAAATGACTAAAATGAGACACGAACTGAGCGGGGCTCGAACCTGTGACCATCAGTGATGATAGGTTACAGTGGCATACAAGTCAGCGACCTTAACCACTCGACCACGGAGGTGGACTCATATTCAATGTACAATGCGAAACAAAACATGCATAATGAGAGTCGCTTTACTGTTACCTCCCTTGGCAGATATAGTCTGATTTATCCTGTAATTTACATCGTCCTTTTAGTTGGGATCCTTTGTTTTTACTGTTGTTCCCTAACCAGACATTGCAGTATGATAAATGTGATTTTATCAAAATCATGTTAATTAATTGATAACAAATCTGTACAGATAAGTACACAATGGATATACTAGAGGGTAATGCCGATTTTAATAACTATAAGATAAGAAAGTGGATGAAAATTGATAGCATGTTGTGCAAAGGAAACAACGATAAAAACAGAGGAAATCACTTAAGAGGACATATATACATGTACTATTGGGGAGTATTCAGGGTCAGAAGCAGTAACTCTCATTATGTACATTATAAACTCTACATATACAGCAGGGTTCATTCTAGGCCAGAATTTTTGGCAGAAGTGAGAAAGGGCGTGATCGCTTCCATAAATGGTGTTCTTTAATACACTTCTCCAAAATAGGGTTAAAATGCACAGTACAACCATTAAATACAACATTTGAATTGAAGGAGTGCTTTATAGTGGCCCAGTGTATCTTACTAGACAAAATTTTGTTTGAAAATAGTAAAAACCAAAAAAAAAAAAAAAATTAAGGGAGAAGTGGGGCCCCCAGATGGCGAAGTCAGGGTCCCTAGGGCGACTATTTCGCCCACATCGCCCTCTAGAATGATCCCTGATGTATGATACACGATTCATGGAATTGTTTGCTCAAGAATTGACAATATATATATATGTTGAAACAAATTACATTATTATTTTCATTATATTCCCGTTACACATGAACGGTACAACTTGTTGAACAAACAGTGTATATTACGAGCAGGAGTGACACATGAACGGTACAACTTGTTGAACAAACCGTGTATATTACGAGCAGGAGTGACACATGAACGGTACAACTTGTTGAACAAACAGTGTATATTACGAGCAGGAGTGACACATGAACGGTACAACTTGTTGAACAAACAGTGTATATTACGAGCAGGAGTGACACATGAACGGTACAACTTCGTTGAACAAACAGTGTATATTACGAGCAGGAGTTACACATGAACAGTACAACTTGTTGAACAAACAGTGTATATTACGAGCAGGAGTGACACATCTCTGTTTACTGTTTTAATTCTAAGGGCTGGGGGTCGAAAAGGGAGAAGTAATCTTCCTCATCTCTCCCTACTTTGATATAGAAGATAATTAGGACACTTAGCTGAGTCATCAACATTCTCCTTTATAAACATTAAAGTGACACTACATCGCATCGCAAAAATAAATGCATTTTTTACGTATAAATAGCATTGCTGTAATAAACTCTTCCGAACTATTTCGAGCTCTAACTTCCTATCAATATAAGCTCTGATTCATATTGACAATTATTTTCAGTTTTGTGTTCATTTTGTTATAGAACATATTTGGTTGTAATAAGAGACGATACATGAATAGACGGCTTTTTACAATGAACTCTCACCCGTGGTAATTTTTTCTCTATTCGGAAGTTTTCCCGTCCAACATCGTCCTCGTCCTCAAGACGGCTGATTTCGCGCTGTAACTGTTGTCTTCGATGTTCCAACTCCAGTTCTTTCTTGAAATCTAGATCTGAAAACAAGTTTGCAATTTTGTTGACAAAAAGATTACATATAGAGTGGTGGAATCTATGCTCGGCGTAAATCCCACATATAATGACCAGTATAAAATCTTAATTGCACTTGCCGTGTATTATTATTTTCATAAGTCATGAAAACAACTTTCAAAACACTCTTGTTGACAGTTTTAGCTTCATCACGTGACCTTGCTGCTCAATACAGCTATCGCAACGGTGTCGGTCGGCACCGGTTTATACGGGGGAACTGAAGACTTCAGGGCATCTATGCACAGCATACTCGTTATTTTTTAGTTATCCACCATAACTTGTTGAATATCTTATTTTGATATAGTACACCATTGAGTAAAAACATTTATTGGTCTTAATCAGAAATGGTATAGAAACTATTTTTCAGGTTAGGTGTAGATTTTTTAAACTCGGATAGCTACCCGAATTACTCATACACCGTAACAGTTTCGGTGGAAATATTCTCCCAATATTCGTCTGCTGGACCAGTCACATGACAGTTGCATCAGCCTACCGATACACTCAACGGAATGCTATTGAACCATGCTTCAGCTCTGTCGGAAATTAGCCTAGAACTATATTTTAAATACGAATGAAAATGGAAAATATGCCGAGCATAGGTTCCACCACTCTAATATATTCTAAAAACATGGCCACCGCCACAAGGTTGTCTTACCATGTGCGATTGACTATAAGTATATAAATGTTGGTTCAGCAAAATAAAAAAAGGTCTTTTATGATTTCCAACGAATTGCCAAAGTTCAAGGTCACTGGTGGGGCGAAGACTTACCGGTACTATGGGTGTAGATAATTTAGTCCTCGGATGTGAAGCTTCAAAGCAATACCGTTGACAGTTTTTGAGAAATAATGTTTCGAGTATATTTTTTACGCATAACGAGTTTCTGAAATCGACTATTTTGGCCAAAATTCAAAGTTAAGTTTCCTGTTGGGAGTGGGACTTGTTAGGGAGGCAGGGAACAACCCATGGACACAGTATGCAAGCTATCAAAGCAGTATATTAGACTGTTTTATAGTTATATGCAATTATGTAATTGCTGACAGTGCCATCGCCACCTCCGGAAGGATGAGTGCTTAGTTTTGCTTTCCACTGAAGTTGGTGATACAAAACTAGCACAGCAGTAATGTTATAGTGTTGCATGTCAGTACTGTTATTGTGTTGCATGTATTTTTGGGGTATAATTCAAGATCAGGGTTCCTGCTGTCGGTCGCCAATGGTGCCAAAAAACAAATATTGGCGCTAAATTTTGTGAATTGGCGAAAATATTTGGCACAACATTTTTTTGGGGCACATGTTTTGTCAAATATTTATTTGTGAACTATATGGCTCTTAGTTGGCTCCAAGTTTTTTAAATTGGCTCCAGTGTTTTTCAATTGGCGACAGAAGTGTCGCAGACAAACATTCAAACAGAGGGAACCCTAAAGATCAAGGTCACTATTGGCGGTGGGATTTGCTGCGGATGAAGAGAGTTAGTACACAGATATGTATGTTGAATGGGTTAAATAAAAAAAGGGAGGTAATAGATAAAACAATGAGTATTGTCACTCATTGCATAACAGGATGCTAAGATGGAAGCTGTTCACGTACCGTCTCCAGACCACTGGCTGGGAGACTCGGAGTCGCTCGCCAATCCTCCTTTCTTCAGATTGATGGCGTTCTTGAGGGCAGCAATCTTCTCTTTCTTCGCTCGACTTCTACCGCGCTCGAGAGACTCATCAGAGTCAGACTTGTTGGCGCTCTTGTGTTTCTTCGGCTTTACTCGGAGCCGGAGGTCTTCTTGACTATCTTCCTCGCGTCTCCTAAAGTAATCACAGATAAAGAACAAGTAAGCAAGTAAGAAATGGTGAATAAATATACATGAAAATAATATATATCATATAAGATTAACTACAAGCATGTTGGCTCTATATCTCTGAGATTCTCAAGACATAAATATGCCTTTAATTGCTGATCTTACAGGTGTATATATATATATATATAGACTTAAACGCAACCATATACAGGGCTTATTCTAGGTCATATTTTTGGGAGAAGTGAGAAAGCGAGCGATTGCATCCTTAAATTGTGTTATTTAATAAATGTCATCCACACAGTGTTAAAATACACAATATGGCCATTAAATCGGTGGAGTCAGAGGTCCCTAGGGTGACTGTTTTGCTCAAGTCAACCTCTAGAATGAGCCCTGCATAGCTATGTGTGAATTTGAAAGCATTGGAATTTGTGCATAGAAAACTAAATTTTAAAATGTTACGTATCTTTTGCGTTTAAGCACAGGAACTTGAAATTGTATCCATAAGCCACCAAAGGTCTCGTACCTCTATCCTAGGACACCCCCCTCTATTAAAAACAAGGGGGGGGTCCTAGGATAGAGGTACGAGACCTTTGGTGGCTTATGGATAAAATTTCAAGTTCCTGTGGATAAAATTTCAAGTTCCTGTGGTTTAAGTACATGTATTATGATGGGAGTAGATACATTCCATGCAGGAACAGTTGTGTATTAATCTCACAGACAGATCTGTAGTCCAGTGGTAACACGCTGGACTGGTAATCCAAGGATCGCAGGTTCCATCCCCCGTCTGACCCTAATAAAATTAACAGCCTTTCAGATGGGACATTAAACCGAGGTCTCGTGTCGGTACTGTACACCGTGCACGTAAAAGAACCAGAGGAGACTCTGGAATGGGTCTCTGTCTGTATCATTGCACTATCCTCCAAAAATCTAAAATGACTAATCTCTTAAGGAGGTGTCGCTCATATGAGCAACCGGTAGCGACGATAAATAAACGTAAAACACACAAAAAATAATCTTAAGACGAGACTAAGACAGGGCTCATTCTAGAGGGTGAAGTAGTCGCCATTGGGACACTGACTTAGCCACTTGGGGACAGCACTTCTCCCTAAAAAAATTTTTTAAATACACGTGTTTTTTAAACAAAATATTGTCCAGTAAGATTCACTGGTCATTGTAAAACATCCTTCTATTCAAATATTGTATTTAATGGTCATATTGTGTATTTTAACTAGGGTTTGTCTATATCCTGGACAACCGTATCCCGGGAAATTGAGAAAATTTTCAGTTAGATCCCGGGAAATTGGGACAATTGTTAGATCGTGAAAATTATTTGTCAAATCTCGGTTTGGGCATTATTTTGGGTGAGAATTCGGGAGTTCCAAACAAAACAAGACTAAACTTAAGGTTTTATGGTTGATTGACAGGAATTTGGCAATGTCTCATTTTCTGGTAAGTTCTTTAAGTTTAGCTTGTTTTGTTTGGAACTCCCGTATTCTCACCCAAAATGATGCCCAAACCAAGATTCAACAAATAATTTTCAACTTCTCTTTCGTGATTTTGAATTCAATTCATCATCGATTCATCAAACTTAGTGATGAAAAGACATTATGGACCTCTCGAACTCAGACCAAAAATGGCAGGCGAGCTGCCGAACAGAGAATAAAAGAATATGTAATAAGTTGATAACTCGACATTTTGAATGCATTGATTGTAATTCTCACTGTCATGAAATGAAAAAAAAAACATTGGGTGATCACCCAATGTCAAACTTTAACACTGAGTCCAGTCTTTGAACTCTTCTCAACAACATAAATGCAACTGTAGGAGTGTCCTAACTGTCCTTACACTTTGAGATTGACAATCTAGTGAATCTACTCATTTGAGTCAAATTGAGTGGTGTGGTTCAACACCAACAGTGCCGTGGTTGTTGAAAGTTTTTCAGGAAAACTAGAAACCATAATGATTTGTCTCCGAGCCGGGACCTAATTACCGCAAAATTACCGGCAGCAGAGAATGCTCTTTCACTCTCAACGGATGATGGCTTAATTGTCATAAGTGCCCGGTAAAGTTGTTCGAGATTGGGGGTTCTCTTTTTTTGAGCTTCGTATAGTTTGAAATCATTCATCATTGTCTTCAGATCCTTTATGTCCTTAGTATCACTATCATCTTTAACTGCACAGTCGATCGCAAGCTGGAATTTTTCAGCCAGGGTCGTTTGACTCGTTTCTTTTTCTTTGTCAGCAGACTGTACAGAGGTTCGGTTGCTAGGTTCGACAATGATGGCATCATCTACAGGTGTGCTCTCCTGACCAATCGAGTCAGCAGACTCAGCCTCAGACTGACCATATAGCCGAGTGTAAATACCCATTGCATATTTCTGAATGACGGATTTGGAACTTCTGTTCCCAAAAACATTCGGTTTACTGACATCTGTCTTGGAATGTAAATATTGAATAAGGTCCATGGTAGTTTTATTTCGCCGTGTCGAGATTCGTTCGAGTATTGAATCTCTCATTGTCTTACACAATGGGTTGTTTTGGCTACTCTGTCTCTGCTCCAAAGTTTGTAGGAGAAATGTAATAACAGCATCGGCAGACAACAATGAAGCTTCATTTCTGCATAGTGCATCACTTGCCAGTTTGACAGGCTCTAGTGCTGATGTGAGTTGTTTGATGCACATGAGTTCATTTTCAGTAACCTTTGAGTTCCCTTTTAGGTCTATGAATGTTTTTTCCAAACATGGCCTAATTTTACAGTATCTCTCCAACATGGCACATAAAGTGTTCCATCGAGTTTTGACGTCAAGGATGAGCTTCAGCTCTTTCCCAATCTCAGACTTCACATGTTTTTGAAGAACTTCATTATCTTTCGGGCTTCGTCTGAAGCGTTTCACATCTTCACGAACGTGCTTGATGGCCGAACATATATCACATTCCAATGTTGTTTCCATTGTCGTACAGAAGTTTATATCTCCGCCGCTGACAGCTTCATCTGCTTCGATGTCTTCAATGAATTCAACATCTGCAACATCGTCATCTGTTTCAGAATCAGAACTGTTGGGTAATTCCACATCTTCTGTAGTGTCAGTGCTACTGGTTTGTGTGGTTGACTTTCCTGAATAGAGAAAATCGCAGACAGCGAGATGAAGTGCATGGGCCCAACATCCTTGGTATTCCATAGGGGAGAGTCGTCCAAATTTCACCATAACTGAAGCCCCATCTACCGTAACAGCCACACAGTGCTTCTCGAGATCGATCCCGAATTCTGCCACATGTTCCTTAACATACTCTAATGTCCTCTCTGAAGTGAAGGACCCCAAAATTCTGACCATCCCCAGGTTGCATACAAATTCGTCTGTGCCATGAATATTCACATTAAAATAACGCCTGTTGGCAACACTGGTCCACTCGTCTGTAGACAAGCTGAATCTCTGACCCTTTTCAATTCTTCTTTTCAATTCACATTGAATCAGTTCACAGGTTTCATCGTAGAATGTCTTCACCAAACTCATCACGATTGTGTTATTTATTGGCAATTTATGACCTTCTTTTGCCAATGCACGTCGAATGAAGACACTGTTAGTGATCCCATTGATAGAGAACCCATCTTGTGCTGCCAATCGGGCGACAGTTTCTTCTAGTGAGTTTTTGCTCTTAACAACAATGTTCAGAGTTCTCTGCTTTGGATCGGACAACCCCAATGGCGCACTAGAAGCAGAATGGCATACAGGCCTTTTGCTTGACGATGCACAGGCACTGGTACTTGCAGTTGCACCAGTAGACTGGCTGGATGAAACAGCTTTGATGCCATGCTTCTCCCTCAAGTGTCTTATCAGTCCGCTTGTCGATCCACCTTTAGTTTTTATCACATGTTTACATAAACTGCACTCAGCCAAGTCAACAGATTTCCTTTCGAAATGATTCCATGCAGTCGAACGAGACATTATTAAACACTACTAAAGTACTAATGTGTGATATGAAACAGCAAGTCCACCCACTTGAATGCCAATGAATGGTTAATCTGGATCTGCAGGTTCAACAAATTCCAGGAAAAGTGAGAAATGTCCTGGTAACTGTTGTAAATTCAGCTTCAATTTCCAAGAATTAGCACTGATTCTTGGTTATAATTGTACTTTCAGTTTTAATTCCAAGAATTAACACTGATTCTTGGTATTAAGCCTACGTTCAGATTCAATTTCCTAAAACTATCATTTCCCGGGATCCCGATAACTTTTATCCCGGGAAATGAGAAAAATAAATTGCCGGGAATCCCGGGATTTCCCGGGAAGAAACCCTAATTTTAACCCTTATTATGTTGAAATTTATCCAATGATACCATTAGATGACGCAATCACACACTTTCTCACTTCTCCCAAAAACTTGGGTCTATCTTGAGCATTGTAAGCAGGGACAATGAGATCCAGAAATAATGTACAATAGTTACCCTTTATGTTTTGAGGTGGTATATGGCCCATGAATGAACTTGCATTTGTTTCCATATGGACAAGAACCTGTGCTGACCCAGTTACGACACCGCTGTTGTGCAAATTCATCTCGCTGCAAAATATATCAAATGTAGAGCTAAATAGATCAATAACTTCTATTAATTTAGTTCATGCCAGTCTATGCTTCAGTTAGGCCTATAATGGAAAGGTGCATGCTCTGCCCCCCCCCCCCTAACATTTATATGTTTATAGTTTATACACATTTATTTTAGCTTCATTGCTAAACAAATTCTTGCAATTTCCACATGAAGCGAACGCGCTACCACTGCGCTATCAGGGAGACTAAACAAAGAACCAGTAACTGTGTAGGAATTATTCTAGAGTGTAAAAAAGAGTCAGAAAAGTTATACTATGGTACAACTGTAATTTTGCAGTGTTTTGGTCCAGTTTTCTGAAAATCGCTAAATGGAATTATTAATCGGTAGCGTAGCCACTGCATTATTAAAGGGAAAGTTTGGGGAGGGCCGAGGGGGTGAGCTGGTATCGTGGCGGTATCAGTTATGGCGAAATATCACTTCAGAAATGGTGTCTCTACTTTGAATGCTTAAATTCCGTGTTTCACATGCACAGTGACATATCCCCCAATGACCCTAATATCGGTGAATACTAATAAGCGGTTATATCAGAATTAATCCAAATGAACCACACATGGTCATTTTGTGTTTACTATTGACAATTTCCGTCCGATTTCTGCAACTGTCCACTGCAAAAACTAGCTGAAATGTCATTTTTACGGGTAAATTTACCATAATTTATTCAAAACTTGTTTTTTCCTCTTACACTCGTAAGTTTTTGTTCATGTTGTCAATATTTAGGTGAATTTCAATGAATTTGTTATCTATCGGCTGCATTTGACATTTGTAAGGTGCCCGCTACTCATGTGACGTCACATGATTGCCGTATATGGCATTTATTGCTACTGGTATAAACTTGTGAGGTGAAATTTACATTGTCACCGGTTATTGGTATCACCGCGTAAATAAAAGATGGAGGCATGTGCTGTTGCTTTCACTTTGTTTTTTATTTAATTATGATTTATTTCTTACTAACTAATATTGCAAACAATAATATAAATATGATTATGCTTAATTGAGAGTGAACATTATTTGCACAGCCTCGTTTTGGAACAAAAATACACAGGCTATTGCTTATGTCACCGGTTACCGGTATACCCAGGATACTCGGAACGCTATTTTTGGAAACTGTCTTTTTGGAAAGTTGCATGGTTCCTGTTAAATGAAAACATATCCCGGCGTGAAGAGTCCGTTATGTACTACATCGTCGGAAACCAGTAACAGATACCATGGGGAATCCAGATCTATATAAATTGGGATTTCAATAGCAACCACCACGCATCTTTACTGCGCATTATTGCACAATCGGTGTTCCGATAAAAAACTGACCCCAAAATATGTCCTGTGTATTACGGTCTAGTATGAACAGAGCAAAGGCTTTCCGATTGAAATATTTGCATAAGTGGGAGGAGATATGACCAAATATGGCATATATGCCCATTTGGCTGTTACGCAGTATATATTTACAGTTCAAAACCGAAAGTGAAAATTTCAAATATCATAAATTTGTCCAAAACGGCCATATACACTAATGAAATTGGTATTTTATGATAGATATATCAGTATTCTTTTCATTCTGGGCACTTCCAAGAATGTAATTTGACGTATATCCTGTTTATTTGGCTCGCATCCGAGTGACATGACAAGTCTCACCGGACAAGGGAAGTAATCAAACTTAACCATTACCAATATTCCACTTCCGCCATCCCGAATCGTAATTCATGCAGAGTAAAAAAAACATTAAAATATTGCAGTGTGTCCTTCTCTCAAGCTCGATTGAGGTATAAATAGATACGGTATTGTGGTTTGGAATAAATGCAAATATGCATTTGCGCTGACTGAAGATTAATTAGCTTGTATTTGCAATTTTCTAAAATCAAAATGGCTGTTCGTACACCGTTCATTCGTACTCAGGTTACCGTGCACCGTTCATTCGTACTCGGTTACGAGTCGGTATATTAAAACTATATTAATTTATAAGTGTGTTGTAAGTACTGTGTGCATAAAATTGTTACAGAACAGGTGAGAAATGTTTATAGAAGAAAATAACACTGACTACTATGTAGAATACCGTTTCATGATCAAGTAATAAGCTGGGGTCAACTTTTTTAAGAAATTGAAAATCAAGCCTTTTCTGACTGCAATTTTTCATCATTTACAAGTCCATTAATTTCAAAATTTGTGGTGTAACAAAGTTAAACTATACATTTTTGCAAATGGTTTGATGAGATCTACCAGAAAATGTATAGTTTTACATGTATTATAGCTGTTAATAAAATCATTGAATGTTGCTAATTTCAATTGACTTTCATGAAAAAGATGGGGAAGGGAGATGATAATATTTTGGAAATGTCAATTACCATGAGTCTTTAATGGCTGTTTGGTTAATTTACTCTTAACCACCTAATAACGGCCATACTCATAGCTAAAACAAATAGAACTTTTTTTAAGAATAACTGAAATGATTTACGGAGTTTTCGTCAACCTACGGTTTCGTCAAAATGGTGTTATGTACTACCTGGACTGGATGTTTCGTCAGACTGATAATATAGTATATCACACCTTTTAATGGTTATAGCTCAATACTATAGAATACTATTGATTTGAGTAACATCAAGGCCAATATCAAGTAGGGTTGTGTATTCATGATGATTTGAAAACGCAGCCACTTTAATTTAATTCACTCAATTTGTTTGTTTTACAATAAATAAATGCGCTCTATCGTTATAACTGCAATTATAATCAAAAGGAAATTACGATCCAATTAATTGCACGTGGCAGGCATGTGTTTGGCGTTGATTTGATAACGTTAATTAGATGCGTGGGTGTGTATTATGTTTGTACATTCTTGTCAGGTGTTTGAAGCAGTTTGTTGTCAAAGTGATGAACGTCAAGTTAATTCGACTAGTTTAAAAGTAGATTTTGGTCTGTTCTCTTCACTATTAATCATGGCTACCAAATATTACTGTATACGTTGTACTCTCATAGTTACCCATGGGATGCATGCGGTCTGTTGTGATACATGTGAACGCTGGCAGCATCGGAAGTGCAACACAGGCATCTCCGCCGATCAGTATTTGTGTTAATGTATGCATGTATGTCATTGTGTTTTATTAATGTCACCATTTGTGTATGCTTGTATATATATTTAAATGCACCAAAATAAAAGTAGACAATAGTAGACAATCTTGTTCCATTTATCATTAATGTCCTGCCATATTGTCTTTCTGAGAGATACATGTACGGGCAAACGTCAAGAGACCTGTAGTGAACATGTACAACGAGGATTCAACAACATATCATTTAACTTATTTTACATTTTTATTATGAATTGCTGGAAATTAATATTAATTTTGGAAATTTAATTATCTAAAATCTATTTTCTAACAAATTATTATCATTGAAGGTCCTCATTCCGTGACTGTCCTAATTCCGGTGATATTTGTTTAAATCTCGTAACGCGCGATATTTGCTGACGTCATACACGCGCTCCGATGTAAATATTTACTAAAGCTGTAGCTATCTGTCAAAGGGTCAAACAAGAGTAAAATGAGACAAAAACAGGTAAACATTTGTTGAAACATGTCACGCATATAAAATAATATCTTTTCTACTATTACCAAATAAATGTTCATTTAAATACCCTTTTTTGGCCCCAAAAACATTGTTCAGAAATGTTACCATCCGTCTGCTCTGAAACCAGGCTTTGATTGACAGATCTAATTCGGAAGTGGACTTTTTCTAAAAGGCCAAGCCTAATTTATTTATTTTGTTTTCAGTCCTATCCCTTATAAACAATTTTAGTTTTTTTAGGCTAATCCTAGGCAGATGAGGAGAAAGAACATACACTAAAGAGATTTCCAAGTGTGTATCTCTAATATTTGCAAAGTGGAGATTGTGTGAGTTAATAGGGGCAAACTCTGTAACCACTGGGTGCAGTTGACATATTGCACCACAGTCAGGGTACTTAGAATAGGAGACACAGCCATGTGTCCTTGCTGTGACACTAGAGAGGAGTAGAATAAAACAGTTACATAAAACAACAGTTAATAATTTAGTGTTTTAACAGTTATTAGTGTTAACAAAGTTAAAAATAGATTTTGGAATTATATCTTATATTTGAAATGTTTGGGAAAACACCACATAATTAATTAAGAGTGCCTAATTCACTGTTACCCAAGAGTTACCGGAATTGGGTCACATGTAAACTTACGGACACATTTACAGTAGTTCAGAACAAATCATGATTACTCTTTGGAAACAAATGCATTTATGTTGAAATTTGATGCAACATGTTGGAAAAGGATTTGTTGACTAAGATATGTATACGTCTTTGTATATTTTACAAACTATTATGCAAATTTTAATGAGTGTTTCGTATCCTACCGGAATGAGGACCCTCGAGGCTATGTGTTTTGTGATACAATGATCTAAAATAATCTTGGACTTTATTCTGAAATACGTTTTTTCTCCACTGCTTTGTGAAAACGTATTTCAGAATAGTCAACAATATTACTTTAAATCATTGTATCCCAAAACACCAATCTAGTCAGGAACCTAGAACTAGATGACTTCTAATATCATTGATTTTTCAACAATAGGCATAATTGCCTTGTTTGTGTTTTGTCTACTATGTATGTAACACCTCCGCAACCATAACAATAAACTACTATATAAATAAGGTTGGCGAAACGACTACCTGTTTTATACACAATAGTAAGTTTGACGAATTTGTAGTTTGACGAAACACCCAACAAACCACTGAAATTAGTGAAAAGTAAAATTTATCTTACATCTGAATCAGAGTCGTCGTAGTTGCCAACTTGACGTCTGACAGCTCCTGGACCCAGTCTTTCAAAGACACTGGGTTTCTTTCTATCATCGGATGACCCTGCAACTGTATCTACAGTAACCTTGCGCTTGATTTTACTCATTTTTGTAAAACTCAAATTGATTTTAAAACAAATGCGACCATGATTTCGGTGGTTATGAAAATAACACAATGTGAAAATTGCTATTTTAGGCCAAGTGTATGTGTGTTTACGATGGGCGTATCGGTATTCGGTCATAAGGGTGTGTTAGTCTGTCCTTAAAGAATGATGCGTGTCTGTCTGTCTGTCTGTCTGTCTGTCTGTCTGTCTGTCTGTCTGTCTGTCTGTCTGTCTGTCTGTCTGTCTGTCTGTCTGTCTGTCTGTCTGTCTGTCATCAGAGAGAGAGAGAGAGAGAGAGAGAGAGAGAGAGAGAGAGGGATAGCAGGATGGTGTGAGAGAGAGAGAGAGAGAGAGAGAGAGCGGGAGGAGATATAGAGATGGCGGTAGTGAGAGAAAGAACGTGAGAGGGAGAGAGAGCGGCATGGGAGACAGAGAGCGCGTGATCCTCTATACCAGCGTGGGGATTTGCTTCACTCCGAGTGCGATCCTCTATACCAGCGCATGGGTTTGTATCTCTCCGAGTGCAATCCTCTATACCAGCGCGGAGGGTTGCTTCTCTCCGAGTGTGATCCTCTATACCAGCGCATGGGTTTGTATCTCTCCGAGTGCGATCCTCTATACCAGCGCGGGGGGTTGCTTCTCCCCGAGTGTGATCCTCTATACCAGCGCGGGGGGTTTGTAACTCTCTGAGTGCGATTCTCTGTACCAGCGCGGGGGTTTGCTTCTCTCCGAGTGTGATCCTCTATACCAGCGTGGGGGTTTGTATCTCTCCGAGTGCGATCCTCTATACCAGCATGAGGGTTTGTATCTCTCCGAGTGCGATCCTCTATACCAGCATGGGGGTTTGCTTCTCTCCGAGTGCGATCCTCTATACCAGCGCGGGGGTTTGCTTCTCTCCGAGTGCGATCCTCTATACCAGCGCGGGGGTTTGCTTCTCTCCGAGTGCGATCCTCTATACCAGCACGGGGTTGCATCTCTCCGAGTGCGATCCTTTATACCAGCGCGGGGGTTTGCTTCTCTCCGAGTGCAATCCTCTATACCATCACGGGGTTGCATCTCTCCGAGTGCGATCCTTTATACCAGCGCGGGGGTTTGCTTCTCTCCGAGTGCAATCCTCTATACCAGCACGGGGGATGCATCTCTCCGAGTGCGATCCTCTATACCAGCGCGGGGGTTGCTTCTCTCCGAGTGCGATCCTCTATACCAGCGCGGGGGGTTGCTTCTCTCCGAGTGCGATCTTCTATACCAGCGCATGGGTTTGCTTCTCTCCGAGTGCGATCCTCTATACCAGCGCGGGGGGTTTGCTTCTCTCCGAGTGCGATCCTCTATACCAGCGTGGGGGTTGCTTCTCTCCGAGTGCGATCCTCTATACCAGCGCGGGGATTTCATTCCTCCGAGTACTATAGATCTCAGTGTACCAATTCTCGACAGTGTACTGTATCAGTGTTCGCCAGTGTCAGTTTGTCCGGTGTTTTGTATTAGCGCTCATCGATGAACTGTGTCAGTTCTAACGGTAGGAAAGTACCAGTTATAGGTTGAAATGCACATGATCTCACGGTAGGAAAGTACCAGTTATAGGTTGAAGTGTACCAGTTCTAACGGTAGGAAAGTACCAGTTATAGGTTGAAATGTAACAGTTCTAATGGTAGGAAAGTACCAGTTATAGGTTGAAATGCACATGATCTCACGGTAGGAAAGTACCAGTTATAGGTTGAAGTGTACCAGTTCTAACGGTAGGAAAGTACCAGTTATTGGTTGAAATGTACCAGTTCTAACGGTAGGAAAGTACCAGTTATTGGTTGAAATGTACATGATCTCACGGTAAGAAAGTACCAGTTATAGGTTGAAGTGTACCAGTTCTAACGGTAGGAAAGTACCAGTTATTGGTCGAAATGTACCAGTTCTCACTGTAGAAAAGTACCAGTCATAGGATGAAGTGTACCAGTTCTCACGGTAGAAAAGTACCAGTCATAGGATGAAATGTACCCGTTCAAACTGTAGGAAAGTACCAGTTATAGGTTGAAATGTACCCGTTCAAACTGTAGGAAAGTACCAGTTATAGGTTGAAGTGTACCCGTTCTGGTAGGAAAGTACCAGTTATAGGTTGAAGTGTACCCGTTCTGGTAGGAAAGTACCACTTATAGGTTGAAGTGTACCAGTTCTGGTAGGAAAGTACCAGTTATAGGTTGAAATGTACCCGTTCTTGTAGGAAAGTACCAGTTATAGGTTGAAGTGTACCAGTTCTGGTAGGAAAGTACCAGTTATAGGTTGAAGTGTACCCGTTCAAACTGTAGGAAAGTACCAGTTATAGGTTGAAGTGTACCCGTTCTGGTAGAAAAGTACCAGTTATAGGTTGAAGTGTACCAGTTCTAACGGTAGGAAAGTACCAGTTATATGTTGAAGTGTACCCGTTCTTGTAGGAAAGTACCAGTCATATGTTGAAGTGTACCAGTTCTGGTAGGAAAGTACCAGTTATAGGTTGAAGTGTACCAGTTCTGGTAGGAAAGTACCAGTTATAGGTTGAAGTGTACCAGTTCTGGTAGGAAAGTACCAGTTATAGGTTGAAGTGTACCAGTTCTGGTAGGAAAGTACCAGTTATAGGTTGGAGTGTACCAGTTCTGGTAGGAAAGTACCAGTTATAGGTTGGAGTGTACCAGTTCTGGTAGGAAAGTACCAGTTATAGGTTGAAGTGTACCAGTTCTGGTAGGAAAGTACCAGTCATACGTTGGAGTGTACCAGTTCTGGTAGGAAAGTACCAGTTATAGGTTGAAGTGTACCAGTTCTGGTAGGAAAGTACCAGTTATAGGTTGAAGTTTACCAGTTCTGGTAGGAAAGTACCAGTTATAGGTTGAAGTGTACCAGTTCTAACGGTAGGAAAGTACCAGTCATATGTTGAAGTGTACCTGTTCTGGTAGGAAAGTACCAGTCATATGTTGGAGTGTACCAGTTATGGTAGGAAAGTACCAGTTATACGTTGGAGTGTACCAGTCATACGTTGGAGTGTACCAGTTCTGGTAGGAAAGTACCAGTCATACGTTGGAGTGTACCAGTTCTGGTAGGAAAGTACCAGTCATACGTTGGAGTGTACCAGTTCTGGTAGGAAAGTACCAGTCATACGTTGGAGTGTACCAGTTCTGGTAGGAAAGTACCAGTTATAGGTTGAAGTGTACCAGTTCTGGTAGGAAAGTACCAGTTATAGGTTGAAGTTTACCAGTTCTGGTAGGAAAGTACCAGTAATAGGTTGAAGTTTACCAGTTCTAACGGTAGGAAAGTACCAGTCATATGTTGAAGTGTACCTGTTCTGGTAGGAAAGTACCAGTCATATGTTGGAGTGTACCAGTTATGGTAGGAAAGTACCAGTTATACGTTGAAGTGTACCAGTTCTGGTAGGAAAGTACCAGTTATAGGTTGAAATGTACATGATCTAACGGTAGGAAAGTACCAGTTATAGGTTGAAGTGTACCAGTTATGGTAGGAAAGTACCAGTTATAGGTTGGAGTGTACCCGTTCTCACGATTACAGAGTACCAGTTATCGATGAAAGTGTACCAGGTTTCTCAGTACCAGATCTCTGTTTGTTATTTAAATTGTACTAATTCTCACCGTAGAATAGTGTCACTTTTTCGGATATTAAATTGACGCTCAATTTCCTAGTACAACGGTTCTGGGAAATTAGATCCTTGGAAGGTACATGTATTTCTACATTCTGATCATTAATTTCATTCGTTTTGTTTCGGTTACGTTTTTATATGAGATTTCCTAAATGCACTCAACATACTTAAAGCGACATTACATCGCAAAAAGCAAATAAAATGCATTTGTTCACATATAAATGCATTGCCACTACAAATTCTTCCGAATACTTTCGAACACTAACATTGAATCAATAAGCGTGTTTTGTGGTCTAAAAACGTTCAAACTTGAAAGTAGGATTTCATATAACGATACATCTGTACCATGTATCGTGTTATTTAGGATACACGCATTGTATTTCGCATGGATGTCGACCCTATTTACATTATGTTGTTATGTAAACAAACCGCGTATACGACGTTTGTTTAATACTATGGCCCAACGGTAACGTGTTATTTACAAGCATTACTATAAAATAGGTTTGGAATAAACCAAATCAATACATAGGGTGTAATAAATAATCCTGTGTGCCAAGTAATGCATACATAAATTATAATAAACTTCTTTTTACCCGTTATAATAATATTAGCCCGTGCTATCTTTTTCGCGGGAATCACGTTATGGTTGGGGTATAGTAGTTGAAATACTCAGTTTTTGAGACAAATATTTAGGAAACAATATACCATATAATAGGAAATTACATTCTGCAGAAATTTGCAATTTCATTGATGTAGTATCGCTTTAAACAATGCAGTATTAATCCGATGATGATGATGATGATGATTGAGCTTATTTACCAGCGCCTCCGGCGAACCATATGGGCGAGCGAATATTAATCCCATACAACACATAGTTATTAAATACAAATCGACACCGATGCGTCAATGAACGGTTGGTTGAATAGCATTAACATTGACGAATCGTGAATAAGTAATCGGGTAGGGCATATAGTATGTTTAATACTTCCTATTCCGGTTGAAGAGGATTCTAAAGCAGGGTAGATATAGCTTGGCAATTATTCAAAACTATGGGGTAGGTATTACATTACGTTTGTTATATTTGAGTTAGATGGGTTTATGGTAGTATTGATTACAGCATACGCATACTAATATATAAACCCAGTGACCAAAAACTATTCGGATATATGATATATGAATAGACATAGTGACAAAAAAGAACTTCAGAAATAAGTGTGCTTAGCTAATTTTAAATTAACACATACACTGTATTCGCGTGTACACTATAATATGCATACACGCATACTGTAAAGAAAATCGCAGGTTTTATTTTTATTTACCTTAATCTGGACTATATTTATAGGAATTACAAATGGTAAGTTGATATTGTTCTTGTAAGGTGTTTGGTCTCGTTTATTACTAGCAACGTTTTATAAATAAATACATCTACTACCAGAAAGTATAGGATTTAATCCCCCAGGACATAACCCCCTCATATCTGTTGACACAGCGGACATAACCCCCTCATATCTGTTGACACAGCGGACATAATCCACTTATGTATATATAAACAAGGTGTGGCATAATTCCCCAATTCAGATTCACCGTAGGGCTATAACACAAAGCTTAACAACAGGGGGTTACGTTTATTTATCGTCGCTACCGGTTGCCCATATGAGCGAAGTTTCCTGAAGAGATTCGTCATTTTAGATTGTTGGAGGATAGTGCAATGATACAGCCAGAGAGACTGGGCATTTTATTAGGGTCAGACGGGGGATCGAACCTGCGATCCATGGAATACCAGTACAGCGTGTTACCACTGGATTACAGATCCGTCATTGGTGGGGGGGGGGTTATATCCGGGTTGGGGTGGGAGCGACTATGCTCGTATCACAATATCATCTACTGCTCAACACCTGTGGTAGGATTATGATGATACAGGTAGATATGTAGTTTATTAAACAATATGATACACACGCATGTGTTGACATGGTACAAATTAATATTTTACTAATAACAATCAATGGTCAGTGAAAATATACATGTTTATTCATACGTTTGTGTAAGTACTATACCGTGATTGTACGATGTGTACCTGTTTGTATGGTAAATACCCGCTCTTTACATAGTTTTATATTACACAATTAATGTCATGAACCGAATATACCGGCTATAGCATTAATATATGTATACCTGGTAGACACCTTAGCTAACTTGTATATGTAGTGTATGCATGCATGCATATACCTTGCACACGGAATACTTGTTTGTATCATCTTTTCTGGGCTATGACTTGATACGTTTTTGCAAATCGATGGTACGACAATACAACCGGACGTCTTCCAGGGGCGTAACTTGGTCTTGCTGTATGTGTAGGCATCAGTAAGATAAGGGGTCCGTGGGTACCCACACGGGGTATTTTGAAAGTATCTGGTCATAGCTGCAATCTGGGGCATTTTAATGAATACTTTGAAAAGAAATAAGGAACATTTGTACAGTTCTGGAAATATTCTGTTATCAATTAAAACGTAATGAAATACCGATCTCCATATTCGATGGGTTCGCGGCACATCATACCCCGTCGGATTTGGAATCGAACGGTCCCGGGTTCGATACTCGGTCTGGCCACGTATGTAGTGTCATTGAGCAAGGCACCTCACACACATTGCTTAGTACTGGTTAATCGCTTAGGTCGGCTAAGCCTGCCCAGGAAAACATGTATAAGTTCCCGCGAGGGGTTTGACATTAAAGGAACATACATGTCATACATGTCATACATGCCCCTTACCTGTCATGTTTATTGCATTGTTCGCATTTTCAATTGTCGAAGAAAATGTGTATAGAGCACGACCGTACTTACATTGCCTATAGGAAGCTATGTCACTGCGACATTAACTGATCTTCCCTGTACGCTATTCTAGTTATCGACCCAGAACAAACTTTAATACCTGGGACATAAAGAAACAAACGATGCATAGAAATTGAATCTTGAATTTGAACAGGTCAGATCAATTATTGAAGCCCTAGAATAATATATTACGCAATATCAATCAATCAATATATTTTATTTGGCATAAACATATAACATGTTCATCGTCATAAAACATAACATGGCGGTTACAATAAATCTAACATACATCGTCCTATATTTTGAGAAAAGTGTGTGTATTATTAATTACATGTAATTAGAATATAGTGCATTAGTTGCATATTATTTTCTTTTTTAGCATAATAACAATTATTTATCATTAAACTATGTAACTATATATCAATGAACCCTACTGTTGACACTTGTGCTCTATACATACTTTTTGATATATGTGCGATATGGACCATCATGTTTATTATCATTATTAATATTGGACTTGTGTCATAAGGCCACCGCTCGCCCATATGGTTCGCCGGAGGCGAGGGTAATTACGCTCAATCATCGTCAAAAGGCCAGATTATTATGTATGTATGTTCCTTTAATGTCAAACCCCTTGCGGGGACTTAGACATGTTTTCCTGGGCAGGCTTCGCTGACCTAAGCGATTAACCAGTACTAAGCGATGTGTACATACGTGGCCTGACCGGGTATCGAACCCGGGACCGTTCGATTCCAAATCAGACGCTCTACCACTGGACCACGGACGCCATCATTCAATATATATTGCGTTCGATAGCGAAACAAGTGCTTACAACACTAATTTAATCGCTCTCAAGATCTCATTCCTGATAGAATATATCGGAATGAGAGAGGGAGAGAGAAGATCAGAACAGTCAATGTGGATTTAATGGTATTGATTAAGGGCACCACGTGGAAGTCGTGATAGCGCAGTGGATGCGCGTTCGCTTCAGGTGCGAACGGTCCGGAGTTCGAGCCCCGCTGGAGCCGTTACGATTGTGCCCTTAGGCAAGGCATTTAAATTCCACTTTGCCTCACTCTCCCGCGTGGCGATGGATGCCATCAGGAATAAGGTCTCGAGAGTGATTAATATAAGTTGAAATAACTTGTTTCGCAATCGAGCTAAAATAAATTTGTATAAACTAAGGGCACCACTACCGGAGCTCTCGCAGGGTTCGAACTCACAACCCCTCGGTTAAAAGTCGGGAAACGTATCCATTACACCACCGTATCCATTGTTTATTCGAATTTTAAGATTGGTTTTCACTCCAATTATGTGTTACTTAGTATCGTGGCAAAAACGTAAACAGAGTTTAAACATCGCATCAGTGATTGTGCAACTACTGTATATCTTAAATAAACCAGTACCGTAGCCAGAAGCACATTTCTACCGAGGCATCCTAGGGGGGGGGGCATGTCCTTCTTAAAATTGTTGGAGCGATTTCCTGCGTTTTCTGATTTAATGAGTTTAGACGTATAATTATGTACTGACCTTTCAGCTCTCTAGCAGTCAACATTTTATACAGCAAAGGGATATATTTTGCATTTTATTTATTTAATTTTGCATTTTACCCCTTGGCAGCTGCCTCGGTGTGCCTCAGTGTGGCTACAGGCCTGTAAATAATATATGTTCTCAAAGCAGCACAATCTGTTTGTTTTAAAACTTTAATTATTTTACAACGATTGCGAGTACCGGAGAAAACCCACCTGTCCGATCTGGCGACCACCGTACTATCTCACATACATTCTCACAATATGTTGACCAAACAGATACCTATGAAAAATATGGGGGGGGATGATGATGATGAGGAGGTGGACTTGCTAACGAACAAAACGGCAGGTGCGAAATGGATCCTCAACAGTGATTAACATGTTGGACTGGTAATCCAGGGATCGCAGGTTCGATACCCCGCCTGACCCTAATACAATTAACAGTCTTTCTGTGGGACTTTAAACCGAGGTTTCGTGTCGGTGCTGTACACCGTGCACGTAAAAGAACCAGAGGAGACTCTGGAATGGGTCTATGTCTGTATCATTGCACTATCCTCCAACTATCTAAAAGGACTAATCTCTTCAGGAGGCGTCGCTCATATGGGCAACCGGTAGCGACGATAAATAAACGTAAAACACACACACACGATCCTCAACACCCACTACACTGATCTTCAAAAATATGGGTCGCTAAATGCAGATAGTGGCATAGCTGTAAATACGAAGCCCAAATTGGGTGTCAATGTTCTTATAATAACAAATATAAAGTATAAACGCCTACGTGGTCGAGTGCATGATTAAGGTCGCTGACTTGTATACCACTGTAACCTATCATCACTGATGGCCACGTGTTAGAGCACCGCTCAGACCGTGTCTCGTTTGGCAGTTTCTTGCGGACGTTGGTGCACCAAGTACTGTTTAACTGCTGGATCCCTGCCCAGGAAAGGTGTTGTTAGGTAAACTGCCCGTCGCTCAAATGGGCAACCGGTAGTGACGTTAAATGAACTTAAATAAAAACAAAACAAAAAAATACAAAAACAAAAAACTTTATATCTACTTTACAACGATTGCGAAACATGCTATAGTAACTATATATTAATCAGTCTCTATGGCGTGGATGAAAGCGTATATTTATGTGGTCATTAGTGTGGAAACCGGAGTACCAAATGAAAACCCACCTGAGTGGGCGACCACGATACCAACCATCTCACATACTTTGCTGTCCGACGATCGAACCCGGGTGGCATTTGTGAGAATCGAGCGTGCTAACAACGCTAATCTGGCAGCCATTTAAAGACAACTGTATAACAATATATTAACATTTTTATTTTCAGAGTGCCTTTAAATCTTTCGGAGGCCTGCATAGGTTTCGAGATACGTTTGATCTGAGGGTTAGTACATACACATCAACTCCCTTCTCTCATTTATACAGCCTCAACTCCCATCTCTCATTTATACAGCCTCAACTCCCATCTCTAATTTATACAGCCTCAACTCCCTTCTCTCATTTATAGAGTCTCAACTCCCATATCTCATTTATACAGTATCAACTCCCATCTCTCATCCATACAGTCTCAACTCCCATCTCTCATCCATACAGTCTCAACTCCCATATCTCATTTATACAGCCTCAACTCCCTTCTCTCATTTATACAGTCTCAACTCCCATATCTCATTTATACAGTCTCAACTCCCTTCTCTCATTTATACAGTCTCAACTCCCATCTCTCATTTATACAGTCTCAACTCCCTTCTCTCATGTATACAGTCTCAACTCCCATCTCTCATTTATACAGTCTCAACTCCCTTCTCTCATTTATACAGTCTCAACTCCCATCTCTCATTTATACAGTCTCAACTCCCATCTCTCATCCATACAGTCTCAACTCCCTTCTCTCATCCATACAGTCTCAACTCCCATCTCTCATTTATACAGTCTCAACTCCCTTCTCTCATTTATACAGTCTCAACTCCCATCTCTCATTTATACAGTCTCAACTCCCATCTCTCATTTATACAGTCTCAACTCCCTTCTCTCATTATACAGTCTCAACTCCCATCTCTCATTTATACAGTCTCAACTCCCATCTCTCATTTATACAGTATCAACTCCCATCTCTCATTTATACAGTCTCAACTCCCATCTCTCATTTATACAGTCTCAACTACCTTCTCTCATCCATACAGTCTCAACTCCCATCTCTCATTTATACAGTCTCAACTCCCTTCTCTCATTTATACAGTCTCAACTCCCATATCTCATTTATACAGTCTCAACTCCCTTCTCTCATCCATACAGTCTCAACTCCCTTCTCTCATTTATATAGTCTCAACTCCCTTCTCTCATCCATACAGTCTCAACTCCCTTCTCTCATTGATATAGTCTCAACTCCCATCTCTCATTTATACAGAACCAACTTCCATCTCTCATTTATACAGTCTCAACTCCCATATCTCATTTATACAGTCTCAACTCCCATCTCTCATTTATACAGTATCAACTCCCATCTCTCATTTATACAGTCTCAACTACCTTCTCTCATCCATACAGTCTCAACTCCCATCTCTCATTTATACAGTCTCAACTCCCTTCTCTCATTTATACAGTCTCAACTCCCATATCTCATTTATACAGTCTCAACTCCCTTCTCTCATCCATACAGTCTCAACTCCCTTCTCTCATTTATATAGTCTCAACTCCCTTCTCTCATCCATACAGTCTCAACTCCCTTCTCTCATTTATATAGTCTCAACTCCCATCTCTCATTTATACAGAACCAACTTCCATCTCTCATTTATACAGTCTCAACTCCCATATCTCATTTATACAGTCTCAACTCCCTTCTCTCATCCATACAGTCTCAACTCCCTTCTCTCATTTATATAGTCTCAACTCCCATCTCTCATCCATACAGTCTCAACTCCCTTCTCTCATTTATATAGTCTCAACTCCCATCTCTCATTTATACAGAACCAACTTCCATCTCTCATTTATACAGTCTCAACTCCCTTCTCTCATTTATACAGTCTCAACTCCCTTCACTCATTTATATAGTCTCAACTCCATTCACTCATTTATACAGTCTCAACTCCCTTCTCTCATTTATACAGTCTCAACTCCCTTCTCTCATTTATACAGTCTCAACTCCCTTCTCTCATTTATACAGTCTCAACTCCCGTCTCTCATTTATACAGTCTCAACTCCCATCTCTCATTTATACAGTCTCAACTACCATCTCTCATTTATACAGTCTCAACTCCCATCTCTCATTTATACAGTCTCAATTCCCATCTCTCATTTATACAGTCTCAACTCCCTTCTCTCATCCATACAGTCTCAACTCCCTTCTCTCATCCATACCGTCTCAACTCCTATATCTCATTTATACAGTCTCAACTCCCATCTCTCATCCATACAGTTTCAACTCCCATCTCTCATCCATACAGTCTCAACTCCCTTCTCTCATTTATACAGTCTCAACTCCCTTCTCTCATTTATACAGTCTCAACTCCCATCTCTCATTTATACAGTCTCAACTCCCATCTCTCATTTATACAGTCTCAACTCCCATCTCTCATTTATACAGTCTCACCTACCATCTCTCATTCATACAGTCTCAACTCCCATCTCTCATCCATACAGTCTCAACTCCCATATCTCATTTATACAGTCCCAACTCCCATCGCTCATTTATACAGTCTCAACTCCCTTCTCTCATGTATACAGTCTCAACTCCCTTCTCTCATTTATACAGTCTCAACTCCCTTCTCTCATGTATACAGTCTCAACTCCCTTCTCTCATCCATACAGTCTCAGCTCCCATCTCTCATTTATACAGTCTCAACTCCCTTCTCTCATTTATACAGTCTCAACTCCCATCTCTCATTTATACAGTCTCAACTCCCATCTCTCATTTATACAGTCTCAATTCCCATCTCTCATCCATACAGTCTCAACTCCCTTCTCTCATCCATACCGTCTCAACTCCCATCTCTCATCCATACAGTCTCAACTCCCATCTCTCATCCATACAGTCTCAACTTCCATCTCTCATCCATACAGTCTCAACTCCCATCTCTCATCCATACAGTCTCAACTCCCATCTCTCATCCATACAGTCTCAACTCCCATCTCTCATCCATACAGTCTCAACTCCCTTCTCTCATGTATACAGTCTCAACTCCCTTCTCTCATCCATACAGTCTCAGCTCCCATCTCTCATTTATACAGTCTCAACTCCCATCTCTCATTTATACAGTCTCAACTCCCATCTCTCATTTATACAGTCTCAACTCCCATCTCTCATTTATACAGTCTCAACTCCCATCCTCATTTATACAGTCTCAACTCCCTTCTCTCATTTATACAGTCTCAACTCCCTTCTCTCATTTATACAGTCTCAACTCCCTTCTCTCATTTATACAGTCTCAACTCCCTTCTCTCATTTATACAGTCTCAACTCCCATCTCTCATTTATACAGTCTCAACTCCCATCTCTCATTTATACAGTCTCAACTCCCATCTCTCATTTATACAGTCTCAACTCCCATCTCTCATTTATACAGTCTCAACTCCCTTCTCTCATCCATACAGTCTCAACTCCCTTCTCTCATCCATACCGTCTCAACTCCTATATCTCATTTATACAGTCTCAACTCCCATCTCTCATCCATACAGTTTCAACTCCCATCTCTCATCCATACAGTCTCAACTCCCTTCTCTCATTTATACAGTCTCAACTCCCTTCTCTCATTTATACAGTCTCAACTCCCATCTCTCATTTATACAGTCTCAACTCCCATCTCTCATTTATACAGTCTCAACTCCCATCTCTCATTTATACAGTCTCAACTCCCTTCTCTCATTTATACAGTCTCAACTCCCATCTCTCATTTATACAGTCTCAACTCCCATCTCTCATCCATACAGTCTCAACTCCCTTCTCTCATGTATATAGTCTCAACTCCCATCTCTCATTTATACATTCTCAACTCCATTCTCTCATTTATACAGTCTCAACTCCCATCTCTCATTTATACAGTCTCAACTCCCATCTCTCATTCATACAGTCTCAACTCCCATCTCTCATCCATACAGTCTCAACTCCCATATCTCATTTATACAGTCCCAACTCCCATCGCTCATTTATACAGTCTCAACTCCCTTCTCTCATGTATACAGTCTCAACTCCCTTCTCATTTATACAGTCTCAACTCCCTTCTCTCATTATACAGTCTCAACTCCCTCTCTCATCATACAGTCTCAGCTCCCATCTCTCATTTATACAGTCTCAACTCCCTTCTCTCATTTATACAGTCTCAACTCCCATCTCTCATTTATACAGTCTCAACTCCCATCTCTCATTTATACAGTCTCAATTCCCATCTCTCATCCATACAGTCTCAACTCCCTTCTCTCATCCATACCGTCTCAACTCCCATCTCTCATCCATACAGTCTCAACTCCCATCTCTCATCCATACAGTCTCAACTTCCATCTCTCATCCATACAGTCTCAACTCCCATCTCTCATCCATACAGTCTCAACTCCCATCTCTCATCCATACAGTCTCAACTCCCATCTCTCATCCATACAGTCTCAACTCCCTTCTCTCATGTATACAGTCTCAACTCCCTTCTCTCATCCATACAGTCTCAGCTCCCATCTCTCATTTATACAGTCTCAACTCCCTTCTCTCATTTATACAGTCTCAACTCCCATCTCTCATTTATACAGTCTCAACTCCCATCTCTCATTTATACAGTCTCAATTCCCATCTCTCATTTATACAGTCTCAACTCCCTTCTCTCATCCATACAGTCTCAACTCCCATCTCTCATTTATACAGTCTCAGCTCCCATCTCTCATTTATACAGTCTCAACTCCCTTCTCTCATTTATACAGTCTCAACTCCCATCTCTCATTTATACAGTCTCAACTCCCTTCTCTCATCCATACAGTTTCAGCTCCCATCTCTCATTTATACAGTCTCAACTCCCTTCTCTCATTTATACAGTCTCAACTCCCATATCTCATGTATACAGTCTCAACTCCCTTCTCTCATCCATACAGTCTCTGCTCCCTTCTCTCATTTATACAGTCTCAACTCCCTTCTCTCATTTATACAGTCTCAACTCCCTTCTCTCATCCATACAGTCTCAACTCCCATATCTCATGTATACAGTCTCAACTCCCTTCTCTCATGTATACGGTCTCAACTCCCATCGCTCATTTATACAGTCTCAACTCCCTTCTCTCATGTATACAGTCTCAACTCCCTTCTCTCATGTATACAGTCTCAACTCCCTTCTCTCATGTATACAGTCTCAACTCCCTTCTCTCATCCATACAGTCTCAGCTCCCATCTCTCATTTATACAGCCTCAATTCCCATCTCTCATCCATACAGTCTCAACTCCCTTCTCTCATGTATACAGTCTCAACTCCCTTCTCTCATCCATACAGTCTCAACTCCCTTCTCTCATCCATACAGTCTCAACTCCCATCTCTCATGTATACAGTATCAACTCCCATCTCTCATGTATACAGTCTCAACTCCCATCTCTCATCCATACAGTCTCGCCTCCCTTCTCTCATTTATACAGTCTCAACTCCCATCTCTCATTTATACAGTCTCATCTCCCATCTCTCATTTATACAGTCTCAACTCCCATATCTCATGTATACAGTCTCAACTCCCTTCTCTCATGTATACAGTCTCAGCTCCCTTCTCTCATTTATATAGTCTCAACTCCCATCTCTCATTTATACAATGTTAACTCTCATCCATACAGTCTCAACTCCCATCTCTCATTTATACAGTCTCAACTCCCATCTCTCATTTATAGAGTATCAACTCCCATCTATCATTTATACAGTCTCAACTCCCTTCTCTCATTTATACAGTCTCAACTCCCTTCTCTCATCCATACAGTCTCAACTCCCATATCTCATCCATACTATCTCAACTCCCTTCTCTCATCCATACAGTCTCAACTCCCTTCTCTCATTTACACAGTCTCAACTCCTTTCTCTCATCTATACAGTCTCAACTCCCTTCTCTCATGTATACAGTAGTCTCAACTCCCATCTCTCATTTATACAGCCTCAGTTACGTAATAGTAGCAGTTACGATACAAACAGCATCCAGTCCAGCGACATTGGTAGCAGCATACCGGAATTGACGAATGCCGAGGAAATAGCAATCAAACGATCCAGTGCTTCGTTTACTCCCGTAGGAGAGGTATATATATAACTGTATAAGTACACAAATACAAATACACACATACATAGCATTTATATAGCGCAAACATTAAGAACTACTCTATTGCGCTTCACAATTACAGATGCAATTTTAAACATTTACACATGACAATAATATATGGAAATATAAATAAAAATGTATACATATATAACTAGGATTCTAGTAATTGGATAAGAACATATTATATGATAATATCTACACCATTACAGTATATAAGTGAATGATTGGATAAGAACATATTATATGATAATATCTACACCATTACAGTATATAAGTGAGTGATTGGATAAGAACATATTATATCTACACCATTACAGTATATAAGTAAGTGATTGGATAAGAACATATTATATGATAATATCTACACCATTACAGTATATCAGTGAGTGATTGGATAAGAACATATTATATCTACACCATTACAGTATATCAGTGAATGATTGGATAAGAACATATTATATCATAATATCTACACCATTACAGTATATAAGTAAGTGATTGGATAAGAACATATTATATCTACACCATTACAGTATATAAGTAAGTGATTGGATAAGAACATATTATATCATAATATCTACATGTACACCATTACAGTATATAAGTAAGTGATTGGATAAGAACATATTATATAATAATATCTACACAATTACAGTATATAAGTGAGTGATTGGATAAGAACATATTATATGATAATATCTACACCATTACAGTATATAAGTGAGTGATTGGATAAGAACATATTATATAATAATATCTACACAATTACAGTATATAAGTAAGTGATTGGATAAGAACATATTATATGATAATATCTACACCATTACAGTATATAAGTAAGTGATTGGATAAGAACATATTATATGATAATATCTACACCATTACAGTATATAAGTAAGTGATTGGATAAGAACATATTATATCATAATATCTAATGATTGGATTAGCGATAAAAGTGGCAATATGACCATAGACCCAAACACTGCCGTAAGAATGACAACCGTGAGGTGGCCAGTACAGTGATTGGGCCGGTACAGTGATCCGCCCATCACCACACGACAGAGCTCGAACCCAAGAGAATGCCCATACAACACTTCACTCGTCAACACAACATACATACACCATACACACTGTCATATGTTTTCTATGTTATTGTATATATGTTGAGGGCCTTATTTGCATTAGCCATGCGTTATGTAAGCTCTCTCGTAAACTAAAGTCTTTATTATTATTATTAATATTTAGGCACATGCCTACACAGTTTCTCCAATAAATTGAACCTATCATAAATGCGAATACAATGAAGGGTACGGGGTGGAGGTGTTTGTTGTACAGCAAACCCATCGATTATGAAAATAAGTCTATTTTGTTAATTCATAAAAGAATTTTTGCAGAACTGCAAAACTATTTTCCTTATTTCTTGTCAAAAATGCCCTAAAATGCCCCAGAATGCATGTAGCTGCGGCGATATAGATTTTCAAAAACATTAGGGGAGATACCTCCATATCTTAATGATTCCTACACATATATCAAGACCAAGCTACGCTACTGATACAGCTGTCTAGTTGCTATTCACGTATAGTGGAAGTCGTAATAGCGTAGTGGTAGAGCGTTCGCTTCAGGTGCGAAATGTCTGGAGTTCGAGCCCGCTGGAGCCGTTACGATTGTGTCCTTAGGCAAGGCATTTAAATTCCACGTTGCCTCTTCTCTCTCCTTGCGATGGATTCCATCAGGAATGAGGTCTCGAGAGTGATTAATATAAGTTGTTATAACTTGTTTCGCAATCGAGCTAAAATCATTTTGTATAAACTAAGTTGTTACTGCGGCACTCCTATGTTGAAGAGTTGATAATATATGCTGGCTACGAATAGCACTTGCGACAACTGAAGGCGAGAGGTTTTATCGTGTTCCGCAATATCAAAATTTTAAAGTGGCACAATCGCAACGGCTCCAGTGGGGCTCGAACTCCGGAGAGTTCGCACCTGAAGCGAACGCGCATCCACTGCGATATCACGACTTCCCTTCTCCCGTATGGGACCTCCCTAGTATGTATCGTGTTCTATTGCAGCAGGATTCCAGTGAAGAGGAACAGATGGCCGAAAATCCGGCGGATTTCCTTGCTAATTGGGTACGGTGAATACTATTATTAGATCTACCTCCAAATAATAAGATTGCGCATAACTGAAAAGTGCATAAATGTATTAAGAAACATATACTCACACGAAAAGGAAAGTGTACACTTGGTTAGAGGGACAATTTTATACTTATATTCACACGTAAAACAATGTTCTGATAATTATCAAATTTTCAATTAAATGTTAGTCAATACATTTTTGCACATTTTGATACTAAATTTGCCTATTTATTGCTTCAATAGATCTATATAAGTATAAAATTCTCCCTTTAACCAAGCTAAGTGCACACTTTCTTTTTCGCATGAGTATATATAAAAAGAAAACATTAGATAAACAATTAAACACACATGAGTTTATCTTGAGAAACCAGAGTTTGTGGACCGTTTTTGTAGATTCTTGGCAGCCAGGCGTAACTCACTCTAATAGCATATGACCCCAACTATGTGAGTAAGGACACTATTATTGTACTGATATCTTGATTAATAAGGGATATATACGAATAGGCAAACGAGCGTTCTGATTGGATTATTAGATGCAACAAGATGTTTTTTTTTATATGAAGAATAATCATAATCCAATCAGAACGCTCGTTTCAAAGCTCGTTTCAACGCGAATTGCGCCGCTTTAGAAATTTTCAAAACAAATTGAAAATTCTACGAAATCTCTTTTTGACGTACATTTTTGCCGAATAAACCTACACGTTAGTGGAAACACATTTTATTGATAATGTTATTCAACACACACGACGACGACGACGACGACGACGACGACGACGACGACGACGACGACGACGACGACGACGACGACGACGGAGACGACGACGACGACACGACGACGACGACGACGACGACGACCGACGACGACGACGACGACGACGACGACGACGACGACGACGACGACGCGCGCGACGACGACGACGGACCGCGACGACGACGACGACGACGACGACGACGACACGCGACGACGACGACGACGACGACGACGCCGACGACGACGACGACGACGACGACGACGACGACGACGACGACGGACGACGACGACGACGGACGACGACGACGACGACGACGACGACGACGACGACGACGACGACGACGACGACGACGACGACGACGACGACGACGACGACGCGACGACGACGACGACGACGAGACGACGACGACGACGACGACGACGACGACGACGACGACGACGACGACGACCGACGACGACGACGAACGACGACGACGACGACGACGACGACGACGACGACGACGAGACGACGGACGACGACGACGACGGACGACCGACGACGACGACGACGACGACGACGACGACGACGACGACGACGACGACGACACGACGACGACGACGACGACGACGAGACGACGACGACGAACGACGACGACGACGACGACGACGACGACGGACGGACGACGACGACGACGAACGACGACGACACGACGACGACGACGACGACGACGACGAACATTTGACGACGACTACGACGACGACGACGTACGACGGACTAGTCTATTATAAATAGTATATAAACATAACATGTAATGTAATGACAACATGAAACATGAGTCCTACACGTGGTATCTTAAGCAAAGTGAAGATTATTATAATTATCATATTTTTATATATTTTTTTTATTTTTTATTTAAAGAGAAGCTTAGTTTGTTTTAGTATTCATTAGTATTATAGTTCAAGGAATATTATTGATTTGATCTAACTCTTTTCGGACTTTACTGGCAAAATATATGTATTTTGATAAGTTTGAGATTTCCTTTTTATTTCTTGACATCATAAGTTTATCAAATTTATTTAAAGTTGGCCAACTGCAATAATACGGCTTTATGTATGTTTTTCGTATATCGGTGTACAATGTGCATATTAAAAGAAAGTGATACTCATTTTCGATTGTTCTTAAGTTACAAAATTTGCATATTCTCTCATTTCGTGGTACATTAAGATACCTTCCTCTTTCAATTTCTAAATTATGTGATGAAAGTCTAAATCTGCTCAGGGCTATATTAAATGTTTTGTCCGTACTATTATCAAGGTGTGTTTCTAAATTAAATGTATGTTTGAATCTACAGTATGTTGATAGTCTCCTTGTGTTGTTTATGTCTGCGTACCAAGTTTGGTGATATTGGTCAAAGATTCTTTGTTTTATAATATGCAGTTTAATTTCATAAGATTGTTGGTTAGATTAGACATTCCCAGATTTTCCAAAATCGATTTTATTTGGTATGCCGAATTAGAGCCATTATACGTCACATTATTATTTGCGTCGTTTTTTAGCATTATATAAATTCGTTTAATGAGTGCATTATCATTCATGTTTAAAATTTTAATCCAATATCTTATCATATATACTTGTCTATTTATTTTCAAAGGGACTCTTCCAATATCGCCACTTAAATTTGTGGATTTATTTACAATAAGAAGTTTTCTGCAAAACTTTGTATGAATTAATTCTATATCTTTTCCTGGGTTTAACCCCCAAATTTCCGAACAGTAATTTAGGACAGATGCAACAAGAGTATCAAACAATTTCGATTTCTCAAATGTCCTAAATTCATATTGATTAAAAATAGAAAAAAGTCGGTACATCGCCTTTGATGCATGTTCAGCTATGCATTTTTGCGTTAGGTGCCAATTGCCATTTTTAAAGAAGTATATACCTAGGTATTTAAAGGAGGAGACAATTTCAAATTGTGAGTAGTATGTCTTCCTCTCTCGAATATCATAACCTTCGTTTTATTAGTATTGATTTTCAGACCAAATGTATTACAATAAATGTCTACGTCATTCAACATAGATTGCAATGATGTCGGTGATGTAGAGAACAGTACTTGATCGTCTGCATACAAAACAATAAAAAGCTGTAGTTCATCTAATGAAAATATTCCATTTAAATTTGAGTTTATATTATTCATTATGTCATTCACGAACATCATGAACAAAAGACTTGAGCTCGGATCACCTTGTTTCACGCCGAGATGTGAATCAATGCAGCTGGAATGAATTTTTCCATTATGTTTTATGGCAGATCGTACAGTACTATACATAGATTTTACAGCTGTTATCATTTTTGTGCTGACTTGTTCAGCAAGTAATTTTTGCCATAAAAACGCACGATTTATTTTGTCAAAACATTTTTCGTAGTCGATAAACACAGAATAGAGTTTTTGACCTGTGTGTATTACTTTGGATATTATAGAGTGTAGTATAAACACACAATTGACCGTGTTTTTGCCCTTTTGGAAACCAAATTGAAAGTCTGATAATTGTTCGTACTTTTCTGACCATACTGTTAGTCTATTAAGAAGAATTTGTGAATATACTTTGGCTAGTATATTATTTAAAGTAATGCCTCAATAATTCTTTGCTTCTTTTGGGTCACCGCCTTTAAATATAGGTATAATATACCCCATACCCCAACTTTCTGGATATTCACCGGTATAAATATGCTGTTAAAAAGAGATACTAGGTGAGTTGAAATAATGCTATAAGATGCTTTAATAATTTCAGCCGGTAATTCGTCGGGTCCCGAAGCTTTATAGCTATTTTGTTTATACACTGCTTTATGTATTTCAAATTCTGTTATAGGACAATCTAATTCATCGTTTAATACGTTTTGTATATTAATATTATCATTGTTTAAATCAATGTGTGGCTCTTCGCCATATAACGTGTTGAAATGCTCATGTAAATCATCAACTTTAATTTCATCATCCTTAGTATATGATTTTTTATAGCATTTTTTAACAGATTTCCAGAATTTACGCGGCTGACACTTTGCAATATTTTCTAGTCTATGTCCTTCTTGTATTTTATATTTTTGTTTTGCACGATTTTTGGTTCTATTGTATTTCGTACGCATCTTGGTAACACTCGTTCTATTTTCTTCCGTTTTATGTTTTAAGAATATATTTCGCGCCTTCTTGAATTCATGCTTGGCAGTATAACATTCTTCGTTGAACCACTTAGAATTATTGGTAGTAAAAGCTTTTTGTTTTTTGAATGTTTGCTGTTTACCAAAAATTGTAAATGCATTATTATTATTCACAGTTAAAACTCTCCCGTCGAAGATTTATTTTTGTTGCTGACAGAACCCGTGTCCTAGTATGGAAATGTGACCTGCTATGGCCAATGTCTGTGGCAACTGTTTGCAAAGTATACATGCATGCAGCTTAAAGTTGTGTTTTATTTGAAGAACAATATAAAGACTTGGGATAGGCGTTATATTTGGACAGATTTGTACAAAATTGTTTCAGATAGGGCCATTTTACTGATCGATGCGAAATCTGACATCCCACAGAGTAGAATCCCTGTACTTAAATATATATACTAGTACCCCCAAACGTGCCGAATCCCTGTGATTGTGATCATTAGACTATGTATATTCATTGAAGTAAAATATTGTTTAAACTATACTTCTGATTTATTTCCAGCGGCCGTCGGCGGAACTGATGATGACCTTGGAGGGTCAAACCGGGCCTCGTCGTACAGCAGACTGGGTAAGCCTCTGTCTGATCCCACTAGTCACACATACCTCGTTGATTAAAGGTAGAGGGTGAACCTCATTTGTGTGTCTTTTCTCCCTACTAAAAACAGATTTATGAACTAGTTTTTTTATATGAAGGAAAATGCAGATCACGATGTAGATATATATGTTTCTACTGATATTATAGGATGGTGAGGGGTTGGAGATTAATCAACAGAGACTCAACCCACCCGTCGATGTCATTCCAACGGGCGTGAGGAATAGTACACCGGACAGTGTAAGTATATGACAGAACTCTCTCAGCTAACTTACACACCAGCTTACACACGCCATTCCACCCATTGTGGGAGGTAACCCAACCAACACAACTCTCTCAGCTAGCGTACACACCAGCTTACACACGCCATTCCATCCGTTGTAGGAGGTAACTCAGCCAACACAACTATCTCCGCTATCTTACACACGCCATTCCAACCCACATGTAAATGTAGCAGTGTCAAAACAGCTCTCTAAGCGTCCCAACTTTCTTACCAAAGCCAGTCCATCCCACATGGGAGTTAGTGCGGCCAACACAACTCTCTAAGCTATGTTACACACCCAAGTCCACCCACTTGAGAGGAAGTCTAGCCAACAGAACACATACACATCCCCTAATGTCATTCAATGTTTGTAGTTGTGGTATCAAACGTTTGTTATAAATACATAGATTGTTATATCTGCATGACTATATATGGACACACCAGATTGTAGTAGCCATTGTTGTAGGCAAGCGTGGCCTACCGGTTAAGGTCGATGATTTCAAATCACTTGCCCCTCACTGCTGTAGATTCGAACCCCACCGGGAGCGTCGAATTCTTTCACGCGAGGAAGCTATCCAGATGGAATGTCTTAGGTCAGTGGTTCTACCCTGGTTCTCGTCCGCGCCTGACATACTGATCGGTGGGGCACCTGGAGTCTTCCTTCACCAACAGTAGCTTCGAGAGGCGCCATATAACTTTAAACCCAAACATATACATGTACATGTATAAACCTCACATGCACAGTAGGCTCATGAAGAAGTTCTTCAACGTTTGTAAGTGTCTATACCAATATACAGACGGATATGTAGTCCAGAGGTAACACGCTGGACTGGTAATCCAGGGATCGCAGGTTCGATCCCCCGTCTGACCCTAATAAAATTAAAAGTCTTTCAGATGGGACGTTAAACCGAGGTCTCGTGTCGGTGCTTTACACCGTGCACGTAAAAGAACCAGAGGATATTCTGGAATTGGTTTTCAGTCTGTATCATGCACTATCCTCCAAAATCTAAAATAACTAATCTCTTCAGGAGGCGTCGCTCATATGGGCAACCGGTAGCGACGATAAATAAACGTAAGTACACCATACCAATATGATACAGCCCGAAACCAACACAATATATTTTTATTATATTTTCATCGTTAATATATTATTAATGATATATAGTTTGTTTGTGCTGATACCGGCTTTGTGTTGGAGTTTATATTCTGTTGCAGGTTGCTAATTCCGGAAAAATACGAATAAACAGACCTAACGGACAATTCACAGATCTCAACGCGGGAAATGTTCAACAATCCGCAGAGCAGGTAGACAAAACAGGCCCCAGGTTGCATAGATCCCCTGCACATTGTGGTCTTCGTATACATAACTGTTGTTGTCAACACAGTTGACCGGAATACTCTATTTTAAATTCTAAAATTACAGTCTATATCCGCCATGTCCAAGTCGGTTATGTCGAATTATCCGGTTATCTCGAAGTCGGATCAAAGTCCCATTTCAGACACCATCATTTTACATATAACCCCATATCGAATTTTGTTAACTCAAATTTCGGTTATGTCGAAGTATTGTGTTCGGCCCGACGGAATTCGACATAACGGATGTAGACTGTACTACATGTACACATAATTTGACCGATAAATCCATGATATATAGCAACTCCCGTTCTATTTAAGGCTATTCCCTGTTAAATGCACAGACGGATCTGTAGTCCAGTGGTAACACGTTGGACTGGTAATCCAGGGATCGCATGTTCCATCCCCCGTCTGACCATAATAAAATTAACAGTCTTTCAGATGGGACTTTAAACCGAGGTCTCGTGTCGGTGTTTTACACTGTGCACATAAAAGAACCAGAGAACCACAGTTCCTGAGTAGAAACCAATACCCAATTCTACAACCTCAAGGGACAACTTTATCACAAATCAACAGTGTTCACCTTTCTCTGATAGGGAGCAAAGTGATGTGAAGCGTCACGTATATATTTACGTGCTGCAGCTTTGTTTGGCTGTGGTCAAGCTAAAGTGTGTATATATATATACAATATATACAATATATACAATGTATATACAGGAACGGTTTTACACTCAATATTGTACACATGGTCGAACACAACATATTGACTATGTTGAAACTTGACTTGGAGCAACATGGCAACTACTAGAACACAATTAACTAAATCGTTACGATCCGATATCCAAAATGGTCACCACGGCGGCCATATTGAAAATATATTTTCGACTTCTCTTCCGGAATCGTTCGATGCTTGCACCCTAAGGTTTTACTGTGTCATCGGGATGACCAGTAAGTTGAAACGTATGCCATAGGACATATTTCTACACTCCGATGTATTCAAATACCAACCCACACCCATCATCAAGGCAAGGCCCGTCTACTACATGTATTTCATTGTTTGCTTCGCTACTACCATGTCTTAAATTGTTTTATAGGCTTGGCAACATTAACAGATCAATTTCCTTTTCGTTTTTCAGAGACCTAATATCCTGGTGGGAGCGAAATCAACCAGAGATGCTTTAATAAACTTGAAGGTAGGCCATCATTTCAATTACTCCCACAGCTTACCCAGGGTAGGTTCGACACCTTTTGATTGGTGTTCCATAATTACGAATTAAATAGTCACAGGTACAGTTTAAACTTTATTTATTTTACAACGATTGCGAAGCAAGTTCTAACAATTTATATTAATCACTCTCGTTGGCTCGGATGAAAGCGAACATGTGGTCATTAATGTGGGGGGAAACCGGAGAACCCGGAGAAAACCCACCTGTCCGATCTAGCGACCATCGTACCATCTCACAAACTTCCACGTCCGAGGACCGAACACGGGTCGCATTGGTGAGAAGCGAACGCGCTAACCACTGCGCTAATCGGACAGCCTGTCAAAGGTAGAATGTGTTTTTCGTTTATTTATCGTCGCTACCGGTTGTCCATATGAGAGACGCCTCCTGAAGAGATTAGTCATTTTAGATTTTTGGAGGATAGTGCAATGATACAGACAGAGACCCATTCCAGAGTCTCCTCTGCGTTCGCTTCACGTGAGAAAGGCCCGGAATTCGCGGCAGGCTGTAGACATTCGAGTGTGCCCTTAGGCAAGGCATTTAAATTTCACATTGCCTCTTCTCTATCCCCCGTGGTGATGGATTCCATCAGGAATGAGGTCTCGAGAGTGATTAATATAAGTTGTAGGAACTTGTTTCGCAATCGAGCTATATTTGTATAAACTAGTCACAGGTGCGTATGTACACGTAATTGGTAACATAATACTTAAGTGGACACCATTATATCAACGTTCTTATTGGTGGATTGCGTTTCGTTCACGAATATTACTTCCTAGTTATTTAATCTCAAGGTTTACCATTATTAGGCCATAATAAAATAAATCCTAGATTTTCATCCAAATTTTGGGGGGTGAAATTTTATTTTTTATTTTATATTTTCAGGATATCGATATTTATGCTGATAAAATGGTGTTTTGACAAGATTCAACTTGACAAGATTTTTTTTTTTTTTTTTCAAATAGTAATAAAAAAAATCGGGGCGGGCCCTAAAAACGGGGGCGGGCGGGGATGAAAATCTAGGAAATATTTTATTATGGCCTTACACAAAGACATGGGAAATATACATGCAGCTAGTCTTGTCATTTTGAAATATGACGTCAATTCGTGTAAATCATTCAGTTCTTTGTCACATACGATATACATGTATTAGTGTAAGATACGATTTTATGTCATCGAGTGGTGTCGAAATACAGATTTCGGTGATCACGAGATGAAATAAAATCCTATCTTACACTAATAAACACACATCCTATCTTACACTAATAAACACACATCCTATCTTACACTAATAAACACACATCCTATCTTACACAAATAAACATACATCCTATCTTACACTTATAAACACAAATATCCTATCTTACACTAATAAACACAAGTCCTATCTTACACTAATAAACATACATCCTATCTTACACTTATAAACACAAATATCCTATCTTACACTAATAAACACAAGTCCTATCTTACACTAATAAACACAAGTCCTATCTTACACTAATAAACACACATCCTATCTTACACTAATAAACACAAATCCTATCTTACACTAATAAACACACATCCTATCTTACACTAATAAACATACATCCTATCTTACACTAATAGACACAATCCTATCTTACACTAATAAACATACATCCTATCTTACACTAATAGACACAATCATATCTTACACTAATAAACACACATCCTATCTTACACTAATAAACACAAATCCTATCTTACACCAATAAACACACATCATATCTTACACTAATACACACACATCCTATCTTACACCAATAAACACACATCATATCTTACACTAATAAACACACATCATCTTTTTCCAATGCTTTTGGCTAAACTAATGTAATAATTTAATTCATTTTAGCTGCCCCTGTCGGGAGCCCCATTTCACTACTTTCCACAACCGCACAACGGGAGCCCCATTTCACTACTTTCCACAACCGCACAACAACTTATGTTAGTGTGAACGTCCGTAATAAGACATATGTCCCGTATAATTTTCAAGTTATTTTCTGTTAGCTATCAAAATTAAAAACTACAAACAAAACAAATTCATTAGAATGTATTATTACTGTTTAATTAACTGTTCATGATAGTCAGAAAATAGCTAAAATACAAAAGTACATTTAGCCACGCAGGAATACGAAACGCAACCAATGGCAGAGAAAATGTCATCTTTCACAGACGTATCTGTAGTCCAGTGGTAACACGCTGGACTTGTAATCCAGGGCTCGCACGTTCGCTCCCCGTCTGACTCTAATAAAATTAACAGTCTTTCAGATGGGACATTAAACCGAGGTCTCGTGTCGGTGTTGTACACCGTGCACGTAAAAGAACCAGAGGAGACTTTGGAATGGGTCTCTGTCTGTATCATTGCACTATCCTCCAAACATCTAAAATGACTAATCTCTTCAGGAGACGACGCTCATATGGGCAACCGGTAGCGACGATAAATAAAATGCAATGCCATCTTTCACTGTTTCAAAGCAGTGGAAGATGGAGTTTTCTTCCACTGAGTAAACTCTTATCATTCATTGGAAAGCAGAAAAGAAAAATCACGACTCGAGATTTCGTTAATTGTAGCTCATGCGCTTGTTGTTGGCGGAGGGTAGATGTATTAATCAATAGCTACTTTGTGTAAGTCGTGATAGCGCGGTGGATGCGCGTTCACTTCAGGTGCGAAAGGTCCGGAGTTCGAGCCCCGCTGGAGCCGTTACGATTGTGCCCTTAGGCAAGGCATTTAAATTCCACGTTGCCGCTTCTCTCTCCCTAGTGATGAGGTCTGGAGAGTGATTAATATAAGTTGAAATAACTTGTTTCGCAATCGAGCTAAAATAAATTTGTATAAACTAGCTTCCGATTTAATCCATATGTTCTTGTAATTTAATGTTACAACATGATGCAAAAAATAAAATATGTTTAAACTAATCAATGCATTATGAGATGACATTTCTGATAATGATGATTAATAATTTAGATGGCATTTACGCACCTCAGGCACCTTTGCAATAACAAATCATATTTATAAATATTTACACTGTATATCAGCAATAAGAGACATCTGTCAGTTACTGCCCTTGAATACTCCCTAAAATTATGTAGGTCCTCTTTAAGTTGTTTCCTCTGTTTTTATCGTTGTTTCATTTGCACAACATGCTATCAATTTTCACCCTCTTTCTCATCTTATTATTATTATGTTACTATATCTCGACAGATATGCTACAGTATATCCAATGGGAACTTATCTGTACATTTGTTTTATCAATTAACAAACATGATTTGGATAACATCATATTTATCATAACGCAACATCTGGTTATGGAACAACAGTAAAAACAAAGAATTCCAATACATTTCGGGATAAATCGGACTATTCTATCAAGGGAGATAATGGACAAGTCAGGGAGGTCTCTCGTTATTGTATACATGCAGTCCATCACTGAACTGTTCCGATTCTGTCCAGCAATGAAAAAATCGATATCAACTCTGTTTTATTTAATTAAGTTCAGCTATCGAGTATTGTTGGTAATACATTTCCAATAACACACATACCTAACTAGCCAGGGGTAATACATTTCCAATAACACACATACTTAACTAGCCTGGGGTAATTCATTTCCAATAACACACATACCTAACTAGCCAGGGGTAATTCATTTCCAATAACACACATACCTAACTAGCCAGGGGTAATTTATTTCCAATAACACACATACCTAACTAGCCAGGGGTAATTTATTTCCAATAACACACATACCTAACTAGCCAGGGGTAATTCATTTCCAATAACACACATACCTAACTAGCCAGGGGTAATTATTTCCAATAACACACATACCTAACTAGCCAGGGGTAATTTCCAACACACAACATTTCCAATAACACACTACACTAACTAGCCAGGGGTAATTCATTTCCAATAACACACAAACCTAACTAGCCAGGGGTAATTCATTTCCAATAACACACATACCTAACTAGCCAGGGGTAATTCATTTCCAATAACACACATACCTAACTAGCCAGGGGTAATTTATTTCCAATAACACACAAACCTAACTAGCCTGGGGTAATTCATTTCCAATAACACACATACCTAACTAGCCAGGGGTAATACATTCAGTGTTCGTAAACGGTATTACATGTAATTGCTTTAGTGAAAGATTAAGCCATTTTTCACTGAATGACCACGCCTTAAAATAATTCGTTTTCGTTGTGTGAAGATTATGTTATATTTATGTTATATTTCGGGTTTTACGCCTGCATCAGCACCATTTCGGGCTATATCGCCGGCGGGCAGTTTACCTAACAACACCTTTCCTGGGCAGGCTCCGGTGGTTAACCAGTACGTTGGTGCACCAACCTCCGTAAGAAACTGCCAACTTTTTCATATAAATGAGCCACGGCCTGAGCGGGGCTCGAACCCGTGACCATCAGTGATGATAGGTTACAGTGGTATACAAGTCAGCGACCTTAACCACTCGACCACGGAGGCGGACTATTGTGTGAAGAGAAATCTATCACCAACTTCCAGCGAAACTAATATAAATATATATTTTCACATGTATTCAATGTAATACAGCCATCACATATTTTCTTATATGTCCACACGTGTAATAACACATGGACGGATTCTGATTGGTCGTGGCATGACATATTGCAATATACATTGATGTCACTTTATTTGGGTTTTTTTAAGTTCACCTGCGTGTATGGAGGCTGCATTTTCATAAGGGCTAGTTTGATGTTAATCTGAACACGTCATATCATATTAAGCTTAAATGAACGAGGCAGCGATACGCGAAGTCACAGTCATTGTATTGAATATATTTTTCAGTTCCCGGAAACTAATGGAGATATACAACTGAGCACATCTAGAGCACACGTCAATGATGAGGTACATCTACGAACATTAGATAGAACATTTATTTATTACACATGTCAGTTTATCAGTAAATGTAAAGTGAGCATTTATATAAAATGGGTACAAATATCAGTTTATCAGTAAACTGTAAAGTGAACATTTATATAAAATGGGTACAAATATCAGTTTATCAGTAAGTGTAAAGTGAACATTATATAAAATAGGTACAAATATCAGTTTATCATTAAATAACTTTAAATATAGAAAGCAATGAATAGGCTTCACATTACAAAACACCACACGACACGATTGATACCTACTATACCACTGATAGATTTCTTATTGCATATTCTATTTGCCAGACTGACTGTGGTATAGAGGGAACCAGAACGTCAGCAGAGAAGTCGGAAAAAAGTGTAAGGTTATACATGTATTATGACGCGCTTTATTTATGCTATAGCGTGATATACATTTGGACGACGCCTGTAGAAGGGTATATTTGGATAGTGGTCGACACAAAGACGTCCATTTCTTTTATGCTTTCCAATGAATGCTAGAGTTTTCTCAGTGAAAGAAAACTCCATATTCAACTGTTTTGAAACAGTACAAGATGGCATTTTCTCTGCCACTGCTTGAGTTTCGTATTCCTCCGCGGTTGGATGCACTTTTATATTTTAGTGTTATTTTGACAATTATGAATAGTTAATTATAAAGTAATATAAATAATTCTAATGCATTTGTTTTGTCTGTAGTTTTTAATTTTGACAACAAACAGAAAAGTGAAAGTTTAGAAGAGCTATTTCTTATTACGGACGTTCAAGTTAAGTGGTTGTTCGGTTGTGTACTGCTATATTAGCCAAACTCATTGGAAATCATAAAAAAAATGACGATTTGTGTTTATTAGTGTAAGATAGGATTTAATTTACTGCTAACGCCGCTCGTGTAAATACAAATGTCGGTGATCACTCGATGAAATAAAATCCTATGTTACACTAATAAACACAAATATCCTCTCTATTCATGAGTCCAAGGTTGATTTGCATTATTAATGTACTTGAAAAATATATAATCTATATTGAAAGGAAGCAATACTAAGTTTGAATATAAATTGATAGAATTTCTCAATTTACATTAGCATTACTAATGGATATGCCTATTTAATTTTTTATTCTTTGGTTGTCCGAATAATTAAATAAATCTCAATCGACAATTGGTATAAAGTAGTGTTTGTTTATTATAGTGTCACCCCTATTTAAAGCGCCAGCCACTTCTGACTTATGATACACCTCTTTTTATGAACATCAGTACTTCCCGAATCCTATACTTTTATGCCAGGCGCCAGGCTGGTAGGCAATTGGTAGCCATTATTTAACTAATAAAAGAAGGAACCCTGACGATATTCGAACCTTCGACCTCCTGCCCCGTAGGCGGACGCCTTAACCACTAAGCCACGGAGCCGGTATCACTCTAGAGTCATTCTTTTTGTGTGTTTGACATCGCTTTATTGATAGATTCGTTAGTCTTCAACGTATAAGGAAGAAAACAACACCGACTGTATTAACAGACGGATTTGTAGCCCAGTGGTTAACACGCTGGACTGGTAATCCAGGGATCGCAGGTTCGATCATCCGCCTGACCCTAATAAAATTAACTGTCTTTCAGATGGGGCTTTAAACCGAGGTCTCGCTGTCGGTGCTTTACACCGTGCACATAAGAGAATCAGAGGATATTCTGGAATGGGTCTCTGTCTGTATCATTACACTATCCTCCAAAAATCTAAAATGACTAATCTCTTTGGGAGGCGTTGCTCATATGGGCAACCGGTAGCGACGATAAATAAACGTAAAACACGCACGACTGTATTATGTCATGTGTGTACAATTGTTGTGTGTGCATATAAATGTATGCAGTAGTGTGAATAAACATATCGAAATTCAAAAATAATATATACCTGTATTACCAGTAGTTTGTAATATATGACATATATATATATATATTTGCAGAGACTGTTCCTGCCAAAGTGTATACTCCTCGTCGTCACGGTCATGATGTGCCTAGCAGCGATAGTGGCCCTTATTGTTGAGTTCAAAGTGGATAAGCCTGACGGTAATCCAGTTAAGGGACTATGACTTCTAGGATGTGCTAGATATTGGCCCAACATAAAATCTTAGAAAATAAACAATTAAAACACTGATTTTATTTCAAGTTTCAAACTTTATTTATTTTACAACGATTGCGAAGCAATGTCTAACAACACTGAATGTTTCTTTATTTCAATAAATTTACTTTTGTCACAAATTCGTTTATCATAACAATAGAAACTTGAGTTTGAAAATGTATGGTTATTCGATGCCTAGAACAATACATGATACTTTTTGTTACATAGCCCTTATTGAGCATAATTAATACCTATATAATATTTTATGTCCTCCAGAATTGAAGAGCAACACTCAAACATATAATGTACACGATCAAATGCAAGACACGATTAAATGCAAAGATATAAAACAAAACTTGAGTTGCCAATACACACAAACTACACATAGTCTCATATTCCATATAGTGAACTTTTTGTTGTTGTTTTCTTTGGGGTCGTGTGTGTGTGTGTGGGGGGGGGGGGTAACGTCGCACCAACAGCTCAGATCACAGACGATTCTTGGTGGAGGACATTTTAGAAGACATAGTCCCTTAGACGTATCTGCGACCTCTTCATGGCCGACTAGCCTACAGTAGGATGATATGTACGTTTTGTTTGACAAGTACAGTGTGTGCCATTTCACGGAATCGACACGAGTTTAAATAATATTCCATTTATTTAAGTTTAAACAACGATTGCGAAGCAAGTTCTAACAACATATATTAATCACTCTCGTTGGCTCGGATGAAAGCGTGTATGTGGTCATTCGTGTGGGAGGAAACCGGAGTACCCGGAAAAAACCCACCTGTCCGATCTGGCGACGACCATACCATCTCACATACTTCCCGGTCCAAGGATCGAACCCGGGTTGCATTGATTAGAAGCGAGCGCGCTAACCACTGCGCTAATTGGACAGCCCAACATGTTAACCACTCGACCACTAACACATCTATGCACAAACACCCGTTCAATCCGCAACATTTACATGTAGCATTTCTAAATATAAAACTATAAGTTGTTTCCCCTTATCTTATAGGTCAAAGAGGTTACATTGTTCCGGATCCAGTTTCATATAGTAAGTATATATATATAATATGAGCAGTGTGCGCATATTGGACACCAAATACAAGTACAAGCTATACATATGTCAATTAGGACAGCCACTATTAATAAGTATGCCAGTCAATTAGGACAGCCACTATTAATAAGTATGCCAGTCACTTAGGACAGCCACTATTAATAAGTATGCCAGTCAATTAGGACAGCCACTATTAATAAGTATGCCAGTCAATTAGGACAGCCACTATTAATAAGTATGCCAGTCACTTAGGACAGCCACTATTAATAAGTATGCCAGTCAATTAGGGCAGCCACTATTAATAAGTATGCCAGTCACTTAGGACAGCCACTATTAATAAGTATGCCAGTCAGTTAGGACAGCCAATATTAATAAGTATGCCAGTCAGTTAGGACAGCCACTATTAATAAGTATGCCAGTCACTTAGGACAGCCACTATTAATCAGTATGCCAGTCAATTAGGACAGCCACTATTAATAAGTATGCCAGTCAATTAGGACAGCCACTATTAATAAGTATGCCAGTCACTTAGGACAGCCACTATTAATAAGTATGCCAGTCAATTAGGACAGCCACTATTAATAAGTATGCCAGTCAATTAGGACAGCCACTATTAATAAGTATGCCAGTCACTTAGGACAGCCACTATTAATAAGTATGCCAGTCAATTAGGGCAGCCACTATTAATAAGTATGCCCGTCAATTAGGACAGCCACTATTAATAAGTATGCCAGTCAATTAGGACAGCCACTATTAATAAGTATGCCAGTCAATTAGGACAGCCACTATTAATAAGTATGCCAGTCAATTAGGACAGCCACTATTAATAAGTATGCCAGTCAATTAGGACAGCCACTATTAATAAGTATGCCAGTCAATTAGGACAGCCACTATTAATAAGTATATGTTATTGGTCATCTATATAGATATCGGTTTGCATTCAATATAAGTGGCGGGGAGCGTTAGCGACTGCAGCCCATATTTTGTATAATCTTAGGAGCAATAAAGTCCTACACTTCGAAATAGCGCAGTGGTAGCATGTTCGATTAAGGTGTGAGAGGCCTGGAGGTATCACCCAGCTACAGCCGTAGTGTCTATAGACGAGGCAGGTATATTCCACACTGGGCTGCATTGCGATTTAATGCGTCAAATAAAAAAGAAAGTTACCTGCCAGGGTTAATCAGAAATGGATTGTTCGGCAGTATAAACTATACAAACCTATCTGTATGTTCAGTCTGGGAAATATTGTATGAGCTAATAATTAGTGCAGATTGACCTATCCTTTGTAGGGGTCATATGCATAAATTATTCATACAGTATACTGTAATCTATTATTGAAACCAAGTGACTGTTGATTATTGATAAATTTCAGAATTAAAATTCGTTCAAGTGGCTCGAATTTGTGTGTTATATACGTTTAGTTATCGTCGCTACTGGTTGCCCATATGAGCGACGCTTCCTGAAGAGATTAGTCATTTTAGACAGAAACCCAATCCAGAGTCTCCTCTGGTTCTTTTACGTGCACGATGTACAGCACCGACACGAGAACTCGGTTTAAAGTCCTATCTGAAAGACTGTTAATTGTATTAGGGTCAGACGGCGGATCGATCCTGCGATCCCTGGATTACCTGTCCAGCGTATTACCACTGGACTACAAATCCGTCTGTCATAGCGGTGACGGTTTTCCATAATATATAAATACTTAGTATATGCGCATGCGTTTATAGCCGTTCCACTTCGTGTATCGTCGTTCTTTGTGTCGTATGCAACGGTATTGAATCGGGGATACTCGGCAATCTACGTCGGAGACTAAATGCCGATGTTTCCCGGGTCAATATTGTCGTGCACGTGTTTTGTCTCGTGAACACATGTCAATGTCTTGTTCTGTGTCCAATCGTTGTGTTTGTTGTATTTGTATGAATGAAAGATTGTATGAACGTGAATGAAAGCTCTGCATGCATTGGACTAATACATCTTCTTTGCACAATGATACCTCCGCCAAAGGTCAGAACCCAGGGAAACTCTTGCGAGTAAAGTCAAATTACATAGAGAATATTTACATTTCAATTTATATTGAAAGAGTTTTATTTTACGACATTGTGGCCGTTTCCCATGTACACGTATACGGAATAAAGAGTGGCTTATATATGAATGGCCCATGTCACACATGTACATAATATGTAACATAGACACTTGACTATGCATCCACTATATCCACAATAATAATACGTATTGCTATTGTCATATGCACCTTTTATTTTACAGTTGAATGCGTGAACAGATCGTTTACTCTTGGAAACGACTTAAATTTTACTTGCAAGTTTGACCACAAACATGCATATAGAATGATACTCAAGCAAGCAACACATTACTCAGTAATAGCACAGCATACAGTAAGTATCTAGGCACTATCTAGGTAATGAATCAGTTGATTAGTGGTCCAGTGGTCCAGTGGTCAACACGCTGGACTTGTAACCCATGGGTCCACGCTATTGTTTCCGTCATTGCCACTATCTAGGTAATGAATCAGTTGATTAGTGGTCTAGTGGTCCAGTGGTCAACACGCTGGACTTGTAACCCATGGGTCCACGCTATTGTTTCCGTCATTGCCACTATCTAGGTAATGAATCAGTTGATTAGTGGTCCAGTGGTCAACACGCTGGACTTGTAACCCATTGGTCCACGCTATTGTTTCCGTCATTGCCACTATCTAGGTAATGAATCAGTTGATTAGTGGTCCAGTGGTCCAGTGGTCAACACGCTGGACTTGTAACCCATGGGTCCACGCTATTGTTTCCGTCATTGCCACTATCTAGGTAATGAATCAGTTGATTAGTGGTCAGTGGTCCAGTGGTCCAGTGGTCAACACGCTGGACTTGTAACCCATGGGTCCACGCTATTGTTTCCGTCATTGCCACTATCTAGGTAATGAATCAGTTGATTAGTGGTCTAGTGGTCCAGTGGTCAACACGCTGGACTTGTAACCCATGGGTCCACGCTATTGTTTCCGTCATTGCCACTATCTAGGTAATGAATCAGTTGATTAGTGGTCCAGTGGTCAACACGCTGGACTTGTAACCCATGGGTCCACGCTATTGTTTCCGTCATTGCCACTATCTAGGTAATGAATCAGTTGATTAGTGGTCCAGTGGTCCAGTGGTCAACACGCTGGACTTGTAACCCATGGGTCCACGCTATTGTTTCCGTCATTGCCACTATCTAGGTAATGAATCAGTTGATTAGTGGTCAGTGGTCCAGTGGTCCAGTGGTCAACACGCTGGACTTGTAACCCATGGGTCCACGCTATTGTTTCCGTCATTGCCACTATCTAGGTAATGAATCAGTTGATTAGTGGTCTAGTGGTCCAGTGGTCAACACGCTGGACTTGTAACCCATGGGTCCACGCTATTGTTTCCGTCATTGCCACTATCTAGGTAATGAATCAGTTGATTAGTGGTCAGTGGTCCAGTGGTCCAGTGGTCAACACGCTGGACTTGTAACCCATGGGTCCACGCTATTGTTTCCGTCATTGCCACTATCTAGGTAATGAATCAGTTGATTAGTGGTCTAGTGGTCCAGTGGTCAACACGCTGGACTTGTAACCCATGGGTCCACGCTATTGTTTCCGTCATTGCCACTATCTAGGTAATGAATCAGTTGATTATAGTGGTCCAGTGGTCAACACGCTGGACTTGTAACCCATGGGTCCACGCTATTGTTTCCGTCATTGCCACTATCTAGGTAATGAATCAGTTGATTAGTGGTCCAGTGGTCCAGTGGTCAACACGCTGGACTTGTAACCCATGGGTCCACGCTATTGTTTCCGTCATTGCCACTATCTAGGTAATGAATCAGTTGATTAGTGGTCCAGTGGTCCAGTGGTCAACACGCTGGACTTGTAACCCATGGGTCCACGCTATTGTTTCCGTCATTGCCACTATCTAGGTAATGAATCAGTTGATTAGTGGTCCAGTGGTCCAGTGGTCAACACGCTGGACTTGTAACCCATGGGTCCACGCTATTGTTTCCGTCATTGCCACTATCTAGGTAATGAATCAGTTGATTAGTGGTCCAGTGGTCCAGTGGTCAACACGCTGGACTTGTAACCCATGGGTCCACGCTATTGTTTCCGTCATTGCCACTATCTAGGTAATGAATCAGTTGATTAGTGGTCAGTGGTCAACACGCTGGACTTGTAACCCATGGGTCCACGCTATTGTTTCCGTCATTGCCACTATCTAGGTAATGAATCAGTTGATTAGTGGTCCAGTGGTCCAGTGGTCAACACGCTGGACTTGTAACCCATGGGTCCACGCTATTGTTTCCGTCATTGCCACTATCTAGGTAATGAATCAGTTGATTAGTGGTCCAGTGGTCAACACGCTGGACTTGTAACCCATGGGTCCACGCTATTGTTTCCGTCATTGCCACTATCTAGGTAATGAATCAGTTGATTAGTGGTCCAGTGGT
>CM026389.1:41749485-41808141 GCA_014843695.1 Archivesica marissinica | reverse complement strand
TTGTTTCCGTCATTGCCACTATCTAGGTAATGAATCAGTTGATTAGTGGTCCAGTGGTCAACACGCTGGACTTGTAACCCATGGGTCCACGCTATTGTTTCCGTCATTGCCACTATCTAGGTAATGAATCAGTTGATTAGTGGTCCAGTGGTCCAGTGGTCAACACGCTGGACTTGTAACCCATGGGTCCACGCTATTGTTTCCGTCATTGCCACTATCTAGGTAATGAATCAGTTGATTAGTGGTCCAGTGGTCCAGTGGTCCAGTGGTCAACACGCTGGACTTGTAACCCATGGGTCCACGCTATTGTTTCCGTCATTGCCACTATCTAGGTAATGAATCAGTTGATTAGTGGTCCAGTGGTCCAGTGGTCAACACGCTGGACTTGTAACCCATGGGTCCACGCTATTGTTTCCGTCATTGCCACTATCTAGGTAATGAATCAGTTGATTAGTGGTCTAGTGGTCCAGTGGTCAACACGCTGGACTTGTAACCCATGGGTCCACGCTATTGTTTCCGTCATTGCCACTATCTAGGTAATGAATCAGTTGATTAGTGGTCTAGTGTCCAGTGGTCAACACGCTGGACTTGTAACCCATGGGTCCACGCTATTGTTTCCGTCATTGCCACTATCTAGGTAATGAATCAGTTGATTAGTGGTCTAGTGGTCCAGTGGTCAACACGCTGGACTTGTAACCCATGGGTCCACGCTATTGTTTCCGTCATTGCCACTATCTAGGTAATGAATCAGTTGATTAGTGGTCTAGTGGTCTAGTGGTCCAGTGGTCAACACGCTGGACTTGTAACCCATGGGTCCACGCTATTGTTTCCGTCATTGCCACTATCTAGGTAATGAATCAGTTGATTAGTGGTCCAGTGGTCAACATGCTGGACTTGTAATCCATAGGTCGTACTCTATACTATACTAAAATGACTGGTATCATAGTCTTTCCGGTGAGACTTTAAACCGGGATTTCGTTTCGGTGATTTACACCATGCATGTAAAAGAACCAGAGGAGATTCTCTGAAATGGTCTCTGTCTGTATCATTGCACTACCCTCCAAAATTTAAAATCTCTTCAGGAGGCGTCGCTCACATGGATGAAAGCGTATATTTGGGAATTCGTGTGTGTGTGGGGGGGGGGGGAGACCGGAGTACCCGGAGAAACTCCAACTGTCCGAGCTGGCGACTACCGTACGATCTCACATACTTCCAGGTCTGAGGATCGAACCCGGGTTGCATTGGTGAGAAGCGAGCGCGCTAACCACTGCGCTAATCGGACAGTTAATCTGCATGGTTGTGTAAATAACGTATAGTAATTTTATGTTTTCTCTTTCACCTAGGACAATGCATGCAATTTAACGTACTATTTTCAGGCACAGGGAAAGAGACCGGATAAGTACCCGTATTCACCGGATGGTGTACTGTTGTATAAGCCACATGTGAAGGCTTTGTGTAGTTCTGCAGGGACATATGTCATTGAGTTTTACAGAGAAGATGACTCAATAATACAGTTGCCATATCCACCCGAGCCCATCACATTATCTATCAAACGTAAGTTCGATGGATGTGGTGGGGGTGTCGAACACGCATTTTACTTATTTGGGTATACATTTTAGAACAAAGGAATTGTGATAATTAGATTTGTAGAGCTCTGTTATGGTTATTATATGTTATTTGGCATGTTGACGGGGTATGGTATTCTCCGAGCTACAGTCGATGGACTATTACCCCCTGGCCGGCAATATATACTCATATATGCTGTCAACAAACCAACTAACAATTTTGTTTTCAGCTTAAACCAATGTTTTCAGTCACTGTTTTTGTTTCGGGATTTTCATCGATTTTATTTGATCATTTTTACCCCGTCGACTGCCTCATTTGAGTAAGTTCATGAATGGGTGATTATTACCTTGACACCGGCACGTCCAGATTTGGGATCCCATAAATGTCCACTAGAGTTTCATATCGTATTTCGCTGTTAGTCTTACCGTGTGGTAAGAGAGTCAGCATATTAAGTGGTGTAAAATATAGAAAAATTACATATTAAATAAAGTTTATTTAAGGGTATTGTACAGATGCATTGAGCATCATCGTACCGTATGCGCAGCTTCCGGTTTTATTTTGCGAAATATATGTATTTTAAGCCGGAGCTATTACAATATATATATGTCAAGGTTATCCAATCAAAACACTAGAAACTGCAGTGAAGTGTAATCAAGTTGGATATTGGTATTCTTAGTAGAAACGGGTTTATCATGTTGCCATTGCTCCAGCATTATTCATGTAGGCCTCCGTGTCCGATTGGTTACGGTCTTTGACTGGAAATTACTTGCCCCTACCGCTGTAGGATGGAATCCCGCTGGCGGTAGGATGGAATCCCTCTGGTAATCTCGCAGTATTTCATATGAGGAAGCTATCCACCTAGCTTGCGGAAGATCGATGGTTCTACAACTGCCTGTCAATGCCTGAACTGCTGCTCGAAGAAGAACTATATATTACTCTGCCTGTCATTCTAATACTTTTTCTGTATTTTGATTATGTGTGATGTATGCATTGTTCAATATGTATTATATTGGGAAATAAAATATGTTTAAACTAACTACTGCTCGGGGAGGGGGGAGGGGCACGTGATGTCGTGCTCCACCAATAAGTGTGTATTAGGCTTTGATATTATTGCTATTTCTTGTGTTGCAGATTCTCAGATTGTGACAACATTCAAGCAGAGACAGTTGCCCGGAAGTGACTGTTTAAAATCGAAGTTTGATTCTACATGTACCATACACAATGACTGCAATAACTACGACATCGAGGTGTTCCAGGAGACATATGGGCGAGAAGAAACACTTAATCGTTAGTTTCATTTACATAATCGGTATAATATCTACAACGCTGGGGTGATCCGGGTAGGAATATCAGAGCACCACGTCCAGTTCATTAACCCCAGCCCGTAGTATAAGGTATATCGGAGCACCACGTCCAGTTCATTAACCCCAGCCCGTAGTTAAGGTATATCGGAATAAGGTATATCGGATATCCATGCCCAACTCAGTATCTCCCCCATAGTCTAAGGTATATCAGATATCCATGCCCAACTCAGTATCCCCCGTAGTCTAAGGTATATCGGAGCACCATGTCCAACTCAGTATCTCTCCGTAGTCTAGGTTTGGTTGTTCCGTAGTCTAAGGTATATCGGAGCACCATTTCCAACTCAGTATCCCCCGTAGTCTAAGGTATATCGGATATCCATGTCCAACTCAGTATCTCCCCCGTAGTCTAAGGTATATCGGATATCCATGTCCAACTCAGTATCTTCCCCGTAGTCTAAGGTATATCGGATATCCATGTCCAACTCAGTATCTTCCCCGTAGTCTAAGGTATATCAGATATCCATGTCCAACTCAGTATCTTCCCCGTAGTCTAAGGTATATCGGATATCCATGTCCAACTCAGTATCTTCCCCGTAGTCTAAGGTATATCGGATATCCATGTCCAACTCAGTATCCCCCCCGTAGTCTAAGGTATATCGGATATCCATGTCCAACTCAGTATCTCCCCCGTAGTCTAAGGTATATCGGATATCCATGTCCAACTCAGTATCCCTCCGTAGTCTAAGGTATATCGGAGCACCATGTCCAACTCAGTATCCCTCCGTAGTCTAAGGAATATCGGATATCCATCTCAGTATCCCTCCGTAGTTTAAGGTATATCGGATATCCATGTCCAACTCAGTATCCCTCCGTAGTCTAAGGTATATCGGAGCACCATGTCCAACTCAGTATCCCTCCGTAGTCTAAGGTATATCGGATATCCATGTCCAACTCAGTATCCCCCCGTAGTCTAAGGTATATCGGAGCACCATGTCCAACTCAGTATCTCCCTCCGTAGTCGAAGGTATATCGGATATCCATGTCCAACTCAGTATCCCTCCGTAGTCTAAGGTATATCGGATATCCATGTCCAACTCAGTATCCCCCCCGTAGTCTAAGGTATATCGGAGCACCATGTCCAACTCAGTATCCCTCCGTAGTCTAAGGTGGTTGTTGTTCCCTCCGTAGTCTAAGGTATATCGGATATCCATGTCCAACTCAGTATCCCTCCGTAGTCTAAGGTATATCGGATATCCATGTCCAACTCAGTATCCCTCCGTAGTCTAAGGTATATCGGATATCCATGTCCAACTCAGTATCCCTCCGTAGTTTAAGGTATATCGGATATCCATGTCCAACTCAGTATCCCTCCGTAGTCTAAGGTATATCGGATATCATGTCCAACTCAGTATCCCTCCGTAGTCTAAGGTATATCGGATATCCATGTCCAACTCAGTATCCCTCCGTAGTCTAAGGTATATCGGATATCCATGTCCAACTCAGTATCTCCCCCGTAGTCTAAGGTATATCGGATATCCATGTCCAACTCAGTATCTCCCTCCGTAGTCGAAGGTACATCGGATATCCATGTCCAACTCAGTATCTCCTCCGTAGTCTAAGGTATATCGGAGCACCATGTCCAACTCAGTATCCCTCCGTAGTCTAAGGTATATCGGATATCCATGTCCAACTCAGTATCCCCCCGTAGTCTAAGGTATATCGGATATCCATGTCCAACTCAGTATCCCCCGTAGTCTAAGGTACATCGGAGCACCATGTCCAACTCAGTATCTCCTCCGTAGTCTAAGGTACATCGGAGCACCATTTCCAACTCAGTATCCTTCCGTAGTCTAAGGTATATCGGAGCACCATGTCCAACTCAGTATCCCTCCGTAGTCTAAGGTATATCGGATATCCATGTCCAACTCAGTATCTTCCCCGTAGTCTAAGGTATATCGGATATCCATGTCCAACTCAGTATCTTCCCCGTAGTCTAAGGTATATCGGATATCCATGTCCAACTCAGTATCTTCCCCGTAGTCGAAGGTATATCGGATATCCATGTCCAACTCAGTATCTCCCTCCGTAGTCTAAGGTATATCGGATATCCATGTCCAACTCAGTATCCCTCCGTAGTCTAAGGTATATCGGATATCCATGTCCAACTCAGTATCTCCCTCCGTAGTCGAAGGTATATCGGATATCCATGTCCAACTCAGTATCCCTCCGTAGTCTAAGGTATATCGGAGCACCATGTCCAACTCAGTATCCCTCCGTAGTCTAAGGTATATCGGAGCACCATGTCCAACTCAGTATCTCCTCCGTAGTCTAAGGTATATCGGATATCCATGTCCACCCTCAGTATCCCTCCGTAGTCTAAGGTATATCGGAGCACCATGTCCAACTCAGTATCCCTCCGTAGTTTAAGGTATATCGGATATCCATGTCCAACTCAGTATCCCTCCGTAGTTTAAGGTATATCGGATATCCATGTCCAACTCAGTATCCCTCCGTAGTCTAAGGTATATCGGATATCCATGTCCAACTCAGTATCCCTCCGTAGTCTAAGGTATATCGGATATCCATGTCCAACTCAGTATCCCTCCGTAGTCTAAGGTATATCGGATATCCATGTCCAACTCAGTATCTCCCCCGTAGTCGAAGGTATATCGGATATCCATGTCCAACTCAGTATCTCCCTCCGTAGTCGAAGGTATATCGGATATCCATGTCCAACTCAGTATCTTCCCCGTAGTCTAAGGTATATCGGATATCCATGCCCAACTCAGTATCTCCCCCATAGTCTAAGGTATATCGGATATCCATGTCCAACTCAGTATCTCCCCCGTAGTCGAAGGTATATCGGATATCCATGTCCAACTCAGTATCTTCCCCGTAGTCGAAGGTATATCGGATATCCATGTCCAACTCAGTATCTTCCCCGTAGTCGAAGGTATATCGGATATCCATGTCCAACTCAGTATCTTCCCCGTAGTCGAAGGTATATCGGATATCCATGTCCAACTCAGTATCTCCCCCGTAGTCTAAGGTATATCGGAGCACCATGTCCAACTCAGTATCCCCCCGTAGTCGAAGGTATATCGGATATCCATGTCCAACTCAGTATCCCCCCATAGTCTAAGGTATATCGGATATCCATGTCCAACTCAGTATCTCCTCCGTAGTCTAAGGTATATCGGATATCATGTCCAACTCAGTATCCCCCATAGTCTAAGGTATATCGGATATCCATGTCCAACTCAGTATCCCCCGTAGTCTAAGGTACATCGGAGCACCATGTCCAACTCAGTATCTCCTCCGTAGTCTAAGGTATATCGGATATCCATGTCCAACTCAGTATCCCCCCGTAGTCTAAGGTACATCGGAGCACCATGTCCAACTCAGTATCTCCTCCGTAGTCTAAGGTATATCGGAGCACCTTCCAACTCAGTATCTCCTCCGTAGTCTAAGGTATATCGGAGCACCATGTCCAACTCAGTATCTCCTCCGTAGTCTAAGGTATATCGGAGCACCATGTCCAACTCAGTATCCCTCCGTAGTCTAAGGTATATCGGATATCCATGTCCAACTCAGTATCTCCTCCGTAGTCTAAGGTATATCGGATATCCATGTCCAACTCAGTATCCCTCCGTAGTCTAAGGTATATCGGATATCCATGTCCAACTCAGTATCTCCTCCGTAGTCTAAGGTATATCGGAGCACCATTTCCAACTCAGTATCCCCCCGTAGTCTAAGGTATATCGGAGCACCATTTCCAACTCAGTATCCCCCCGTAGTCTAAGGTATATCGGAGCACCATTTCCAACTCTTTCGTAACCTAATGCATGACGGGACATCAGCACATTATCCCCATATACTGTTATATGATGCGGTATTTCATAAAACTTCTGAGAAATGGGTTTACATTTCTGGAGTCTATGTCTTCGTTCACTGTTAAATAACAAACACAATAACAAACACGTGATGCAAATCTGCAACTCTGACCCGCGAGCTTCTGTGATGTTCACATGTATATATACTCGCACGAAAAAGAAAGTGTGCACTTGGTTAGAGGGACAATTATATACTTATATTCAAACGTAAATCAGTGTTCTGGTAATTATCAAATTTCAATTAAAAGTACCACATCGTGTAGCCAATACATGTTTGCACATTTTGATACTAAATTTGCCTATTCATTGCTCCTATATATAAGTATAAATGTTTCCCTCTAACCAAGTGCACACTTTCTTTTTCGTGTGAGTATAGCTATATCCATGCTAATTTTGTTTCTCTCTCAACAGAGTATTTGACGTGTGAACGGAACTACACCGACAGTGCCGGTTATTCTGTGAGTTGTGCCGCGACATTCCCCGAGACTGTTGTAGCAGACTTTGTGTTCCTCGGTTGTAAAATGACCCAGACACTGCAGAATGACAAATACATGGTACTGGAAAAAGCGTTCACTATACCCAGCTGTAACTTAGAGGCCAGTAAGTAAACCGTGTTTTGAAATATATTTGTAACATCTGGGTGCCTTTTCGCGAACAAACATCTGAATAAAAATGGGGGTGTTTATTCGGGAACAAACATTTGAATAAAAATGGGGGTGTTTATTCGGGAATAAACATCTGAATAAAAATGGTGGTGTTTATTCGCGAACAAACATCTGAATAAAAATGGGGGTGTTTATTCGGGAATAAACATCTGAATAAAAATGGGGGTGTTTATTCGTGAACAAACATCTGAATAAAAATGGGGATGTTTATTCGGGAATAAACATCTGAATAAAAATGGGGGTGTTTATTCGGGAATAAACATCTGAATAAAAATGGGGGTGTTTATTCGTGAACAAACATCTGAATAAAAATGGGGGTGTTTATTCGCAAACAAACATCTGAATAAAAATGGGGATGTTTATTCGGGATAAACATCTGAATAAAAATGGGGATGTTTATTCGGGAATAAACATCTGAATAGGCATTTCAATACACATCTGAATAATGAGGCAGTGTGGATTTAGGTATCGATGCATGTTGGTGCACAGAAAGTTGTACATGGACGTTAAACTGTTGTATCATTATGTTGTTAAATAAAAAACTTGTAAGTCGACGCTATCGCGATGTACGCTGTTACATATAATGTTGTAAGTCGACATTAAACTGTTGTTGTTTGTTGTTACATAGAAAGTTGTAAGTCGACTTTAAACTGTTGTTGTTTGTTGTTACATAGAAAGTTGTAAGTCGACTTTAAACTGTTGTTGTTTGTTGTTACATATAATGTTGTAAGTCGACATTAAACTGTTGTTGTTACATAGAAAGTTGTAAGTCGACTTTAAACTGTTGTTGTTTGTTGTTACATAGAAAGTTGTAAGTCGACTTTAAACTGTTGTTGTTTGTTGTTACATAGAAAGTTGTAAGTCGACTTTAAACTGTTGTTGTTTGTTGTTACATAGAAAGTTGTAAGTCGACTTTAAACTGTTGTTGTTTGTTGTTACATAGAAAGTTGTAAGTCGACTTTAAACTGTTGTTGTTTGTTGTTACATAGAAAGTTGTAAGTCGACTTTAAACTGTTGTTGTTTGTTGTTACATAGAAAGTTGTAAGTCGACTTTAAACTGTTGTTGTTTGTTGTTACATAGAAAGTTGTAAGTCGACTTTAAACTGTTGTTGTTTGTTGTTACATAGAAAGTTGTAAGTCGACTTTAAACTGTTGTTGTTACATAGAAAGTTGTAAGTCGACTTTAAACTGTTGTTGTTTGTTGTTACATAGAAAGTTGTAAGTCGACTTTAAACTGTTGTTGTTTGTTGTTACATAGAAAGTTGTAAGTCGACTTTAAACTGTTGTTGTTTGTTGTTACATAGAAAGTTGTAAGTCGACTTTAAACTGTTGTTGTTTGTTGTTACATAGAAAGTTGTAAGTCGACTTTAAACTGTTGTTGTTTGTTGTTACATAGAACGTTGTAAGTCGACTTTAAACTGTTGTTGTTACATAGAACGTTGTAAGTCGACTTTAAACTGTTGTTGTTACATAGAAAGTTGTAAGTCGACTTTAAACTGTTGTTGTTACATAGAAAGTTGTAAGTCGACTTTAAACTGTTGTTGTTTGTTGTTACATAGAACGTTGTTGTTACATAGAACGTTGTATGTCGACGTTAAGTTTTATTTATTTTACAACGATTGCGAAACAAGTTCCAACAACTTTTTATAGACCCGTTTTAACACATTACCACAGTAACAACAACCATACATTTGAAGACGAAATACGTTTCTGTTTGTCAGTATACTTTTTAAAAACTTTATTTATTTTACAACGATTGCGAAGCAAGTTTCAACAACGTATATTAATCACTCTCGTTGGCGCGGAGGAAAGCGTAAATGTGGTTATTCGTGTGGGAGAAAATCGGAGAACCCGGAGAAAACCCACCTGTCTGATCTGGCGACCACCCATCTCACATACTTCCCGGTCCGAGGATCGAACCCGGATTGCATTGGTGAGAAACGAGCGCGCTAACCACTGCGCTAATTGGACAGCCATACGTTGTATGTTACACGCGTTGTATTACGCAATTTGACATTATTTTCATTATTTTGTAATGTCAATGAATGTCGTATACGATGTTTGTTTATTAGTTGAACCCTATTTAGACAACAGTGTCGTTATTTCATATTATTTGTACAGGTTGTGAGACGTATATACCACCGAATCAGATTCCATTCGACTGCTCGGAGAAGTCTGTGGACATTGAAAAATTGAAGAACGCAACGTGCGACTTCCCTGTCCTCAAAGCTTGCTTCAAGCCGGGTCGTTCGATATTTACTTACAACAAGGACTATTCTGATGAGCTAACATGTAGCGAGAAAGAAACTGTACCCGTCTGTAGACTGTCCTGGTGTAGGGATTATAACAACATAATCAAGAAGGAGATCCCGGGAGTGGCTATATGTGGCGTATTCGAGGAACAGTCCGTGGTGCCAACTACAGCTAACTCAACTATTGCACCATGATTGGTTGTCATATTGATGATGATGATTGAGCTTATTTACCCTCGCCTCCGTCGAACCATGTGGGCGAGCATAAATTTGTGATCAATTTTTTTAGACACATTTATTTATAGTCATCCCTTGGTTACTCGGGGTGAGACAGATACAGATTGATACGTAGTCCAGTGGTTAACACTGTGGACTGGGAATCCAGGGATCGCAGGTTAGATCCCCCATCTGACCCTTATAAAATGAACAGTCTTTCAGATGGGACGTTAAACCGAGGTCTCAAAGTGTAAAGCACCGATACGTAAACGAACCAGAGGAGACTATGGAATGGGTCTCTGATCATTGCACTATCCTCCAAAAATCTAAAATGACTAATCTCTTCAGGAGGCATCGCTCATATGGGCAACCGTAGCGACGATAAATAAACGTAAAATACAGATACCTATACAGATTATAAATGTGTTTAAACTTTATTTATTTTACAACGATTGTGACATATTAATCACTCTCGTTGGCGCGGTTGAAAGCGTAAATGTAGTCATGTGTAAATGTGTTTGAAGACTGAATTGTAAATTAATCAAAACCTTTACTACCACACCCCACCCACCTACCGATAATGAACAACGTCTGTCGTATTTCTTGTTCTCAAAATACGTCTTCAGTCATTTATATCTTTTTTGGGGGGATGGGTTTGGGTAGTTCAAACGAAGACGCACCAGAAACAGAAGTATCCCTGGCCTGGAGGTTATAAAAACTGTTCTCCAATCTCAAGCTCGATCTTGACGGATCTGTAGTCCAGTGGTAACACGCTGGACTGGTAATCCAGGGATCGCAGGTTCGATCCCCCGTCTGACCCTAATAAAATTAACAGTCTTTCAGATGGGACGTTAAACCGAGGTCTCGTGTCGGTGCTTTACACTGTGCACGTAAATGTACCAGAGGAGATTCTGGAATTGGTCTCTGTCTGTATCATGCACTATCCTCCAAAATCTAAAATAACTGATCTCTTCAGGAGGCGTCGCTCATATGGGCAACCGGTAGCGACGATAAATAAACGTAAAAACACAATCTCGATCTCAAGCTCGATCTCAAGCTCTCTCGTTGATTGAGTCCAGAGAAAATCCCCGTCTCAACCAATCATTTCACTTGAGCTCAAGTTTAAGATTTGAGAAAGGTTTATTTAGCTACGGCCCTTCACTTGAGCTCTAGTTTAAGATTTGAGAAAGTTTTATTTTACCCCGTCCCTGGTTATTTTACATGCTCGGTGTATAGCACGGCTACATGATACCTCATGCATGCGTGTGTTTTGCAGATGTGTGTGTGTGTGTGTGCGTGCGTGCGTGCGTGCGTGCGTGCGTGCGTGCGTGTGTTCATGCGTGTGTCATACGGCTGACAGTCACAAATTAACCTCATATCTGTAAACATATCATTACTGGTACAAACAGTTTTATAATAATCCCGCTGTAAATTGTTTCTGATAATTAAAATGTTTGTTTTGTTATTTTTGATCATTTAATAATTGTACATCTAATATACAGAAGGCATCAGGTGTTCCACGCTGAATTGTTTCCGGATAGAATCATCGACCTTCCTTGCGCAAACTGTATATTTTCCAGACATGCTACACCGTGACGGAAGTCGTAAATACAGTGAAGAAGGACACGTGCATTTGAAGCCTCTGTCATTAACATATCGCTCACGCGACCAGTTACACAGATCACTAGTCATTGTGCAATAAAGGCATTGTACTACTGTCTGACCCTAATAAAATTAACAGTCTTTCAGATGGGACGTGAGACCGAGGTCTCGTGCCGATGCTTTACACCGTGCACGTAAAGGAACCAGAGGAGACTCTGGAATGGGTCTCTATCTGTATCATTGCACTATCCTCCAAAAATCGAAAATTACTAATATATTCAGGAGGCGTCGCTCATATGGGCAACCGGTAGCGACGATAAATAAACGTAAAACACAGATAATGTAAAGCATTGATTACTCAATGACTTGCCATTGGTTTAAGCATGATTATTGGACACTGCATTCACTGAATTCATTCATGTGATGAAGCTAACTGACTTGTGTACGATCGGTGGTTCTACCTGGGTACCCGTCCGTGCCTGAAATACTGGTCGGAGGTGCACCCGGGGTCTTCCTCCACCAATAATATCTGGCGAGTGGCCATGTATATATAACATAGGCCGTTGGTACGACTTTACAATGTCCGCCTCCGTGGTCGAGTGGTTAAGGTCGCTGATTTGTATACCACTGTAACATATCATCTCTGATGGTCACGGGTTCGAGCCCCGCTCAGACTGTGTCTCATTTATATGAAAAAGATGGCAGTTTCTTACGGAGGTTGGTGCACCAAGTTAACCGCTGGAGCCTGCCCAGGAAAGGTGTTGTTAGGTAAACTGCCCGTCGCTAAAATGGAAACCGGTAGCGACATTAAATAAACTTAAATAAAAAACAAAAAACATATAGGAGCTATGAAAGAATTGCATTAGCAGGAGAGTAGCTAGCGAATTTGAATTTACAGGCCCGACTAATAAATTGAGCATGAAAGAAGCGGTGTTGCTAGAGGGATCTGGACGCGTGCTCCCCAGGAATATTTTGAATCCTTTAACGTCAATGGTTCACACTGACGCATTTTAATGTACGTCTTAGACGTTCAAATTTCGACATTCTCAGAGATGATACACTACAATTTTCGGGGTTTTAGATTTTTCATTTTCTGTGACAATCTGCAGGCCCAGGCCTTCAGTACCTTATAGTAGCTAACTGCCTGATTGGTCGAGGAGAATGGAGTCGCTACGATTCGCCTCAACTTTCCTTCTGAAGATTATTACCATATTTAACATAATAAAACGATCAGGAGAATGGGTCTCGGGGGCGAATTCGAGAGATGTTAAACGGTATTGACAGCAACGTCTATGACTCACGCAGCTACATCCACGGGGCGGATGGTTTCGTCGCGGTGCACATGAACGTGGACCCACATTACCGGGGAGGTCGATCAGATAAAAGACCATCTACAGATACAATAGCGCAGAAATCCTTGGGACCTCAAAACTAGTACCATTAATGTACTTGTGTAGGGTAGTATACGCATATAGGGACTCTACGAGACCACATCAGGCCTTTTCTTTAAAGGGACAGTCGAAGCTTGTGTGATAAGACTGCTGTATATTACAATATTGATTTAATTAGTCAGCTTGCACTAAAACAGTCTACCTTTGACACCAGGCGGATCTGTCGTCCAGTGGTTAACACGTTGGACTGGTAATCTAGGGATCGCAGGTTTGATCCCCCATGCTTTACACCTTGCACGTAAAATAACCAGAGTAGATTCTAAGAATCTAAAATTACTAATCTCTTCAGGAGGCATCGCTCATATGAGCAACCGGTAGCGACGATAAATAAACGTAAAACACGCACGCACGCACATCGTTATATGCACAGATAATTCGCACACATAATGTGTGCCAAGTGACTTTTTAGTCAGGCTCGTTAAGAATTACGTTCTGAGCTAGATACTAGCGTAACTAACAGAACTTAAAATTCCTGCTAGTGGAACAGGCTATCTGTTACACCCCACCCGCCAACTCATAATGTCGCACGTGTACATCGTGACATATGCACGAATAGCCTCTTTTGTAATTTAAAGATAGCATACTGATTGTCGGACACTATATGTGTACAATGGAAAACAGGGGGGGGGGGGGGGGGGGGTGTGGACAAGTTATGATGGACAGATAATATTATTATTATATATATAATTATGTATGCCAGGTGCGGTTACAAGAGTTTGGGTTTGGGGCGTGGAATCGACCACCAGAGGTACAAGCCTTGTATGCGGGGCCTTATAGGAACCTTCTCCTGGACATATATTGAAACATAGAAATCAAACGGTGCTACATTCAATATCAGGCATTGATTTATCTAATTAAATACTGGATATAATTACAGAACTAAAACAACTTTGGTGGATTCGCACAAATTTATTTTAGCTCGATTGCGAAACAAGTTCTTTCAACTTAGGCCTATATTTAATCACTCTCGATACCTCAGTCCTGATGGAATACATCGCCATGAGGGAGAGAGAAACTGCAATGTGGAATTTAAATGCCTTGCCTAAGGGACAATTCGTAACGGCTCCAGTGGGGTTCGAACTCCGGACATTTTGCACATGAAGCGAACGCGATACCACGGCGCTATCATGCTATCCGTACCATTAGCCCCTTTATGATAAGTCAACACTTAGCCGTTTGCGCTATGCGATCTTCTGTTACATATTAACTGAACAGATTGTATAAGTTTCCATTCAATGACGTATTCAAATCGGGTCCATCCCGCATTTTTCTACTTCTGAAGTAGGCTATTGATTATGCTGGGCTTTGGATATATGCCTGTATTACTAATAGTCTTCTTAACCTTTCCTACGAAAAGAACAACAATACTGTTTAAGACTAAGATGGTATTCTATGGGACGTAAGGGTGGACCGGAAATAATATAAACATTTTATGTTGTAGGAATATTGTAATGTGAACCCGTATTTGAACGGATTAAAGATACTTTTTAATGAGCTATTTTGGCGTATAATGACGCCCACCCATTTCCTATTTAACCTATGATTACCAGATTTCTGGTGGGTGGGAGGCTCGCGCAAGAACTGCTTATCCCGCCCCCGTAGATCAGCCTGTATACATGCATACGCACATGTATACGGTTTTCGCGCGTTTGTTGCTATTTTTAAAAAAACCGATACTATTCACTACCATTGTATTCGGCGCGAGACATTGCGGATTTACAATAGCAGACGTGGCGTAATGTGGTTTTGGATTTACGTTCCGTTATGAATTCAGTTAGATTTGTGAGAGCCCTTTAAGATTACATCTGTAAGTATACATATTCGTTATACCATTCACGCAAACAATTCATTGTATATCACACAGACATACATAAATCGAATTTAATTTAGGAATACACGAACTTACTGGTCATGTTGGTGTGTTTACAATTATTTTAGAGTAGTGAACAGTTTCACTTTTCACTTATAGGACACGTACTACATTTACTAGCCTCATAGCTCTTTGTTAATTTTCGGTTGACAATATAAAATGTCCAATGGATACTATTTGTAGATCTAACTTTTTCTGTAAATCAACATTAAATAATGACCTATTTTCTGGGTTGTGTGCATCTTAAGTATCTATTTCTATCCAGGTTCATGCAGTCAATTAATTTAAATAGATCCTGGTTCATGTTATGACATACGGTATACCTATGCCAAGCTTAAGTATGACCTACCTATGTTAAGATGTGTGTGTGTGTGCGTGCGTGTGTTAAGCATACATGACATATATATGCTTAAGCTATTTGGGTAAACACTTGTTAAGCTTAAGTATGAGCTACATATGTTTATGATGCTTGGGTAAACACTTGTTAAGCTTAAGTATGAGCTACATATGTTTATGATGCTTGGGTAAACACCTGTTAAGCTTAAGTATGAGCTACATATGTTTAAGATGCTTGGGTAAACACTTGTTAAGCTTAAGTATGAGCTACATATGTTTATGATGCTTGGGTAAACACCTGTTAAGCTTAAGTATGACATATCTATGTTTTAAAAGAGGGTTGAGTTGAACATATCTTAAATACGACTTACCTATGTTAAAGAGGTTTAAGTTAAACATAATTATCTTAAATACGACCTACCTATGTTAAAGAGGATTGAGTTGAACATATCTTAAATACGACCTACCTATGTTAAAGAGGTTTGAGTTAAACATATTTTAAATACGACCTACCTATGTTAAAGAGGATTGAGTTGAACATATCTTAAATACGACCTACCTATGTTAAAGAGGTTTGAGTTAAACATATTTTAAATACGACCTACCTATGTTAAAGAGGATTGAGTTGAACATATCTTAAATACGACCTAGCTATGTTAAAGCAGTTTGAGTTAAACATCTTAAATATGACCTACCTACGTTAACGAGGTTTCAGTTAAACATATCTTGTTATTCTTGTATATGGAATATGACATACCTACGTTAATGAGGTTTCAGTTAAACATATCTTGTATATGACCTACCTACGTTAATGAGGTTTCAGTTAAACATATCTTGTATATGACATACCTACGTTAATGAGGTTTCAGTTAAACATATTTTGAATATGGAATAAAATATGACCTACATATGTTTATGAGGTTTCAGTTAAACATATCTTGAATATGGAATATGACCTACATACGTTAATGAGGTTTCAGTTAAACATATCTTGAATATGACCTACATACGTTAATGAAGTTTCAGTTAATCATATCTTGTATATGACCTACATACGTTAATGAGGTTTCAGTTAAACATATCTTAAATACGACTTACATACGTTAATGAGGTTTCAGTTAATCATATCTTGTATATGACCTACATACGTTAATGAGGTTTCAGTTAATCATATCTTGTATATGACCTACATACGTTAATGAGGTTTCAGTTAATCATATCTTGTATATGACCTACATACGTTAATGAGGTTTCAGTTAAACATATCTTAAATATGACGTACATACGTTAATGAGGTTTCAGTTAAACATATCTTAAATACGACTTACATACGTTAATGAGGTTTCAGTTAAACATATCTTAAATACGACTTACATACGTTAATGAGGTTTCAGTTAAACATATCTTAAATACGACTTACATACGTTAATGAGGTTTCAATTAAGCTTATTTTATTTTTATAACTATCTACGTTAAAGAGGTTTACAGAATACATCGTAAGTACGTCCTACCTATGTTTAAAAGGTTTGGGTTGTTCTTTGCTTATGGCCTATCATTTTTCATTACAGGATACTGTGGAGGGAGGAACCGCCACAGAGTCTGCACTGAACTCGTGTAAATAATAGTAAGACCCAGTAATAAAATATTGAAATGCCCATATATCCAGTACATGTGCAGGGATCATTCTAGAGGGCGATGTGGGCGAAATTGTCACCCTAGAGACCCTGACTTCGCCCTCTGGGGGCCCCACTTCTTCCTAAATTATTTTTTGATTTTTACGATTTTCAAACAAAATGTTGTCTAGTAAGATACACTGGCCCATTATAAAGCACTCCTTCTATTCAAATTTGTATTTAATGGTTGTACTGTGCATTTTAACCCTATTTTGCAGAAGTATATATAAGAACACCATTTAAGGAAGCGATCACGTGCCTTCTCACTTCTCCCAAACATTCTGACCTAGAATGAATCCTGCATGTGTGTAATATCATTGAATGCTTAAATATCTAATTAATCACCTCTAAATAACATGTTCATAATTAATATTTATTTATGCTAAGTAATTTATAAACTAAAGTATAGACAGTAGTCCCATATTCAATATGGAACCAACATCAATAACTTACTTGCACATGTATAATACAATACCAATAATGAAATTTATGTTGCCAAACACTGCACCACATTGATCAATATGAGATTACAGTCAAACATGTCTTAAGCAGCCAGCCAAGGGAATCGCAGAACGTGTCTGCTTAGCACAGGTGGCTGCTTAATAGAGGTCAAATGTATAACAAAGCAACATATTGGGAAACTGGCTGCTTAATGGAGGTGATGACTAACACAGGTTTTGAGTGCATCTATTTATCTGTAAATCGTGTAAGAAAGAGTGTACGTTACAATTGTCCTCATTATTGAATTGTAGTTTGTCTTGCTATATCATACAAGTTAATATATTACCTCCTCCTTATCATATATTCATGGAGGGGTATACGTGGCCTGAGTGGTTATATTCCACTTCAAACCATTTACCCCACATCGCTGCAGATTCGAATCCCACTGGGGTGTAACGTGTTGAATTCTTTCATGTGAGGTAACTATCCAGCTGGCTTGCGGACGGTAGGTGGTTCTCCACGGTACTCGTCCGTGTGTGAACTATTGCAGGGTACCAGGGTATCCTCCATCAGTAACAGCTGGAGAGTCACCATAAGACCTAAGCTGCTGGTTCCACCATAAGACCTAGGCTGCTGGTTCCACCATAAGACCTAGGCTGCTGGTTCCACCATAAGACCTAGGCTGCTGGTTCCACCATAAGACCTAGACTGCTGGTTCCATCATAAGACCTAGGCTGCTGGTTCCACCATAAGACCTAGGCTGCTGGTTCCACCATAAGACCTAAGCTGCTGGTTCCACCATAAGACCTAAGCTGCTGGTTCCATCATAAGACCTAGGCTGCTGGTTCCACCATAAGACCTAAGCTGCTGGTTCCACCATAAGACCTAAGCTGCTGGTTCTACCATAATACCTAGGATGTTGGTTCTACCATAATACCTAAGCTGCTGGTTCCACCATAAGACCTAGGCTGCTGGTTCTATCATCATACCTAAGCTGCTGGTTCCACCATAAGACCTAAGCTACTGGTTCTACCATAATACCTAGGATGTTGGTTCTACCATAATACCTAAGCTGCTGGTTCCACCATAAGACCTAGGCTGCTGGTTCCACCATAAGACCTAAGCTGCTGGTTCTACCATAATACCTAGGCTGCTGGTTCCATCATAAGACCTAGGCTGCTGGTTCTACCATAAGACCTAAGCTGCTGGTTCTACCATAAGACCTAAGCTGCTGGTTCCACCATAATACCTCAGCTGCTGGTTCCACCATAAGACCTAGGATGTTGGTTCCACCATAAGACCTAAGCTGCTGGTTCCACCATAAGACCTAAGCTGCTGGTTCTACCATAAGACCTAAGCTGCTGGTTCTACCATAATACCTAAGCTGCTGGTTCCACCATAAGACCTAAGCTGCTGGTTCTACCATAATACCTAAGCTGCTGGTTCTACCATAATACCTAAGCTGCTGGTTCTACCATAAGACCTAAGCTGCTGGTTCTACCATAAGACCTAAGCTGCTGGTTCTACCATAATACCTAAGCTGCTGGTTCTACCATAATACCTAAGCTGCTGGTTCCACCATAAGACCTAAGCTGCTGGTTCTACCATAAGACCTAAGCTGCTGGTTCTACCATAAGACCTAAGCTGCTGGTTCCACCATAAGACCTAAGCTGCTGGTTCTACCATAATACCTAAGCTGCTGGTTCTACCATAAGACCTAAGCTGCTGGTTCTACCATAATACCTAAGCTGCTGGTTCTACCATAAGACCTAAGCTGCTGGTTCCACCATAAGACCTAAGCTGCTGGTTCCACCATAAGACCTAAGCTGCTGGTTCCACCATAATACCTAGGATGTTGGTTCCACCATAATACCTCAGCTGCTGGTTCCACCATAAGACCTAAGCTGCTGGTTCCACCATAAGACCTAAGCTGCTGGTTCTACCATAAGACCTAAGCTGCTGGTTCCACCATAAGACCTAAGCTGCTGGTTCTACCATAAGACCTAAGCTGCTGGTTCTACCATAATACCTAAGCTGCTGGTTCCACCATAATACCTAAGCTGCTGGTTCTACCATAATACCTAAGCTGCTGGTTCTACCATAAGACCTAAGCTGCTGGTTCTACCATAAGACCTAAGCTGCTGGTTCTACCATAATACCTAAGCTGCTGGTTCTACCATAATACCTAAGCTGCTGGTTCCACCATAAGACCTAAGCTGCTGGTTCTACCATAAGACCTAAGCTGCTGGTTCCACCATAAGACCTAAGCTGCTGGTTCTACCATAAGACCTAAGCTGCTGGTTCTACCATAAGACCTAAGCTGCTGGTTCCACCATAAGACCTAAGCTGCTGGTTCTACCATAAGACCTAAGCTGCTGGTTCCACCATAAGACCTAAGCTGCTGGTTCTACCATAATACCTAAGCTGCTGGTTCTACCATAATACCTAAGCTGCTGGTTCTACCATAATACCTAAGCTGCTGGTTCTACCATAATACCTAAGCTGCTGGTTCCACCATAAGACCTCAGCTGCTGGTTCCACCATAAGACCTAGGATGTTGGTTCCACCATAAGACCTAAGCTGCTGGTTCCACCATAAGACCTAAGCTGCTGGTTCTACCATAAGACCTAAGCTGCTGGTTCTACCATAATACCTAAGCTGCTGGTTCTACCATAAGACCTAAGCTGCTGGTTCTACCATAAGACCTAAGCTGCTGGTTCTACCATAATACCTAAGCTGCTGGTTCCACCATAAGACCTAAGCTGCTGGTTCTACCATAAGACCTAAGCTGCTGGTTCTACCATAAGACCTAAGCTGCTGGTTCCACCATAAGACCTAAGCTGCTGGTTCTACCATAATACCTAAGCTGCTGGTTCTACCATAAGACCTAAGCTGCTGGTTCTACCATAATACCTAAGCTGCTGGTTCTACCATAAGACCTAAGCTGCTGGTTCCACCATAAGACCTAAGCTGCTGGTTCCACCATAAGACCTAAGCTGCTGGTTCTACCATAATACCTAAGCTGCTGGTTCTACCATAATACCTAAGCTGCTGGTTCCACCATAAGACCTCAGCTGCTGGTTCCACCATAAGACCTAGGATGTTGGTTCCACCATAAGACCTAAGCTGCTGGTTCCAACATAAGACCTAAGCTGCTGGTTCTACCATAAGACCTAAGCTGCTGGTTCTACCATAATACCTAAGCTGCTGGTTCCACCATAAGACCTAAGCTGCTGGTTCTACCATAATACCTAAGCTGCTGGTTCTACCATAATACCTAAGCTGCTGGTTCTACCATAAGACCTAAGCTGCTGGTTCTACCATAAGACCTAAGCTGCTGGTTCTACCATAATACCTAAGCTGCTGGTTCTACCATAATACCTAAGCTGCTGGTTCCACCATAAGACCTAAGCTGCTGGTTCTACCATAATACCTAAGCTGCTGGTTCCACCATAAGACCTAAGCTGCTGGTTCTACCATAAGACCTACGCTGCTGGTTCTACCATAAGACCTAAGCTGCTGGTTCCACCATAAGACCTAAGCTGCTGGTTCTACCATAATACCTAAGCTGCTGGTTCTACCATAAGACCTAAGCTGCTGGTTCTACCATAATACCTAAGCTGCTGGTTCTACCATAAGACCTAAGCTGCTGGTTCCACCATAAGACCTAAGCTGCTGGTTCCACCATAAGACCTAAGCTGCTGGTTCCACCATAATACCTAGGATGTTGGTTCCACCATAATACCTCAGCTGCTGGTTCCACCATAAGACCTAAGCTGCTGGTTCCACCATAAGACCTAAGCTGCTGGTTCTACCATAAGACCTAAGCTGCTGGTTCCACCATAAGACCTAAGCTGCTGGTTCTACCATAAGACCTAAGCTGCTGGTTCTACCATAATACCTAAGCTGCTGGTTCCACCATAAGACCTAAGCTGCTGGTTCTACCATAATACCTAAGCTGCTGGTTCTACCATAATACCTAAGCTGCTGGTTCTACCATAAGACCTAAGCTGCTGGTTCTACCATAAGACCTAAGCTGCTGGTTCTACCATAATACCTAAGCTGCTGGTTCTACCATAATACCTAAGCTGCTGGTTCCACCATAAGACCTAAGCTGCTGGTTCTACCATAAGACCTAAGCTGCTGGTTCCACCATAAGACCTAAGCTGCTGGTTCTACCATAAGACCTAAGCTGCTGGTTCTACCATAAGACCTAAGCTGCTGGTTCCACCATAAGACCTAAGCTGCTGGTTCTACCATAAGACCTAAGCTGCTGGTTCCACCATAAGACCTAAGCTGCTGGTTCTACCATAATACCTAAGCTGCTGGTTCTACCATAATACCTAAGCTGCTGGTTCTACCATAATACCTAAGCTGCTGGTTCTACCATAATACCTAAGCTGCTGGATCTACCATAATACCTAAGCTGCTGGGTCCACCATAAGACCTAAGCTGCTGGTTCTACCATAAGACCTAAGCTGCTGGTTCTACCATAAGACCTAAGCTGCTGGTTCCACCATAAGACCTAGGCTGCTGGTTCCACCATAAGACCTAAGCTGCTGGTTCTACCATAAGACCTAAGCTGCTGGTTCTACCATAAGACCTAAGCTGCTGGTTCCACCATAAGACCTAAGCTGCTGGTTCTACCATAATACATAAGCTGCTGGTTCTACCATAATACCTAATCTGCTGGTTCTACCATAAGACCTAAGCTGCTGGTTCTACCATAATACCTAAGCTGCTGGTTCTACCATAAGACCTAAGCTGCTGGTTCCACCATAAGACCTAGGCTGCTGGTTCTACCATAATACCTAAGCTGCTGGTTCTACCATAATACCTACGCTGCTGGTTCTACCATAAGACCTAAGCTGCTGGTTCTACCATAATACCTAAGCTGCTGGTTCTACCATAAGACCTAAGCTGCTGGTTCCACCATAAGACCTAAGCTGCTGGTTCCACCATAAGACCTAAGCTGCTGGTTCCACCATAATACCTAGGATGTTGGTTCCACCATAATACCTCAGCTGCTGGTTCCACCATAAGACCTAAGCTGCTGGTTCCACCATAAGACCTAAGCTGCTGGTTCTACCATAAGACCTAAGCTGCTGGTTCCACCATAAGACCTAAGCTGCTGGTTCTACCATAATACCTAAGCTGCTGGTTCTACCATAATACCTAAGCTGCTGGTTCCACCATAAGACCTAAGCTGCTGGTTCCACCATAAGACCTAAGCTGCTGGTTCCACCATAAGACCTAAGCTGCTGGTTCCACCATAAGACCTAAGCTGCTGATTCCACCATAAGACCTAAGCTGCTGGTTCTACCATAATACCTAAGCTGCTGGTTCTACCATAAGACCTAAGCTGCTGGTTCTACCATAATACCTAAGCTGCTGGTTCTACCATAAGACCTAAGCTGCTGGTTCCACCATAAGACCTAAGCTGCTGGTTCCACCATAAGACCTAAGCTGCTGGTTCCACCATAATACCTAGGATGTTGGTTCCACCATAATACCTCAGCTGCTGGTTCCACCATAAGACCTAAGCTGCTGGTTCCACCATAAGACCTAAGCTGCTGGTTCTACCATAATACCTAAGCTGCTGGTTCCACCATAAGACCTAAGCTGCTGGTTCTACCATAATACCTAAGCTGCTGGTTCTACCATAATACCTAGGATGTTGGTTCTACCATAATACCTAAGCTGCTGGTTCCACCATTAGACCTAAGCTGCTGGTTCCACCATAAGACCTAAGCTGCTGGTTCTACCATAAGACCTAAGCTGCTGGTTCCACCATAAGACCTAAGCTGCTGATTCCACCATAATACCTAAGCTGCTGGTTCCACCATACTACCTAAGCTGCTGGTTCTACCATAAGACCTAAGCTGCTGGTTCCACCATAAGACCTAAGCTGCTGGTTCCACCATAATACCTAAGCTGCTGGTTCGATAAACAACCATATAAACACATATTTATGAAAGTCTTCATCCTAAATAAGTTTCATGTCCTGAACATGAGTGTGTGTTCAAGATTAGATTGTCATTTTGAGTTAAACATATCTTAAATACGATCTACCTATGTTAAAGAGATTTGAGTTAAGCATATCTTAAATACGATCTACCTATGTTAAAGAGATTTGAGTTAAGCATATCTTAAATATGATCTACCTATGCTAAAGAGATTTGAGTTAAGCATATCTTAAATACGATCTACCTATGTTAAAGAGATTTGAGTTAAGCATATCTTAAATACGATCTACCTATGCTAAAGAGATTTGAGTTAAGCATATCTTAAATACGATCTACCTATGTTAAAGAGATTTGAGTTAAGCATATCTTAAATACGATCTACCTATGTTAAAGAGATTTGAGTTAAGCATATCTTAAATACGATCTACCTATGTTAAAGAGATTTGAGTTAAGCATATCTTAAATACGATCTACCTATGCTAAAGAGATTTGAGTTAAGCATATCTTAAATACGATCTACCTATGTTAAAGAGATTTGAGTTAAGCATAATCTTAAATACTATCTATAACACATATCTAAGTTCGAACTAGCTATGTTAAAGCGGATTTAAGTTTACAGTCAAACCTGTCTTAAGCAGCCAACCCATGGAATCACAGAAAGTGGCTGCTTAGTACTGGTCAAATGTATAGTAAAACAACATATTGGGATTCTGGAAACTGGCTACTTAATACGTGTTGGCTGCTTAACCCTTTCCTTCATAGATATTTAGGTTAATATACTATTATATACAAATACAAACGACATCCATTTAGCTATCATACAGTGGATAAGTAGTCGCCATATATATCCCACCACCATAGATATTACTGGGACCTACATGAGATTCTGACCTTTACTATGAATATTGGTATGGCTACTACATTGTCAATGTATGTGGTATTGGTAATGGCATCAAGAGATGCTTGAAGGAAAGGGTTAATGGAGGTGACCACTAACGCAGGTTTGAGTGTATGTATTTTTATTACAGGGTGATTGGCATATGATCAAACATGCGGCAACTCAAAGGGAAACCGCAGAAAGAAACAAGGAAAGATAAGAGAGAAAGACGGAAGGACAATGTAGAAAACAAGAACAATGTTACAAGAGTTGTCTTACCTGTGTGTGGTCTGTTTGTTGCTATGCTAGTCGGCTTTGTTCTCTACAGTACCAACTTCAAAATATGATCACGTGACACCACAATAATATAAATATGTTTGTTGATTGATAATTCTAACCCGATTCAGTAAATTGTGGTTACAATGAAACTTTGATACAGCGAAATAGAAAGATCGAGTGAAACAATAGATCTATCTCACCATCATTTATTCCAATCACTTTTCATCTACTTTAATTTTTCACTGTATCCACTTTTCATTGTAGGCATAATTTACTGTATCGGGTCGGTCCGTGTTAAACGATAACCAGTATTTATAGGTAGGCGGTACCTTATGACGATGATTGAGCTTATTTACCGGCGAACCATATGGGCGAGCGGGTACCTTATTGTGTGTTTTACGTTTATTTATCGTCGCTACCGGTTGCCCATATGAGCGACGCCTCCTGAAGAGATTAGTCATTTTAGATTTTGGCGGATAGTGCATGATACAGACAGACCCATTCCAGAGTCTCCTCTGGTTCTTTTACATGCACAGTGTAAAGCACCGACACGAGACCTCGGTTTAACGTCCAATCTGAAAGACTGTTAATTTTATTAGGGTCAGACGGGGGATCGAACCTGTGATCCCTGGATTACCAGTCCATCGTGTTACCACTGGACTACAGATCCGTCGGTACCTTATTAATATCAGCAGTTATTATTTATACAGGCGTGACATTTGCTTTTAAACAGTAAATCCCGTACCTAATCATAACCTTAAACGCAACCCCTAAACCCTACCCATAACATGATGACCAATGGATACTGGTTATCGATTAACAATTATATAACGGGTTACAGTGTTTTTGGCAATGTTGTGAGTGCCATATCGATTTATTAAATATTTGTAAATATAGATTTAATATACAGTTAACGTTTATATTGTTGTTTTGTTGTTCAGATGGAATATGGTACATGTTATAGTTGGTGTACATTGACCTGTCCGTTGTAGAGTTCATACACATATTCATAAGGTAAAATATATTGTTGAAAACAAGTAACTGTCAAGCAAGGATAAGTTTCTTACATTTAATTGAGTGTATATTAATATTGTGCATAGTGTGTAAGTGGCTTGCTGAAGGTCGATGGGTTTACCAGGGTACCTGTCCGTGCCTGAAGTCTGTAAGTGGCTTGCTGAAGGTCAATGGGTTTACCAGGGTACCTGCCCGTGCCTGAAGTCTGTAAGTGGCTTGCAGAAGGTCGATGGGTCTACCCGGGTACCTGCCCGTGCCTGAAGTCTGTAAGTGGCTTGCAGAAGGTCGATGGGTCTACCCGGGTACCTGGCCGTGCCTGAAGTCTGTAAGTGGCTTGCAGAAGGTCGATGGGTCTACCCGGGTACCTGCCCGTGCCTGAAGTCTGTAAGTGGCTTGCAGAAGGTCGATGGGTCTACCCGGGTACCTGGCCGTGCCTGAAGTCTGTAAGTGGCTTGGAGAAGGTCGATGGGTCTACCCGGGTACCTGGCCGTGCCAGATATGCTGCTCAGAGTGGCTTGCAGAAGGTCGATGGGTCTACCCGGGTACCCGCCCGTGCCTGAAGTCTGTAAGTGGCTTGCTGAAGGTCGATGGGTCTACCCGGGTACCTGGCCGTGCCTGAAGTCTGTAAGTGGCTTGCTGAAGGTCGATGGGTCTACCGGGTACCCGCCCGTGCCTGAAATCTGTAAGTGGCTTGCTGAAGGTCGATGGGTCTACCAGGGTACCTGCCCGTGCCTGAAGTCTGTAAGTGGCTTGCAGAAGGTCGATGGGTCTACCCGGGTACCTGGCCGTGCCTAAAGTCTGTAAGTGGCTTGCAGAAGGTCGATGGGTCTACCCGGGTACCCGCCCGTGCCTGAAGTCTGTAAGTGACTTGCAGAAGGTCGATGGGTCTACCCGGGTACCTGCCCGTGCCTGAAGTCTGTAAGTGGGTTGCAGAAGGTCGATGGGTCTACCCGGGTACCTGCCCGTGCCTGAAGTCTGTAAGTGGCTTGCAGAAGGTCGATGGGTCTACCCGGGTACCTGCCCGTGCCTGAAGTCTGTAAGTGGCTTGCAGAAGGTCGATGGGTCTACCCGGGTACCTGGCCGTGCCTGAAGTCTGTAAGTGGCTTGCAGAAGGTCGATGGGTCTACCCGGGTACCTGCCCGTGCCTGAAGTCTGTAAGTGGCTTGCAGAAGGTCGATGGGTCTACCCGGGTACCTGGCCGTGCCAGATATGCTGCTCAGAGTGGCTTGCAGAAGGTCGATGGGTCTACCCGGGTACCCGCCCGTGCCTGAAGTCTGTAAGTGGCTTGCTGAAGGTCGATGGGTCTACTCGGGTACCTGGCCGTGCCTGAAGTCTGTAAGTGGCTTGCTGAAGGTCGATGGGTCTACCCGGGTACCCGCCCGTGCCTGAAATCTGTAAGTGGCTTGCTGAAGGTCGATGGGTCTACCAGGGTAACCGCCCATGCCTGAAGTCTGTAAGTGGCTTGCAGAAGGTCGATGGGTCTACCCGGGTACTTGGCCGTGCCTGAAGTATGTAAGTGGCTTGCAGAAGGTCGATGGGTCTACCAGGGTACCCGCCCGTGCCTGAAGTCTGTAAGTGGCTTGCAGAAGGTCGATGGGTCTACCCGGGTACCTGCCCGTGCCTGCTATGCTGCTCAGAGTGACTTGTAGAAGGTCGATGGGTCTACCCGGGTACCTGCCCGTGCCTGATATGCTGCTCAGAGTGGCACCCGTGCATGCTGTTTGGAGAGCCATCCAGGATCTTCCTCTCTTCCTATCATTCATTGGAAAGCATAAAAGAAAGTTGATTCTGCTCTAACTATACAACCTCTTGCAGAGCTGTGAATCGTCCTCGTTTTGGAGGATTTCTTCTTTTGATCAAAAACTTGAAAAATAAATATTTCTCTCTCACATTTAGCCTATTATTTTAGTATTTTCAGATTTCCTCTGTTTCTCACAATTTCCATTCACATCCCTGTTGTTGAACATACTTGGTATGTTATGTGTTTAATAGTTTGATGTTACGTACAGTATTTAGTAAGAAAAGGGAACATGTTCCTTTCTAACAGTGCCATAGTACGTTATCATTTGTGTGTTTTCGTTACACTGTTTTATGTGTTTGTTCAAATGGCGAGATTTATAGAATAATAATAAGATTTAAAACACTGTCATGACGTCATATCTTTGTACTTGCAGTCCATTATTATTAATATTGGACTGGTGTCAAAATGTCATAGTGTTATATTAAATACTAAGCATAGATGTACGAAATTAACAATTAATTATCAAATGGTTTAAACATGGTATTTACACTGTATCAAAATGGTTTAAACATGGTATTACACTGTATCAAAATGGTTTAAACATGGTATTTACGCTGTATCAAATGGTTTAAACATGGTATTTACACTGTATCAAATGGTTTAAACATGGTATTTACACTGTATCAAATGGTTTAAACATGGTATTTACACTGTATCAAATGGTTTAAACATGGTATATACACTGTATCAAATGGTTTAAACATGGTATATACACTGTATCAAATGGTTTAAACATGGTATTTACACTGTATCAAATGGTTTAAACATGGTATATACACTGTATCAAATGGTTTAAACATGGTATATACACTGTATCAAATGGTTTAAACATGGTATTTACACTGTATCAAATGGTTTAAACATGGTATATACACTGTATCAAATGGTTTAAACATGGTATATACACTGTATCAAATGGTTTAAACATGGTATTTACACTGTATCAAATGGTTTAAACATGGTATATACACTGTATCAAATGGTTTAAACATGGTATATACACTGTATCAAATGGTTTAAACATGGTATTTACACTGTATCAAATGGTTTAAACATGGTATATACACTGTATCAAATGGTTTAAACATGGTATATACACTGTATCAAATGGTTTAAACATGGTATTTACACTGTATCAAATGGTTTAAACATGGTATTTACACTGTATCAAATGTATTTACATTGTATTTTGATATCTATGCATACATATTGCCTCGTAATTTGTATCAACTCTTCTGGTAATGCATCATTATGTCATATAAGTGCATTAACTGAATTGAATTGATTGAATTAATAAAATAATTGATGAAAGTACCAAATCTGCTATGGTATTTTAGGGAGAATCTAATTCAGATTAGTCCAAAAATAACTCGTATGTGCAACGGCAAGGATGACCGTAAATTGTGTAAGCTAATTACCGAGGCAATTACCTAACGTATCGATATTGCTCGTTTGATATTGTATATGGAAACCTACACACACGACATCATCCTGCACAGGAATTCCTATATACGCCTCCATTGACTATCTGACAATGCCTAATTCGAAACTAACCGCATTAATGTCCGTCTTGACCATGTGAACTGTCTTGGTAGCGGATCAGTGTGGTCCAGTGGTCAACACGCTGGACTCGTAATCCAAGGGCCGCTGTACACTACTAACATTATTAGTCTAATTTTATTTTTAAATACCACCAATCTGCCAGATGAGCCGTTAAACCGAGGTCTCGTGTCGGATCTATACATCTGGCATGTAAAAGAACCATTGTTTAGTTTAAATCAATGCAATGTTTTAATTACATAATCATAGTAATGATAGTGGATGCGCGTTCGCTTCAGGTGCGAAAGGTCCAGAGTTCGAGCCCCACTGGAGCCGTTACGATTGTGCCCTTAGGCAAGGCATTTAAATTCCACGTTGCCTCTTCTCTCTCCCTCGTGGCGATGGATTCCATCAGGAATGAGGTCTCGAGAGTGATTTATATAAGTTGAAATAACTTGTTTCGCAATCGAGCTAAAATAAATTTGTATATTCAATAGTAATGGTGGTATAAAATAGCGTCCTTATTCGGACATGCCTCATCCGAAATACTTACAAAATAACTGAAATTAAAGCAAGCGTGCGTTCCCATTAATGCAATGTACATCGAGACAAGAGGATCGTTTATGGGTAATCGAGTACTCCACAGGAAGTATGTCCGAGTACATGAGTATCAACATTTCTATACGTTGCCATCATTGGTTTATATTCTGTTCTGTTCGTAGCCTCATCCGGCCGAAATATCTCCGAACGAAACGTCTTTTCACAGTATTGTTGTCATCTAGTAGTTGCACATTTTAGCTGGATAAACATTAGTCGAAGCAATCGCCATGATGGAGATTGAAGAGGCAGTGTGGATGTTAAGTGTCTTTGTCCAAGGACACCATCACCGTGGTACTGATGGGATTCGAACACATACGCATCAGTTAGAAGACGGGACACAGTGCCCATTGCAGCATGCATACACCAAGAACCCTAGACTCTGCATTATGTCAGACATAGTGTCATAACCACTCGGTAATATGAGGGGTACAGACAACATCAGACTGGATTTTGCATTATGTCAAACATAACCTCGCATCCACTCTGTTAGACGGCATACACAGTGCCCATTGCATCACGTAGGCATCAATAACAGATTATATGCATTGTGTCAAACATAACCTCACATCCACTCTGTTAGACGGCATACACAGTGCCAATTGTATCACGTAGGCACCAATAACATACTATATGCATGGTGTCAAACATAACCTCACATCCACTCTGTTAGACGGCATACACAGTGCCCATTGCATCACGTAGGCACCAATAACATACTATATGCATGGTGTCAAACATAGCTTAATTACGACTCGATAAGATAGGAGGTACAGAAAACATAAGACTATACATGTATTATGTCAATCAAGCATAGCTTACAGACGGATCTATTGTCCAGTGGTAACACGCTGGACTGGTAATCCAGTGATCGCAGATTCGATCCCCCGTCTGACCCTAATAAAATTAACAGTCTTTCAGATGGGACGTTAAACCGAGGTCTCGTGTCGGTGCTGTACACCGTGCATGTAAAAGAACCAGAGGAGACTCTGGAATGGGTCTCTGTCTGTATCATTGCACTATCCTCCAACAATCTAAAATAATCTCTTCAGGAGACGTCGCTCATATGGGCAACTGGTAGCGACGATAAATAAACGTAAAACACACACAAGCATAGCTTCATAGCCATTCGGTAAGACGGTGGACACACAGTTCATTGCATTTAGAATGCACCAAGAACATCATACTGTATATATCATGTCGGGTATAGCTTCAACGTCTCGTCCCGTTCTCAACAACATTTCAAGCTTCACCTTGCTCGGCCAATGACAACCAAATACTGGCCACAGTCCTGGGTTGAAGTCTACGTTTTGGAACGTATGAAACTTTCTCTTGCGTGTCACATCCATGACCGTGAATTGGCTACGATCGGCGTCTAGCAGAAAACCGAAGGTACGGTTCAAGGTCGATCCAGCTGTATTTGGTGTGAGCGGAACATGTGCTAAGTTGTAACCGTTGTGACGACACCAAACGCACACTTGTTTGTGGTCATCGCAATGTTGTCCACAGAAAGACCAAGCGTTTGGCTGATCGTACACGTAATAATTATGATCAATGTCACCACGACGACTGATTCCGACTTCAAACACAAAGTTTATATTATCTAAGGGACGCGCTATGTTATATGTGATGACAATTTCAAAGTAAAACTTTCCAGGCCTGTGAAATGCACGACTGGCGACAACTCCGCGGTACTTTTTCAATTTGCGCCCACCTGGAATATTCGCCGACTTCTGTACTGTGGAATAATTTCTGAGAACTCTGCGATTATCGCTTATTTCACGATATTGGTGTACAGTTTCGGCATCGTAGTAAAATGATGGGCCTAAAATATACAAAAGAATTATGACGTAATGCATGACGTAATTTATAAAGCTACCATTATATATGTAAACTTAACTAGAGGGTAGCAATCGGAGAGTTTAAAACCATCGCGCTGATATTTGACACAAGAACAGTTGCTTGATTTAGCATGACCTTAAGCGTAGTGCAGACGGCGCTGCTCATGTCGGCAATCGGTAGTGCAGACGGCGTTGCTCATGTCGGCAATCGGTAGTGCAGACGGCGTTGCTCATGTCGGCAATCGGTAGTGCAGACGGCGCTGCTCATGTCGGCAATCGGTAGTGCAGACGGCGTTGCTCATGTCGGCAATCGGTAGTACAGACGGCGTTGCTCATGTCGACAATCGGTAGTACAGACGGCGTTGCTCATGTCGGCAATCGGTAGTGCAAACGGCGTTGCTCATGTCGGCAATCGGTAGTGCAGACGGCGTTGCTCATGTCGGCAATCGGTAGTGCAGACGGCGTTGCTCATGTCGACAATCGGTAGTGCAGACGGCGTTGCTCATGTCGGCAATCGGTAGTGCAGACGGCGTTGCTCATGTCGGCAATCGGTAGTGCAGACGGCGTTGCTCATGTCGGCAATCAGTAGTGCACACGGCGTTGCTCATGTCGGCAATCGGTAGTGCAGCCGGCGTTGCTCATGTCGGCAATCGGTAGTGCAGACGGCGTTGCTCATGTCGGCAATCGGTAGTGCAGACGGCGTTGCTCATGTCGACAGTCGGTAGTGCAGACGGCGTTGCTCATGTCGGCAATCGGTAGTGCAGACGACGTTGCTCATGTCGGTAATCGGTAGTACAGAAGGCGTTGCTCATGTCGGCAATCGGTAGTGCAGAAGGTGTTGCTCATGTCGGCAATCGGTAGTGCGACGGCGTGCTCATGTCGGCAATCGGTAGTGCAGAAGGCGTTGCTCATGTCGGCAATCGGTAGTGCAGACGGCGTTGCTCATGTCGGCAATCGGTAGTACAGAAGGCGTTGCTCATGTCGGCAATCGAGAGAGATGAATATAAGTTGTAAGAACCTGTTTCGCAATCTAGCTAAAATAAATTTGTATAAACTACTACTATATATAGTATCTAAAGTTGTCTATATTAGTATGTACCTGGGATACATACTTACATGATACGTCTCCAATGCGTCTGTCGTCTGCTGCCTGGCGCGTGGTAGAAGCAGACGAGAGTCCGATGTGAGTATGACCACGTGATATTGCAAGTTTCTTCTGCTGCATTACTGAAGAAATGTTCCCCATTGCCTGGATGTACTGTTGAAAGTTTGCCTCCATTTTATCGTTGTCAAAGGTGGGACTTTCAATGTTTAGTACTTGTCTGTTGATCTGTTATAGCAGAATATTAATAATACATGTACTGCCATAGATACCTACATATTCAGTATCAATTGAACAGAAATACATCGACATACATCAGAAATAGCGTGAATATTTTCAAAGATGTTCCGCTAAATGTATTGACCTAACAACGCACTCATGAGTATACATACACAGGTAAAGCAGGGACCATTTTATTTTAGTTTAACGTGTATTGTCCAATATTTAGTAAGCAAATAAATGCTAGTGTTCAAAGTGAAGACGATTTATGGTTCATATTTACCGTTATATCTCACATTTGTGCCAGTGCATATTTATTTATAGACTAATCTTAGTTAAATTATCTCTAAACGACATTATCTTGTGTTTAGTATTGACTCCGATAACAAACAAACGGCAATTCAGGAGCATGTATGACCGTTATTTGAAATCCTACTTTCAATTTTGAAAGTTTATAGACTACAAAAACACTGTTTATTTATTCAATGTTAGTGTTCGGATGTATTCGGAAGAATTTGTAGTAGCAATGCATTTATACTTGAAAAATAATATATATATTAACTGTAATCGACCATGTTTGTTTGTAAACACGAATCGATTTCTTGTGAGTGATATTTGGGAAATCTTGATGGCTCTGTTGTAGCGTTGTAAGCTAGTCATGTGGTAGGCCTACATATAAATATATAATTATTTAACAGTTTAATTTACATTCAATAGTTAATGCGTAACTTTTGTTTTGTTTGTTTTTGTTGTTTAAAGTCGCGCCAACAGCTTAGAGCATATGGCGACACTCCAGCCATTAGTGATGGAGGAAGACATCCGGGCGCCCCTCCGAGCAGCATTCCATGCATCGGCGAGCACCCGAGTAGAACCACCGACCAAGCTAGCTGGATAGCTTCAATACTTGAAATAATTCGAGACCCCTAGTGGGATTCCACGCTACAGCGGTGAGGGTCAAGTGATTTGAAGTCAACGACCACGTATCTGAGTATCTGTCAAACAGTGTTTATAACAGAATATATCTAATGTTGCTGTGTAGCGAGCACTTGAATACGCTTTGGCGTGTAGTTATGAAGTCACAAGGTCCTAGGCCAAACAAAAATCATTAACATTATGTGTATGTTTAAACTTTTTGTGTAATTCTGTTAAAGCGGGATTACATCGCAAAAAGCAAATACAATGCATTTTTTCAAGTATAAATGCATTGCTACTACAAATTCTTCAGAATACATCCGAACACTAACATTGAATCAATAAACAGTGTTTTTGTGGTCTGTAAACTTTCAAAGTTGAAAGTAGGATTTCAAATAACGGCATCCATGCTCCTGAATTGCCGTTTGTTTGTCATCGGAGTCAATACTAAACACAAGATAATGTTGTTTAGAGATAATTTAACTAAGATTAGTCTATAAATAAATATGCACTGGCACAAATGTGAGATATAACGGCAAATATGTACCATACATCGTGTTATTAGGATACGCGAGTTGCATTACGCATGGATGTCGACCCTATTTACATTATTTTGTTATGTCAACAAACCGCTTATACGACGTTTGTTTATTAGTTGAAATACCATATAATAGGAAACTATACATTCTGTAGAAATTTGCGTTTTCACTAATGTAGTGTCGCTTTAACAGATATAAAAGACAGACAACAACAAACAGGGTGCGAACATACCCACCTGGCATAGGTAATACTATTAATCATAAAATACATACTAGGGACCTTATTATTTTGGTTACGTTTATTTATCGTCGCTACCGGTTGCCCATATGAGTGCCGCCTCCTGAAGAGATTAGTCATTTTAGATTTTTGGAGGATAGTGCAATGGACAGAGACCCATTCCAGAGTATCGTCTGGTTCTTTTCCGTGCACGGTGTACAGCACCGACATGAGACCTCTGTTTAATGTCCAATTTGAAATACTGTTAATTTTATTAGGGTCAGACGCGGGACCGAACCTGCGATCCCTGGATTACCAGTCCAGCGTGTTACCACTGGACTACAGATCCGCCTGTCTCGAGACCTTATTGAACAAGGAAACTATATAAATAATATACCTCTAATGACGTCATGTTATGGAGTCGGTGCATCAGTGTTGCGTGCAAGGGAACGAACTCTGTCGGGTCCGTATGGTTGAGAACATGCAGTGAGAAATCTTTTGCATTCGTTGCACTATCTAAATAATTCTCAATAGTTTCTACATGGCGTTGTATGTTCGATTTCTTCTGTTCACAGATTACAGCGAGCTGATCTTTCAACGCACGCTGACGCTTGAGCAACATTTTCTGGCACCTTGCAAACGAGTCATCAATGTCTTTTTCAATTTCTAGTTCCTTTATGTCTATGTTCAGTAACTCCTGTTCGGTCTGTTGCAAAATAAATTTCGCAGACAACATATCGATTTCCAAATTTTTAAACAAATGATCAAGTTCTATTTTTTTCAGCTTATACAAATCTTGAACATTTATAATTTTGTGTCCTTTAGTTTTCTCGTGGTCGCAAACAGTGCAAGCGGTGCATATAGACGTTTCACATCCGGGTTTTGTGCAATAGAACGCTAACTGTTGACCCTCGTGGCCCGATTTGCTGCAGACGAGTTTCCGACGAAATACGTCAATACCTGTGAAGTCAAATTGAGATAGGTAACACTGGTATATTTGTGACATTGAACGCTCAAACAAATATACACTATGGAGGGGGTAGGTTCGAACCCCGCTGTGGGTGTCGAATTCGTTCATGTGAAGAAACCGCGTATTCAGTTGACTCACGGTAGGTCTGTGGTTCTACCCTGAAATACTGCTCGAAGGTGAATTAGGGTTCTTCATCCACTAATAATAATAGCAGTTTCTCATTATGATAAGCTGTGAGTGGGACTTTAAACCACACCAAACAAACAAACACGATTGGGACTTTAAACCACACACATTGTTTTACCCGGTTTGTTTTACCTCGGTTTGTTTTACCTCGGTTTGTTTTACCTCGGTTTGTTTTTGTTTTACCTCGGTTTGTTTTACCTCGGTTTGTTTTACCTCGGTTTGTTTTACTTCGGTTTGTTTTACCTCGGTTTGTTTTACCTCGATTTGTTTTACCTCGGTTTGTTTTACCCCGGTTTGTTTACCCCTGTTTGTATGTATGTTAGCAGGATTGCGCAAACACTTGTGGATGAAAGTTCATGGTTTTTATTTTGGGATGAGCCACGTGCCTAAGACCGAGTGATGTTCCGCCGGAATCCAGATCACACAGCCTGGAGGAGGTATGAGCTCTATCGAGTGGAGTTTCCGCCGGAATCCAGATCACACAACTTGCAGGAGGTATGAGCTCTACCGAGTGATGTTCCGCCGGAATCCAGATCACACAACCTGTAGGAGGTATGAGCTCTACCGAATGATGTTCCGCCGGAATACAGATCACACAGCCTGGAGGAGGTATGAGCTCTACCGAATGATGTTCCGCCGGAATACAGATCACACAGCCTGGAGGAGGTATGAGCTCTACCGAATGATGTTCCGCCGGAATACAGATCTCACAACCTGGATGAGGTATGAGCTCTACCGAATGATGTTCCGCCGGAATCCAGATCTCACAACCTGGATGAGGTATGGGCTCTACCGAATGATGTTCCGCCGGAATCCAGATCTCACAACCTGGATGAGGTATGAGCTCTACCGAGTGATGTTCCGCCGGAATCCAGATCACAGCCTGGATGAGGTATGAGCTCTACTGAGTGATGTTCCGCCGGAATCCAGATCACAGCCTGGAGGAGGTATGAACTCTATCGAGTGCTTCATATTTTGAAACTGATACGGTATTTAAAGTTTGAAAGTTCAATAGTGCACACTTCACGATTTCAGATTTTCATTACGAGAACCTAGAAATCAGTATCCGAAGTATATCACAATAATATTGATTAAAATATCACAGTCTGGCATTCGTAGTACCTTTCAATCTGAATTAAATTATATGTTCACATTATGAACATTCATATCACACATAGGTCTGCTCAGTACTATCGAGGGAAATTAAATGACTGATTGGCAAATGTAAAGATATTACATTTTTATACACTGTTATTTGTAGTCTCTGTAGGCGTTCTACTTCACAATTATTCATATACACATTCATCCTGCTGTTAAACTAACATCTAAATCCAACATTTATAATTATATTGATCATGTTGTATATATGTATTTGTCATGTTGTGTATATGTATTTGTCATGTTGTATATATATATTGGTCATGTTGTATATATATATTGGTCATGTTGTATATATATATTGGTCATGTTGTATATATATATTGGTCATGTTGTATATATGTATATATTGGTCATGTTGTATATATATATTGGTCATGTTGTATATATATATTGGTCATGTTGTATATATATATTGCAAAAAAAAACAAAAAACAAAAAACAAAAAAACAAAAACAAAAATTGGTCATGTTGTATATATATATTTGGTCATGTTGTATATATATATTGGTCATGTTGTATATATATATTTGTCATGTTGTATATATATATATATTGGTCATGTTGTAGATATATATTGATCATGTTGTAGATATGTATTGGTAATGTTGTAGATATATATTGGTCATGTTGTATATATATATATTGGTCATGTTGTAGATATGTATTGGTCATGTTGTAGATATGTATTGGTCATGTTGTAGATATATATTGGTCATGTTGTATATATATATTGGTCATGTTGTAGATATATATTGGTCATGTTGTAGATATATATTGATCATGTTGTAGATATATATTGGTCATGTTGTATATATATATTGGTCATGTTGTAGATATATATTGGTCATGTTGTAGATATATATTGGTCATGTTGTATATATATATTGGTCATGTTGTATATATATATTGGTCATGTTGTATATATATATTGGTCATGTTGTATATATATATATATTGGTCATGTTGTATATATATATTGGTCATGTTGTATATATATATTGGTCATGTTGTGTATATATATATATATTGATCATGTTGTATATATATATTGGTCATGTTGTATATATATATTGGTCATGTTGTATATATATATTGGTCATGTTGTATATATATTTGGTCATGTTGTATATACTATGGTCATGTTGTATATATATTGTCATGTTGTATATATATATATATTGGTCAGTTGTAATATATATTGATCATGTTGTAGATATGTATTGGTAATGTTTAGATATATATTGGTCATGTTTTATATATATATATTGGTCATGTTGTAGATATGTATTGGTCATGTTGTAGATATGTATTGGTCATGTGTAGATATATTGGTCATTTGTATATATAATTTGGTCATGTTGTAGTAGATTATGGTCATGTGTAGATATATTTGGTCATGTTTGTAGATATATATTGATCATGTTGTAGATATATATTGGCATGTTGTATATATATTGGTCATAGTTTAGATATTGGGTCATGTTGTAGATATATATTGGTCATGTTGTAGATATATATTGGTCATGTTGTATATATTATATTGGTCATGTTGTATATATATATTTGGTCATGTTATATATATATATATTGGTCATGTCTGTTGTATATATATGTGGTCATGTTGTATATATATATTGGTCATGTTGTGTATATATATATATATTGATCATGTTGTATATATATATTGTCTCATGTTGTATATATTATATTGGTCCATGTTGTATATATATATTGGTCATGTTGTATATATATATTGATCATGTTGTATATATATATTGATCATGTTTATATATGTATTGGTCATGTTGTATATATGTATTTGTCATGTTGTATATATGTATTTGGCTTTGATAATATATTTGTCATGTTGTATATATATATTGGTCATGTTGTGTATATATATATTGGTCATGTTGTATATATATATTGGTCATGTTGTATATATATATATTGGTCATGTTGTAGATAGGTATTGGTCATGTTGTATATATATATATCGATAATATATAGATATATATTATAATATATATATTGGTCATGTTGAATATATAATTGGTAAGTGTTATATATATTGGTCATGTTGTATATATATTGGTCATGTTGTATATATATATTTGGTCATGTTGTAGATATATATTGGTCATGTTGTATATATATAATATAATTGGTCATGTTGATATATATATATTGGTCATGTTGTAATATATATATAATATTGGTCATGTTGTATATATATTGGTCATGTTGTATATATATATTGGTCATGTTGTATTATATATTGGTCATGTTGTATATATATTGGTCATGTTGTATATTATAGATATATATATTATATATTGGTCATGTTGTAATATATATTGGTCATGTTGTATATATATATTGGTCATGTTGTATATATATATTGGTCATGTTGTATATATATATTGGTCATGTTGTATTATATATTGGTCATGTTGTATATTTATATTGGTCATGTTGTATATATATATTGGTCATGTTGTATATTTATTGGTCATGTTTTATATATATATTGGTCATGTTGTAGATAGATATTGGTCATGTTGTATATATATATTGGTCATGTTGTAGATATATATGGTCATTTTGTATATATATATTGGTCATGTTTGTATAATATATATTGGTCATGTTTATATATATTTGGTCATGTTGTATATATGATATTTATCATGTTGTATATATATATTGGTCAGTTGTATATATATATTGGTCATGTTGAAAAAAATATATATATATTTATCATGTTGATATATATCTATTGGTCATATTTGTATATATATTGGTCATGTTGTAGATATAAAGATATATATCATGTTGAACATATATATATATATATAATATCTATATATATATATATAAAATATATAAAATATATATTGGTCATGTTGTAATATAATATTGTCATGTTATATAATATATTGGTCATGTTGTATATATATATTGGTCTGTTGGATATATATTGGTCATGTTGTATATATATATTTGTCATGTTGTAATATATATATATCTATATATATTCATATATATATATACAAAAAACAAAAAACATATAATATATTGGTCATGTTGTATATATATATTGGTCATGTTGTAATATATATTGGTCATGTTATATATTATATATTGGTCATGTTGTATATATATGATCATGTTGTATATATGTATTGGTCATGTTGTATATAATATATATATAATATATATATTATATTATATATATGGTCATGTTGTATATATATTGGTCATGTGTATATATATATGGTCATGTTGTATATATATATTGGTCATGTTGTAATATATATTGTCATGTGTATATATATATATATATTATAATATAGATATATATTGGTCATGTTGTATATATATTTGGTCATGTTTATATAAAATTTGTCATGTTGTATATATATATCATATAGATATATATATAGACATATAGAATATATTATATATATATATTGGTCATGTTGTATATATATTGGTCATGTTGTATATATATATTTGTCATGTTGTTATATATATTGGTCATGTTGTATATATATATTGATCATGTTGTATATATATATTGGTAATGTTGTAGATATATATTTGTCATGTTGATATATATATATATTGGTCATGTTGTAGATATATATTGATCATGTTGTAGATATGTATTGGTAATGTTGTAGATATATATTGGTATGTTGATATATATATATTGGTCATGTTGTAGATATATATTGGTCATGTTGTAGATATATATTGATCATGTTGTAGATATATATTGGTCATGTTGTATATATATATTGGTCATGTTGTAGATATATATTGGTCATGTTGTAGATATATTGATCATGTTGTATATATATATGGTAATGTTGTATATATATATGGTCATGTTGTATATATATATTGGTCATGTTATATATATATATGGTCATGTTATATATATATTGGTCATGTTGTATATATATATTGGTCATGTTGTATATATATATTGATCATGTTGTATATATATAATGGTCATGTTGTATATATATATTGGTCATGTTGTATATATATAGGTCAGTTGTATATATATATATATTGATCATGTTGTATATATATATTGGTCATGTTGTATATATATATTGGTCATGTTGTATATATATATTGGTCATGTTGTATATATAAATATTGATCATTGTATATATATTGATCATGTTGTACATATATATTGGTCATGTTGTATATATGTATTGTCATGTTGTATATATGTATTGTCATGTTGTATATATATATTGGTCATGTTGTATATATATATTGGTCATGTTGTTTATATATATTGGTCATGTTGTTTATATATTGGTCATGTTGTATATATTATATTTGGTCATGTTGTAGATAATATATTGGTCATGTTGTATATATATATATATATATAATATATATATATTTGGTCATGTTGAATATATATATTGGTCATGTTGTATATATATATTGGTCATGTTGTATATAATATTGGTCATGTTGTATATATATATTTGGTCATGTTGTAGATATATATTGGTCATGTTGTATATAGATTATATATATTGTCATGTTGTATATATATTTGGTCATGTTGTATATATATATTGGTCATGGTTTATATATATATGGTCATGTTGTATATATATATTGGTCATGTTGTATATATATATTGGTCATGTTGTATATTTATATTGGTCATGTTGTATATATATATTGGTCATGTTGTATATATGTATTGTCATGTTGTATTATATATTGGTCATGTTGTAGATATATTTGGTCATGTTGTATATATATATTGGTCATGTTGTAGATATATATTGGTCATGTTGTATATATATATGGTCATGTTGTATATATATATTGGTCATGTTGTAGATATATATTGGTCATGTTGTATTATATATTGGTCATTTTGTTATATGTATATATTGGTCATGTTGTATATATATATTGGTCATGTTTATATATGTATATATTGGTCATGTTGTATATATATATTGGTCATGTTGTATATATATATTGGTCATGTTGTATATATATATATATATATTGGTCATGTTGTATATATATTGGTCATGTTGTATATATATATTGGTCATGTTGTAGATATATATATATATATATTATTGGTCATGTTTTGTATATATATATATATAATATTGTCATGTTGTATATATATATTGGTCATGTTGTATATATATATTGGTCATGTTGTATATATATTGGTCATGTTGTATATATAATTTGGTCGGTTGTATATATATATAATATATAATATTGTGGTCATGTTGTATATATATATTGGTCATGTTGTATATATATATTGGTCATGTGTATATATATATTGGTCATGTTGTATATATATATTGGTCATGTTGTATATATATTTGGTCATGTTGTATATTTATATTGGTCATGTTGTATATATATATTGGTCATGTTGTATATATGTATTGGTCATGTTGATATATATATTGGTCATGTTGTAGATATATATTGGTCATGTTGTTATATATATTGGTCATGTTGTAGATATATATTGGTCATGTTTATATATATATTGGTCATGTTGTATATATGTATAATTGGTCATGTTGTATATATATATTGGTCATGTTGTATATATGTATATTGGTCATGTTGTATATATATATTGGTCATGTTGTATAATATATTGGTCATGTTGTATATTTATAATATATATATTGGTCATGTTGTATATTATATATTGGTCATGTTGTATATATATATTGGTCATGTTGTAGATATATATATATATATATATTGGTCATGTTGTGTATATTATATAGATATATATATATATATTATTATATTATATATATATAATCTATATATATATATATATTGGTCATGTTGTATATATATATTGGTCATGTTGTATATATATTGGTCATGTTGTATATATATATATTGGTCATGTTGGATATTATATTGGTCATGTTGTATATATATTTGTCATGTTGTATATATATATATATATATATATTGGTCATGTTGTATATATGTATTGGTCATGTTGTATATATATATTGGTCATGTTGTAGATATATTGGTCATGTTGTATATATATATTGGTCATGTTGTAGATATATATTGGTCATGTTGTATATATATATTGTCATGTTGTATATATATATATGGTCATGTTGTATATATGTATTGATCATGTTGTATAATGTATTGGTCATGTTGTATATATAGATTATATAGATATATATATATATATATATATATTGGTCATGTTGTATATATTATTGGTCATGTTGTATATATATATTGGTCATGTTGTAGATATATATTGGTCATGTTGTAATATATATTGATCATGTTGTATAATATATATTGATTATGTTGTAGATATATTGGTCATGTTGTATATATATTGGTCATGTTGTATATATATTTGGTCATGTTGTATATATGTATTGGTCATGTTGTAATATATATTTGTCATGTTGTATATATATATATATTATATTGGTCATGTTGTATATATGTATTGGTCATGTTGTATATATAATTTGTCATGTTGTATATATATATTGGTCATTGTATATATATATATTGGTCATGTTGTATATATATATTGGTCATGTTGTATATATATATTTGTCATGTTGTATATATATATATATTGGTCATGTTGTAGATATATATTGATCATGTTGTAGATATGTATTGGTAATGTTGTAGATATATATTGGTCATGTTGTATATATATATATTGGTCATGTGTAGATATGTATTGGTCATGTTGTAGATATGTATTGGTCATGTTGTAGATATATATTGGTCATGTTGTATATATATATTGGTCATGTTGTAGATATATATTGGTCATGTTGTAGATATATATTGATCATGTTGTGAGATATATTGGTCATGTTGTATATATATATTGGTCATGTTGTAGATATATTGGTCATGTTGTAGATATATATTGGTCATGTTGTATTATATATTGGTCATGTTGTATATATATATTGGTCATGTTGTATATATATATTGGTCATGTTGTATATATATATATATTGGTCATGTTGTATATATATATTGGTCATGTTGTATATATATATTGGTCATGTTGTGTATATATATATATATTGATCATGTTGTATATATATATTGGTCATGTTGTATATATATATTGGTCATGTTGTATATATATATTGGTCATGTTGTATATATATATATTGATCATGTTGTATATATATATTGATCATGTTGTATATATGTATTGGTCATGTTGTATATATGTATTTGTCATGTTGTATATATGTATTTGTCATGTTGTATATATATATTGGTCATGTTGTATATATATATTGGTCATGTTGTTTATATATATTGGTCATGTTGTTTATATATATTGGTCATGTTGTATATATATATATTGGTCATGTTGTAGATATATATTGGTCATGTTGTATATATATATATATATAATATATATATATATATATATATTTTGGTCATGTTGAATATATATATTGGTCATGTTGTATATATATTGGTCATGTTGTATATATATATTGGTCATGTTGTATATATAAATTGGTCATGTTGTAGATATATATTGGTCATGTTGTATATATATATATATAATTGGTCATGTTGTATATATATATTGTCATGTTGTATAATATATTGGTCATGGTTTATATATATATTGGTCATGTTGTATATATATATTGGTCATGTTGTATATATATATTGGTCATGTTGTATATTTATATTGGTCATGTTGTATATATATATTGGTCATGTTGTATATATGTATTGGTCATGTTGTATATATATATTGGTCATGTTGTAGATATATATTGGTCATGTTGTATATATATATTGGTCATGTTGTAGATATATATTGGTCATGTTGTATATATATATTGGTCATGTTGTATATATATATTGGTCATGTTGTATATATATATTGGTCATGTTGTATTATATATTGGTCATTTTGTTATATGTATATATTGGTCATGTTGTATATATATATTGGTCATGTTTATATATGTATATATTGGTCATGTTGTATATATATATTGGTCATGTTGTATATATATATTGGTCATGTTGTATATATATATATATATATTGGTCATGTTGTATATATATTGGTCATGTTGTATATATATATTGGTCATGTTGTAGATATATATATATATATATTATTGGTCATGTTTTGTATATATATATATATAATATTGTCATGTTGTATATATATATTGGTCATGTTGTATATATATATTGGTCATGTTGTATATATATTGGTCATGTTGTATATATAATTTGGTCGGTTGTATATATATATAATATATAATATTGTGGTCATGTTGTATATATATATTGGTCATGTTGTATATATATATTGGTCATGTGTATATATATATTGGTCATGTTGTATATATATATTGGTCATGTTGTATATATATTTGGTCATGTTGTATATTTATATTGGTCATGTTGTATATATATATTGGTCATGTTGTATATATGTATTGGTCATGTTGATATATATATTGGTCATGTTGTAGATATATATTGGTCATGTTGTTATATATATTGGTCATGTTGTAGATATATATTGGTCATGTTTATATATATATTGGTCATGTTGTATATATGTATAATTGGTCATGTTGTATATATATATTGGTCATGTTGTATATATGTATATTGGTCATGTTGTATATATATATTGGTCATGTTGTATAATATATTGGTCATGTTGTATATTTATAATATATATATTGGTCATGTTGTATATTATATATTGGTCATGTTGTATATATATATTGGTCATGTTGTAGATATATATATATATATATATTGGTCATGTTGTGTATATTATATAGATATATATATATATATTATTATATTATATATATATAATCTATATATATATATATATTGGTCATGTTGTATATATATATTGGTCATGTTGTATATATATTGGTCATGTTGTATATATATATATTGGTCATGTTGGATATTATATTGGTCATGTTGTATATATATTTGTCATGTTGTATATATATATATATATATATATTGGTCATGTTGTATATATGTATTGGTCATGTTGTATATATATATTGGTCATGTTGTAGATATATTGGTCATGTTGTATATATATATTGGTCATGTTGTAGATATATATTGGTCATGTTGTATATATATATTGTCATGTTGTATATATATATATGGTCATGTTGTATATATGTATTGATCATGTTGTATAATGTATTGGTCATGTTGTATATATAGATTATATAGATATATATATATATATATATATATTGGTCATGTTGTATATATTATTGGTCATGTTGTATATATATATTGGTCATGTTGTAGATATATATTGGTCATGTTGTAATATATATTGATCATGTTGTATAATATATATTGATTATGTTGTAGATATATTGGTCATGTTGTATATATATTGGTCATGTTGTATATATATTTGGTCATGTTGTATATATGTATTGGTCATGTTGTAATATATATTTGTCATGTTGTATATATATATATATTATATTGGTCATGTTGTATATATGTATTGGTCATGTTGTATATATAATTTGTCATGTTGTATATATATATTGGTCATGTTTATATATATATTGGTCATGTTGTATATATATATTGGTCATGTTGTATATATATATTTGTCATGTTGTATATATATATATATTGGTCATGTTGTAGATATATATTGATCATGTTGTAGATATGTATTGGTAATGTTGTAGATATATATTGGTCATGTTGTATATATATATATGGGTCATGTGTAGATATGTATTGGTCATGTTGTAGATATGTATTGGTCATGTTGTAGATATATATGGTCATGTTGTATATATATATTGGGTCATGTTGTAGATATATATTGGTCATGTTGTAGATATATATTGATCATGTGTGAGATATATTGGTCATGTTATATATATATTGGTCATGTTGTAGATATATTGGTCATGTTGTAGATATATATTGGTCATGTTGTATTATATATTGGTCATGTTGTATATATATTGGTCATGTTGTATATATATTGGTCATGTGTATATATATATATATTGGTCATGTTGTATATATATTATTGGTCATGTTGTATATATATATTGGTCATGTTGTATTATTATATATATTGATCATGTTGTATATATATTGGTCATGTTGTATAATATATTGGTCATGTTGTATATATATATTGGTCATGTTGTATATATATATATATTGATCATGTTGTATATATATATTGATCATGTTGTACATATGTATTGGTCATGTTGTATATATGTATTTGTCATGTTGTATATATGTATTTGTCATGTTGTATATATATATTGGTCATGTTGTATATATATATTGGTCATGTTGTTTATATATATTGGTCATGTTGTTTATATATATTGGTCATGTTGTATATATATATATTGGTCATGTTGTAGATATATTTGGTCATGTTGTATATATATATATATATAATATATAATATATATATATATATTTTGGTCATGTTGAATATATATATTGGTCATGTTGTATATATATGGTCATGTTGTATATATATATTGGTCATGTTGTATATATATATATTGGTCATGTTGTAGATATATATTGATCATGTTGTATATATATATATATATATTGATCATGTTGTATATATATATGGTCATGTTGTATAATATATTGGTCATGTTTTATATATATATTGATCATGTTGTATATATATATTGATCATGTTGTATATATATATTGGTCATGTTGTATATATATATTGATCATGTGTATATATATATATTGGTCATGTTGTATATATATATTGATAATGTTGTATATATATATTAGTCATGTTGTATATATATATTGATCATGTTGTATATATATATTGGTCATGTTGTAGATATATATTGATAATGTTGTTATATATATTGGTCATGTTGTATATATATATTGATCATGTTGTAGATATATATTGATCATGTTGTATATAATATTGATCTGTCGTATAATATATATTGGTCATGTTGTATATATATATTGATCATGTTGTATATATGTATATATTGGTCAGTTGTATATATATATTGGTCATGTTGTAATATATATATTGGTCATGTTGTATATATATATATATATATTGATCATGTTGTATATATATATTGATCATGTTGTATATATATTTGGTCATGTTGTATATAATATATATATATATATTGATCATGTTGTACATATATATATATATATATATATATAATATATATATATATATATATATATATATATATATATATTAATATATATAATATATATATTGGTCATGTTGTATATATATATTGGTCATGTTGTATATATTATTGGTCATGTTGTATATATATATATTGGTCATGTTGAATATATATATTGGTCATGTTGTATATATATATTTGTCATGTTGTATATAAATATTGGTCATGTTGTATATATATATTGGTCATGTTGTATATATATTGGTCATGTTGTAGATATATATTGTCATGTTGTATATATATTTGGTCATGTTGTATATATATATTGGTCATGTTGTATATATATATTGGTCATGTTGTATATATATATTGGTCATGTTGTATATATATATATGGTCATGTTGTAGATATATATTGGTCATGTTGTATATATATATTGGTCATGTTGTATATATATATTGGTCATGTTGTATTATATATTGATCATGTTGTAATATATTTGGTCATGTTGTATATATATATAATCATATATATAATATATATTGGTCATGTTGTATATATGTATTGGTCATGTTGTATATATATATTGGTCATGTTGTAGATATATATTGGTCATGTTGTTATATATATTGGTCATGTTGTATATATATATATTGGTCATGTTGTAGATATATATTGGTCATGTTGTATATATATATATATATATATATATATCTATATATATATATTATATATATATATATATATATATATTGGTCATGTTGTATATATATTGGTCATGTTGTATATATATATTGGTCATGTTGTAGATATATATTGATCATGTATATATATATATTGGACATGTTGTATATATATATATATAATATTATATGTTGTATATATATATTGGTCATGTTGTATATATATATATTGATCATGTTGTATATATATATTGGTCATGTTGTAGATATATATTGATCATGTTGTATATATATATTGATCATGTTGTATATATATATTGATCATGTTGTATATATATATTGGTCATGTTGTATATATATATATTGATCATGTTGTATATATATATTGATCATGTTGTATATATATATTGATCATGTTGTTATATATATTGATCATGTTGTATATATATATTGGTCATGTTGTATATATATATTGATCATGTTGTATATATATATTGATCATGTTGTATATATATATTGGTCATGTTGTAGATATATATTGATCATGTTGTATATATATATTGATCATGTTGTATATATATATTGGTCATGTTGTATATATGTATTGATCATGTTGTATATATATATATTGGTCATGTTGTATATATATATATTGATAATGTTGTATATATGTATTGGTCATGTTTATATATATATTGATCATGTTGTATATATATATTGGTCATGTTGTAGATATATATTGATAATTGTATATATGTATTGGTCATGTTGTATATATATATATTGATAATGTTGTATATTGTATTAGTCATGTTGTATATATATATTGTCATGTTGTATATATATTGGTCATGTTGTAGATATATATTGATAATGTTGTATATATGTATTGGTCATGTTGTATATATATATTGATCATGTTGTAGATATATATTGATCATGTTGTATATATATATTGATCATGTCGTATATATATATTGGTCATGTTGTAGATATATATTGATCATGTTGTATATATATATTGATCATGTCGTATATATATATTGGTCATGTTGTATATATATATTGGTCATGTTGTATATATATATTGGTCATGTTGTAGATATATATTGATCATGTTGTATATATATTGATCATGTTGTATATATATATTATTATTGATCATGTTGTATATATATATTGATCATGTTGTATATATGTATTGGTCATGTTGTATATATATATTGGTCATGTTGTATATATATATTGGTCATGTTGTATATATGTATTGGTCATGTTGTATATATATATTGGTCATGTTGTAGATATATATTGGTCATGTTGTATATATATATTGGTCATGTTGTATATATATATTGGTCATGTTGTAGATATATATTGGTCATGTTGTATATATATATTGGTCATGTTGTTATATATATATTGGTCATGTTGTATATATGTATTGGTCATGTTGTATATATATATTGGTCATGTTGTATATATATATATTGGTCATGTTGTATATATTTATATTGGTCATGTTGTAGATATATATTGGTCATGTTGTATATATATATATATACTGGTCATGTTGTAGATATATATTGGTCATGTTGTATATATATATTGGTCATGTTGTATATATATATTGGTCATGTTGTATATATATATTGGTCATGTTGCAGATATATATTTGTCATGTTGTATATATATATTGGTCATGTTGTATATATAGGTGTATTGGTCATGTTGTAGATATATATTGGTCATGTTGTATATATAGGTGTATTGGTCATGTTGTAGATATATATTGATCATGTTGTATATATAGGTGTATTGGTCATGTTGTAGATATATATTGGTCATGTTGTAGATATATATTGGTCATGTTGTATATATATATTGGTCATGTTGTATATATATATTGGTCATGTTGTAGATATATATTGGTCATGTTGTATATATATATTGGTCATGTTGTATATATATATTGGTCATGTTGTATATATATATTGGTCAAGTTGTAGATATATATTGATCATGTTGTAGATATATATTTGTCATGTTGTAGATATATATTGATCATGTTGTAGATATATATTTGTCATGTTGTATATATATTTTGATCATGTTGTATATATGTATTTGTCATGTTATAATTATATATATATGATGAGTAAGTATGTGTACATGTATGTTTCATTACCAGAATTTTGCAGCTCCTTTATTGTCAGCACATTATGTTTTCTGGATGCTAGACTTCGTTTATGTGCCTTCGTGCAGTCTGGACACATAAATATATAACACTCCTTACAGAAGTCGGTCGCCGTTTGGTCTTCCGGGCAGTCTTTACACAATATCTCGGACGAGCGTTTACGCACCTTGATGAAGTCAATTAGATTGCGTCTAGTGGTATCCTTTGCTAATCCAGCGATTCCAGCCCCTGGGAGCTGGTGGGTCTGCTTACAGAGAGGACAGTCTATTGATTGCTTCTTAACTAACTTCTTCAGGCACTGTTGGCAGAACGTATGTAGGCATGGTAAAATTCTCGGCACGTGAGCGTCTTCGTCAAATTCGTGCGTGCAGATGCTACAGACGAGAAATTCCTCCTTTACGTCTTCTGCTCGCAACATCGCTGAATTGTCGTCTATAGAGTTCTCTGGTATTACAAAGGTTCTGTTACAATCCGTCGATTTAGACGCTTCCTTTTTGAAATGTGGTAATGAGTCACGTTGCCTGTAATAATAATAATGACAATATAATAATAAATAATAATAATAATAAATAATAATAATATTAAAACTAAAATCTTGTTTATGTTATGCGTTATAATTTTAATCCACGTGCCTCCATTTGCATTGCTTGCTTTGTTAACCTGGCACCTTGTTTTATTCGGGAACTAGCAAGCGACATTATATCGCAAAACCCTTTTTACATATAAATAGCATTGCTACTACAAAGTCTTCCTCAATAATTCGAACGTTCGAATAATAAACACCCGTATACGTGTTTGGTTAAATATGTAACTGATACCATTGGTAACAATAAACATTGTTTTACGGTCTACAAACTCTCGTATATCAGTCAGCCACGCTCCTGAATTGACGATTGTTTATTATTGGAGTCTATAATAACAGCGTCATACTATCGCTTAGAGATACGTTAAATCTGATTAGTCTACACATAAATATGCACAGGCACAAATGTGAGATATAACGATACGTCTTTATGATAAATGATCTTGTTATTCTGTATATACGCGTTGTATTACGCGTGGATGTTGACACTATTCATGTTTATTTTAGTATCTAAGCAAACGTCGTACGTGACGCTTGTTTATTAGTTGAAACACCCAGTGGAAACATTGCATAGCATATACATAGGATCTTACATGGGTGGTGATTTCATACCATATGTTATGGCCTTGCTTATGATCACAACGAGTGTAGGATTCTTTTTATCACATTACCATAGAAACAACAACCATAAACTTGAAGACAAATACGGTTCTGTTTGCCGGTATATTTTTAGCCTTATCACATTAATGCATCCTTACGCCGTCGTAAATAGTCCCTGCTAATCAAACAACTTCACGCAACTAATCGACACACTATTTTTAATCACTGTATTCCACTAGTGCCCATTTCGCATTTGATTGATCTAATGAGTTGATTTTCAACAAATAAAGCATGAACGCAAACAACATGCATATTTCGAATGTGTATTGCAAGCTGTCAATGTCAAACCCGAGACCAATTAGAATTCTTCCAGGTGTTATTACACGTGTGGACATATAAGAACATATGTGATGACTGTACTACACTCAATACAATGACATTTATGTGATGAAATAGGAAATTACATTATGTAGATATTTACCTTTTCACCAATGTAGTGTCGCTTTAAACTAATATTCTACATGTTATATATGTCCGACTCAAAATAAAGTTTGGTATATCTTGTATATTTGATCTTGTATCTAATAACAATAATAATAATAATAATAATAATAATAAATATATTACTAATAATAAGACAATATATTATCTCGCCAGCAGTTATTTCAATCGACTTAAATGTATCCGTGTACATATTCACATTAATATTTTTGTATACGTTTGCACACGGTAATTAAACAACGTATGCATAATATATGGTAAGAAAAACACCGCCTTGAGTAAGATGTAAATAGATACAATTTAATTACCTCCAGAAATCCCTGCCTGTCGCACCGATAGCGTTATGTCTTTGTGAAATAGTCCGGCACCGTATCGCTTCTGTTCTTGACAAATCCATGGGGGTAATTTGGTTTGTTGTCCGCATAAATAGTTACTTATTATATATATGTATTAGTAAACGTGCACATTTATACATCAGTGAATGGCACCAGATCGAACATACACAGATTAGAACTCTTTTGTTATAATTTGTTTTGGTCATTTAAGATAAACATAAAGCATGTCCCATATTATACAATTTCAATTCTATCAACAGCTATTGCAGGCATAGGTCAAAATACTTTGCATTGTAAATGATAGCATATTGCTACACTTTTAGTTTTATACAATAGGACACCCGTATACGATTTCCGTTACAGATCTAACTGATACCATTGACTATTGTTTTCAATTCATTACTAGCAAAGCTATTGTTTTTGACAATATGTTCGATACGCAGTTTGTATGTACGTTCAATATGTTTACACTTTGTTTTTGGCTTAACGTAATAGGTGAACTCCCCGAACCATAATCCATTATGAGGTAGGACGTGTTCGGATTTGGGCGTTGCACCGACCCACACTCCACTATCAGACATAGTGGTTTTGCGCTACAATCTAGTCTCCCAAACCACACTCCACAATCAGGCAGGGCAGGGCTTGTGGTTTGGTGTTACAATCTAGTCTCCCCGGAACCACACTCCACAATCAGGCAGGGCAGGGCTTGTGGTTTGGTGTTACAATCTAGTCTCCCCGGAACCAAACTCCACAATCAGGCAGGGCAGGGCTTGTGGTTTGGTGTTACAATCTAGTCTGCCCGGAACCACACTCCACAATCAGGCAGGGCAGGGCTTGTGGTTTGGTGTTACAATCTAGTCTCCCCGGAACCACACTCCACAATCAGGCAGGGCAGGGCTTGTGGTTTGGTGTTACAATCTAGTCTCCCCGGAACCACACTCCACAATCAGGCAGGGCAGGGCTTGTGGTTTGGTGTTACAATCTAGTCTCCCCGGAACCACACTCCACAATCAGGCAGGGCAGGGCTTGTGGTTTGGTGTTACAATCTAGTCTCCCGGAACCACACTCCACAATCAGACAGGGCAGGGCTTGTGGTTTGGTGTTACAATCTAGTCTCCCCGGAACCACACTCCACAATCAGACAGGGCAGGGCTTGTGGTTTGGTGTTACAATCTAGTCTCCCCGGAACCACACTCCACAATCAGGCAGGGCAGGGCTTGTGGTTTGGTGTTACAATCTAGTCTCCCCGGAACCACACTCCACAATCAGACAGGGCAGGGCTTGTGGTTTGGTGTTACAATCTAGTCTCCCCGAACCACACTCCACAATCAGACAGGGCAGGGCTTGTGGTTTGGTGTTACAATCTAGTCTCCCCGGAACCACACTCCACAATCAGACAGGGCAGGGCTTGTGGTTTGGTGTTACAATCTAGTCTCCCCGGAACCACACTCCACAATCAGGCAGGGCAGGGCTTGTGGTTTGGTGTTACAATCTAGTCTCCCCGGAACCACACTCCACAATCAGGCAGGGCAGGGCTTGTGGTTTGGTGTTACAATCTAGTCTCCCCGGAACCACACTCCACAACCAGGCAGGGCAGGGCAGGGCAGGGCAGGCAGGGCAGGGCTTGTGGTTTGGTGTTACAATCTAGTCTCCCCGGAACCACACTCCACAATCAGGCAGGGCAGCGCTTGTGGTTTGGTGTTACAATCTAGTCTCCCCGGAACCACACTCCACAATCAGGCAGGGCAGGGCTTGTGGTTTGGTGTTACAATCTAGTCTCCCCGGAACCACACTCCACAATCAGGCAGGGCAGGGCTTGTGGTTTGGTGTTACAATCTAGTCTCCCCGGAACCACACTCCACAATCAGACAGGGCAGGGCAGGACTTGTGGTTTGGTGTTACAATCTAGTCTCCCCGGAACCACACTCCACAATCAGGCAGGGCAGGGCTTGTGGTTTGGTGTTACAATCTAGTCTCCCCGGAACCACACTCCACAATCAGACACGGCTTGTGGTTTGGTGTTACAATATAGTCTCCCCGGAACCACACTCCACAATCAGGCAGGTCAGGGCTTGTGGTTTGGTGTTACAATCTAGTCTCCCCGGAACCACACTCCACAATCAGGCAGGGCAGGGCTTGTGGTTTGGTGTTACAATCTAGTCTCCCCGGAACCACACTCCACAATCAGGCAGGGCAGGGCTTGTGGTTTGGTGTTACAATCTAGTCTCCCCGGAACCACACTCCACAATCAGGCAGGGCAGGGCTTGTGGTTTGGTGTTACAATCTAGTCTCCCCGGAACCACACTCCACAATCAGGCAGGGCAGGGCTTGTGGTTTGGTGTTACAATCTAGTCTCCCCGGAACCACACTCCACAATCAGGCAGGGCAGGGCTTGTGGTTTGGTGTTACAATCTAGTCTCCACGGAACCACACTCCACAATCAGGCAGGGCAGGGCTTGTGGTTTGGGTTACAATCTAGTCTCCCCGGAACCACACTCCACAATCAGACAGGGCAGGGCTTGTGGTTTGGTGTAACAATCTAGTCTCCCCGGAACCACACTCCACAATCAGGCAGGGCAGGGCTTGTGGTTTGGTGTTACAATCTAGTCTCCCCGGAACCACACTCCACAATCAGGCAGGGCAGGGCTTGTGGTTTGGTGTTACAATCTAGTCTCCCCGGAACCACACTCCACAATCAGGCAGGGCAGGGCTTGTGGTTTGGTGTTACAATCTAGTCTCACGGGAACCACACTCCACACCAGGCAGGGCAGGGCAGGGCAGGGCAGGGCAGGGCAGGGCTTGTGGTTTGGTGTTACAATCTAGTCTCCCCGGAACCACACTCCACAATCAGGCAGGGCAACGCTTGTGGTTTGGTGTTACAATCTAGTCTCCCCGGAACCACACTCCACAATCAGGCAGGGCAGGGCTTGTGGTTTGGTGTTACAATCTAGTCTCCCCGGAACCACACTCCACAATCAGGCAGGGCAGGGCTTGTGGTTTGGTGTTACAATCTAGTCTCCCCGGAACCACACTCCACAATCAGACAGGGCAGGGCTTGTGGTTTGGTGTTACAATCTAGTCTCCCCGGAACCACACTCCACAATCAGGCAGGGCAGGGCTTGTGGTTTGGTGTTACAATCTAGTCTCCCCGGAACCACACTCCACAATCAGATAGGGCAGGGCAGGGCTTGTGGTTTGGTGTTACAATCTAGTCTCCCCGGAACCACACTCCACAATCAGGCAGGGCAGGGCTTGTGGTTTGGTGTTACAATCTAGTCTCCCCGGAACCACACTCCACAATCAGGCAGGGCAGGGCTTGTGGATTGGTGTTACAATCTAGTCTCCCCGGAACCACACTCCACAATCAGACAGGGCAGGGCAGGGCTTGTGGTTTGGTGTTACAATATAGTCTCCCAGGAAGCACACTCCACAACCAGGCAGGGCAGGGCAGGGCTTGTGGTTTGGTGTTACAATCTAGTCTCACCGGAACCACACTCCACAATCAGGCAGGGCAGGGCTTGTGGTTTGGTGTTACAATCTAGTCTCCCCGGAACCACACTCCACAATCCGGCAGGGCAGGGCTTGTGGTTTGGTGTTACAATCTAGTCTCCCCGGAACCACACTCCACAATCAGGCAGGGCAGGGCTTGTGGTTTGGTGTTACAATCTAGTCTTCACGGAACCGCACTCCACATTCAGACAGGGATGGCTTGTGGTTTGGTGTTACAAGCTAGTCTCCCCGGAACCACACTCCACAATCAGACAGGGCAGGGCTTGTGGTTTGGTGTTACAATCTAGTCTCACCGGAACCACACTCCACAATCAGACAGGGCAGGGCTTGTGGTTTGGTGTAACAATCTAGTCTCCCCGGAACCACACTCCACAATCAGACAGGGCAGGGCTTGTGGTTTGGTGTAACAATCTAGTCACCCCTGAACCACACTCCACAATCAGACAGGGCATGGCTTGTGGTTTGGTGTTATAATCTAGTCTCCCCGGAACCACACTCCACAATCAGACAGGGCAGGGCTTGTGGTTTGGTGTTACAATCTAGTCTCCCCGGAACCACACTCCACAATCAGGCAGGGCAGGGCTTGTGGTTTGGCTTTACAATCTAGTCTCCCCGGAACCACACTCCACAATCAGACAGGGCAGGGCTTGTGGTTTGGTGTAACACTCTAGTCTCCCCGGAACCACACTCCACAATCAGGCAGGACAGGGCTTGTGGTTTGGTGTTACAATCTAGTCTCCCCGGAACCACACTCCACAATCAGGCAGGGCAGGGCTTGTGGTTTGGCTTTACAATCTAGTCTCCCCGGAACCACACTCCACAATCAGACAGGGCAGGGCTTGTGGTTTGGTGTTACAATCTAGTCTCCCGAACCACACTCCACAATCAGCAGGGCAGGGCTTGTGGTTTAGTGTTACAATCTAGTCTCCCCGGAACCACACTCCATAATCAGGCAGTGCAGGGCTTGTGGTTTGGGGTTACAATATAGTCTCCCCGGAACCACACTCCACAATCAGGCAGGGCAGGGCTTGTGGTTTGGTGTTACAATCTAGTCTCCCCGGAACCACACTCCACAACCAGGCAGGGCAGGGCAGCACAGGCAGGGCAGGGCAGGGCAGGGCTTGTGGTTTGGTGTTACAATCTAGTCTCCCCGGAACCACACTCCACAATCAGGCAGGGCAGCGCTTGTGGTTTGGTGTTACAATCTAGTCTCCCCGGAACCACACTCCACAATCCAGCAGGGCAGGGCTTGTGGTTTGGTGTTACAATCTAGTCTCCCCGGAACCACACTCCACAATCAGGCAGGGCAGGGCTTGTGGTTTGGTGTTACAATCTAGTCTCGCCGAACCACACTCCACAATCAGACAGGGCAGGGCTTGTGGTTTGGTGTAACAATCTAGTCTCCCCGGAACCACACTCCACAATCAGGCAGGGCAGGGCTTGTGGCTTGGTGTTACAATCTAGTCTCCCCGGAACCACACTCCACAATCAGACAGGGCAGGGCTTGTGGTTTGGTGTTACAATATAGTCTCCCCGGAACCACACTCCACAATCAGACAGGGCATGGCTTGTGGTTTGGTGTTATAATCTAGTCTCCCCGGAACCACACTCCACAATCAGACAGGGCAGGGCTTGTGGTTTGGTGTTACAATCTAGTCTCCCCGGAACCACACTCCACAATCAGGCAGGGCAGGGCTTGTGGTTTGGCTTTACAATCTAGTCTCCCCGGAACCACACTCAACAATCAGACAGGGCAGGGCTTGTAGTTTGGTGTTACAATCTAGTCTCCCGAACCACACTCCACAATCAGCAGGGCAGGGCTTGTGGTTTAGTGTTACAATCTAGTCTCCCCGGAACCACACTCCATAATCAGGCAGTGCAGGGCTTGTGGTTTGGTGTTACAATCTAGTCTCCCCGGAACCACACTCCACAATCAGACACGACTTGTGGTTTGGGGTTACAATATAGTCTCCCCGGAACCACACTCCACAATCAGGCAGGGCAGGGCTTGTGGTTTGGTGTTACAATCTAGTCTCCCCGGAACCACACTCCACAACCAGGCAGGGCAGGGCAGGGCAGGGCAGGGCAGGGCAGGGCAGGGCAGGGCAGGGCAGGGCAGGGCTTGTGGTTTGGTGTTACAATCTAGTCTCCCCGGAACCACACTCCACAATCAGGCAGGGCAGCGCTTGTGGTTTGGTGTTACAATCTAGTCTCCCCGGAACCACACTCCACAATCCAGCAGGGCAGGGCTTGTGGTTTGGTGTTACAATCTAGTCTCCCCGGAACCACACTCCATAATCAGGCAGGGCAGGGCTTGTGGTTTGGTGTTACAATCTAGTCTCGCCGAACCACACTCCACAATCAGACAGGGCAGGGCTTGTGGTTTGGTGTAACAATCTAGTCTCCCCGGAACCACACTCCACAATCAGACAGGGCAGGGCTTGTGGTTTGGTGTTACAATCTAGTCTCCCCGGAA
>CM026389.1:41695703-41748485 GCA_014843695.1 Archivesica marissinica | reverse complement strand
TTCTCTGTCATACATTGTCCCTATTACATATACGCTTCTCTGTCATACAGTAGCCCTATTACATATACGCTTCTCTGTTATACATTGTCCCTATACATAATCGCTTCTCTGTTATACATTGTCCCTATTACATATACGCTTCTCTTTTATACATTGTCCCTATTACATATACGCTTCTCTGTTATACATTGTCCCTATTACATATACGCTTCTCTGTCATACATTGTCCCTATTACATATACGCTTCTCTGTCATACAGTGGCCCTATTACATATACGCTTCTCTGTTATACATTGTCCCTATTACATATACGCTTCTCTGTCATACATTGTCCATATCACATATACGCTTCTCTGTCATACACTGTCCCTATTACATAAACTCTTCTCTTTCATACATTGTCCCTATTACATATACGCTTCTCTGTCATACATTGTCCCTATTACATATACGCTTCTCTGTCATACATTGTCCCTATTACATATACGCTTCTCTGTCATACATTGTCCCTATTCTGCTATACATTGTCCCTATTACATATACGCTTCTCTGTCATACATTGTCCCTATTACATATACGCTTCTCTGTCATACATTGTCCCTATTCTGATATACATTGTACCTATTACATACGCTTCTCTGTCATACATTGTCCATATTACATATACGCTTCTCTGTCATACATTGTCCCTATTACATATACGCTTCTCTGTCATACATTGTCCCTATTACATATACGCTTCTCTGTCATACATTGTCCCTATTACATATACGCTTCTCTGTCATACATTGTCCCTATTACATATACGCTTCTCTGTCATACATTGTCCCTATTACATATACGCTTCTCTGTCATACATTGTCCCTATTACATATACGCTTCTCTGTCATACATTGTCCCTATTACATATACGCTTCTCTGTCATACATTGTCCCTATTACATATACGCTTCTCTGTCATACATTGTCCCTATTCTGTTATACATTGTCCCTATTACATATACGCTTCTCTGTCATACATTGTCCCTATTACATATACGCTTCTCTGTCATACATTGTCCCTATTACATATACGCTTCTCTGTCATACATTGTCCCTATTACATATACGCTTCTCTGTCATACATTGTCCCTATTACATATACGCTTCTCTGTCATACATTGTCCCTATTACATATACGCTTCTCTGTCATACATTGTCCCTATTACATATACGCTTCTCTGTCATACATTGTCCCTATTACATATACGCTTCTCTGTCATACATTGTCCCTATTACATATACGCTTCTCTGTATACATTGTCCCTAATACATATACGCTTCTCTGTCATACATTGTCCATATTACATATACGCTTCTCTGTCATACATTGTCCCTATTACATATACGCTTCTCTGTCATACATTGTCCCTATTACATATACGCTTCTCTGTTATACATTGTCCCTATTACATATACGCTTCTCTGTCAACATTGCTGTCATACATTGTCCCTATTACATATACGCTTCTCTGTCATACATTGTCCCTATTACATATACGCTTCTCTGTCATACATTGTCCATATTACATATACGCTTCTCTGTCATACAGTGTCCCTATTACATATACGCTTCTCTGTCATACATTGTCCCTATTACATATACGCTTCTCTGTCATACATTGTCCCTATTACATATACGCTTCTCTGTCATACATTGTCCCTATTACATATACGCTTCTCTGTCATACATTGTCCCTATTACATATACGCTTCTCTGTCATACATTGTCCCTATTACATATACGCTTCTCTGTCATACATTGTCCCTATTCTGCTATACATTGTCCCTATTACATATACGCTTCTCTGTCATACATTGTCCCTATTACATATACGCTTCTCTGTCATACATTGTCCCTATTCTTATACATTGTCCCTATTACATATACGCTTCTCTGTCATACATTGTCCCTATTACATATACGCTTCTCTGTCATACATTGTCCCTATTACATATACGCTTCTCTGTCATACATTGTCCCATCTGTTATACATTGTCCTATTACATATACGCTTCTCTGTCATACATTGTCCCTATTACATATACGCTTCTCTGTCATACATTGTCCCTATTACATATACGCTTCTCTGTCATACATTGTCCCTATTACATATACGCTTCTCTGTTATACATTGTCCCTATTACATATACGCTTCTCTGTCATACATTGTCCCTATTCTGTTATACATTGTCCCTATTACATATACACTTCTCTGCCATATATTGTCCCTATTACATATACGCTTCTCTGTCATACAGTGTCCCTATTACATATACGCTTCTCTGTCATACATTGTCCCTATTACATATACGCTTCTCTGTTATACATTGTCCCTATTACATATACGCTTCTCTGTCATACATTGTCCATATTACATATACGCTTCTCTGTCATACATTGCATTACATATACGCTTCTCTGTCATACATTGTCCCTATTACATATACGCTTCTCTGTTATACATTGTCCCTATTACATATACGCTTCTCTGTCATACATTGTCCCTATTACATATACGCTTCTCTGTCATACATTGTCCCTATTACATATACGCTTCTCTGTCATACATTGTCCCTATTACATATACGCTTCTCTGTCATACATTGTCCCTATTACATATACGCTTCTCTGTCATACATTGTCCCTATTACATATACGCTTCTCTGTCATACATTGTCCCTATTACATATACGCTTCTCTGTCATACATTGTCCCTATTACATATACGCTTCTCTGTCATACATTGTCCCTATTACATATACGCTTCTCTGTCATACATTGTCCATATTACATATACGCTTCTCTGTCATACATTGTCCCTATTACATATACGCTTCTCTGTCATACATTGTCCCTATTACATATACGCTTCTCTGTCATACATTGTCCCTATTACATATACGCTTCTCTGTCATACATTGTCCCTATTCTGTTATACATTGTCCCTATTACATATACGCTTCTCTGTCATACATTGTCCCTATTACATATACGCTTCTCTGTCATACATTGTCCCTATTCTGTTATACATTGTCCCTATTACATATACGCTTCTCTGTCATACATTGTCCATATTACATATACGCTTCTCTGTCATACAGTGTCCCTATTACATATACGCTTCTCTGTCATACATTGTCCCTATTACATATACGCTTCTCTGTTATACATTGTCCCTATTACATATACGCTTCTCTGTCATACATTGTCCCTATTCTGTTATACATTGTCCCTATTACATATACACTTCTCTGCCATACATTGTCCCTATTCTGTTATACATTGTCCCTATTACATATACGCTTCTCTGTCATACATTGTCCCTATTCTGTTATACATTGTCCCTATTACATATACGCTTCTCTGTCATACATTGTCCATATTACATATACGCTTCTCTGTCATACAGTGTCCCTATTACATATACGCTTCTCTGTCATACATTGTCCCTATTACATATACGCTTCTCTGTTATACATTGTCCCTATTACATATACGCTTCTCTGTCATACATTGTCCCTATTCTGTTATACATTGTCCCTATTACATATACGCTTCTCTGTCATACATTGTCCCTATTCTGTTATACATTGTCCCTATTACATATACGCTTCTCTGTCATACATTGTCCCTATTCTGTTATACATTGTCCCTATTACATATACGCTTCTCTGTTATACATTGTCCCTATTACATATACGCTTCTCTGTCATACATTGTCCCTATTACATATACGCTTCTCTGTCATACATTGTCCCTATTACATATACGCTTCTCTGTCATACATTGTCCATATTACATATACGCTTCTCTGTCATACATTGTCCCTATTACATATACGCTTCTCTGTCATACATTGTCCCTATTACATATACGCTTCTCTGTCATACATTGTCCCTATTACATATACGCTTCTCTGTCATACATTGTCCCTATTACATATACGCTTCTCTGTCATACATTGTCCCTATTACATATACGCTTCTCTGTCATACATTGTCCCTATTACATATACGCTTCTCTGTCATACATTGTCCCTATTACATATACGCTTCTCTGTCATACATTGTCCCTATTACATATACGCTTCTCTGTCATACATTGTCCCTATTACATATACGCTTCTCTGTCATACATTGTCCCTATTACATATACGCTTCTCTGTCATACATTGTCCCTATTACATATACGCTTCTCTGTCATACATTGTCCCTATTACATATACGCTTCTCTGTCATACATTGTCCCTATTACATATACGCTTCTCTGTCATACATTGTCCCTATTACATATACGCTTCTCTGTCATACATTGTCCCTATTACATATACGCTTCTCTGTCATACATTGTCCCTATTACATATACGCTTCTCTGTCATACATTGTCCCTATTACATATACGCTTCTCTGTCATACATTGTCCCTATTACATATACGCTTCTCTGTTATACATTGTCCCTATTAAATATACGCTTCTCTGCCATACAGTGTCCCTATTACATATACGCGTCTCTGCCATACAGTGGCCCTATTACATATACGCTTCTCTGTCATACATTGTCCCTATTACATATACGCTTCTCTGTCATACAGTGTCCCTATTACATATACGCTTCTCTGTCATACATTGTCCCTATTACATATACGCTTCTCTGTCATACATTGTCCCTATTACATATACGCTTCTCTGTCATACATTGTCCTATTACATATACGCTTCTCTGTCATACATTGTCCCTATACATATACGCTTCTCTGCATACATTGTCCTATTACATATACGCTTCCTGCCATACATTGTCCTATAATACGCTCTCTGCCATACATGTCCTATTACATATACGCTTCTCTGCCATACATTGTCCCTATTACATATACGCTTCTCTGTCATACATTGTCCCTATTACATATACGCTTCTCTGTCATACATTGTCCCTATTACATATACGCTTCTCTGTCATACAGTATCCCTATTACATATACGCTTCTCTGTCATACAGTAGCCCTATTACATATACGCTTCTCTGTCATACATTGTCCCTATTACATATACGCTTCTCTGTCATACATTGTCCCTATTACATATACGCTTCTCTGTCATACAGTGGCCCTATTACATATACGCTTCTCTGTCATACATTGTCCCTATTACATATACGCTTCTCTGTCATACATTGTCCCTATTACATATACGCTTCTCTGTCATACATTGTCCCTATTACATATACGCTTCTCTGCCATACATTGTCCATATTACATATACGCTTCTCTGTCATACAGTGTCCCTATTACATATACGCGTCTCTGCCATACATTGTCCCTATTACATATACGCTTCTCTGTCATACAGTAGCCCTATTACATATACGCATCTCTGTCATACAGTAGCCCTATTACATATACGCTTCTCTGTCATACATTAGCCCTATTACATATACGCCTCTCTGTTATACATTGTCCCTATTACATATACCCTTCTCTGTCATACATTGTCCGTATTACATATACGCTTCTCTGTCATACATTGTCCTATAAGGTATTGTTAACGTGTGCTTACTAATTGAAGTTTTTAAATGTTTACTATAATTCTTAATCATTTTGGAGGATAATCTCAAAATATCCTAAGGCTATAATTCAAGGGCTGGGTGCAACACTACTGTAAGCCTTTCACTAAATATGTCGTATGTTGGTCATACCCCACCATTCCTTAATTGATTTATACCTTGTTTTATTTTAAATCTCCAATATATCCAAAACTCTTCTATTAATGTTTTGTAATCTGAGTTCATTAGAATACTTAAGAAATAATAAAATCTAACACGACTTACTTCAAATAATTTTAGACGAGAATCAAAGGAGTATTTTCTTCAAACGCGGTGCTACTCCGCTGCATTTGGCGTTCGAAATTTCCTCCCGCGTAAGGGGTGATGACGTTATTTTTTATGGAAAATATCAATCTAGTGCATAAATGAACAAAAGTTGTAACTGATCAATAATTTTATTTATTTTGTCAAATAAAACTGTACAGAATAGTAACTGAAACGTTACTTAACCCATTTCATTCTGGATACATTTAAAGGTTTTTGCAAACAACATAGATCCAGATCAGCCGCAGCGTGACGCTGAGTATTGATCAGGATCTATGTTGTTTGCTACATAGCTAAGTGTCTTAGCAAGATCATCTGAATAGCAAACAGCATAGAGTCTGATCAGACGGAACGTTCCGTGGTGGCTAATTTGGCTCTATCTTCTTTGCAAATACTGTTTGAACGGTATCCAGAATGAAATGGGTTAACATAAAAACAAGACGGACAAGAGATTATCTGATTCTAAAAATAGCTCACTTCCGCGAATTCCCACGGTAGTATTTACAAACATCAAGTGATTTTCATTCATAAAACTTTACACGCATTGTATAAATGGAATAGCCAAAACACGGTGCGCGCGCAGCATAGTTCAAGGTAGGTATATCGCAGAATAACCCGAGGTAGATTTTACTCTACAAGTATGTATGTTATTAGCTGGGTCGTGTTAGAATTACATTTAATTTCCAGATTCCCGGTCCTCTTTCCATTTCATACGTTGTTAATTTCAAAGATATCTGATCTGATTATGTGTGTTTTAAGTTTATTTATCGTCGTTACCGGTTGCCCATATGGGCGACGCCTACTGAAGAGATTAGTCATTTTAGATTTTTAGAGGATAATGCAATGATACAGACAGGTTCTATATCCTCTTGTTCTTTTACGTGCACGGTATAAAGCACCAACACGAGACCTCGGTTTAACGTCCCATCTGAAAGACTGTTAATTTTATTAGGGTCAGACTGGGAATCGAACCTGCGATCCCTGGATTGTGATCTGAATACAATCTGATATCAATTTCAATTACTTTGGATGTAAAAAATAGTCTATTGTGGATTTAGTTGCATTGCGCGTGAAATTGTACTATATTTTTATTTGGATGTTGTCTACGACAGCTATCTTCGATATCTAAGACTGAAAGTAACTCTTTCCTTCATATAGAGTTAGGTTAATATACTATTATATCTCCATACAAACCACCGCCATTTAGCTATCATGCAGTGGATAAGTAGTCGACATATCTACCCCACCACCATAGATATTACTGGGACTACATAGATATTTAGGTTAATATGCTATTATTTCTCCATACAAACCACCGCCATTTAGCTATCATGCAGTGGATAAGTAGTCGCCATATCTATCCCACATCCATAGATATTACTGGGACTACATAGATATTTAGGTTAATATACTATTATATCTCCATACAAACGACAGCCATTTAGCTATCATGCAGTGGGTAGGAAGTCGCCATATGTATCCCACCTCCATATATATTACTGGGACTACATAGAGATTTAGGTTAATATACTATTATATCTACATACAAACCACCGCCATTTAGCTATCATCCAGTGGATAAGTAGTCGCCATATCTATCCCACCACCATAGATAGTACTGGGACTACATGAGATTCTGGCCTTTATTATGAACATTGGTTTGGCTACTACATTGTCAATGTATGTCGTATTGTCAATGGCTTCAAGAGGTGCTTCTATGAGGGAAAGGGTTAATGAACATTGGTTTGGCTACTACATTGTCAATGTATGTCGTATTGTCAATGGCTTCAAGAGGTGTTTCTATGAGGGAAAGGGTTAATGAACATTGGTTTGGCTACTACATTGTCAATGTATGTCGTATTGGCAATGGCTTCAAGAGGTGCTTCTATGAGGGAAAGGGTTAATGAACATTGGTTTGGCTACTACATTGTCAATGTATGTCGTATTGGCAATGGCTTCAAGAGGTGCTTCTATGAGGGAAAGGGTTAATGAACATTGGTTTGGCTACTACATTGTCAATGTATGTCGTATTGGCAATGGCTTCAAGAGGTGCTTCTATGAGGGAAAGGGTTAAGTCTGATAGGTCACGTGACCCACCGTCTTCCTTTGGTAGTTTACAATGGGAGTGTATATTGTGCTGTGAATTTCGTATGAGAATACTATATTATTTAAGTCATTAAACAAGGCTATTATGTTAGTTCTCTCATATGGCGAATATACATTTGATATTCGATAAATCTTGTTTTCATCGATTTGCAAGCTGGATGACTGAACACGACCGTCGTTATTCTTGAAGTAATCTTCAATATGAATTGCAAGATTGGATTTAAATAATACTGCAACTCCCTTCGATGCGCTGTTAGCCATTATTCCATAACGAGTTCCCTCCTCATTGATTGCACCATTGTTTGGCCTCAAGATTGCTGTTACAACGTGTTTCTTGTACGAAATTGATATCAAACATTTTGTCTCTTAACAAGTTAAAAATAAAATCCCTTTTCTTTGCTTTTCTTAAACCATTTACATGACAAATTTTAAAATTCATAGTCGTGTTGAAACATAATTGTGTGCGTATTAACCTTTACGGTCCGCTGATGTGGGCGTTGATGAACTACTGATTCTGACCCGTGTTCTACTGACGCAATGAATACCCAACTGAAGCTCGTCGGACTCTCCATCAAAATGAATATCGGTGAAGAGTTCGTACAACTCTTCCGCTCCATTGTCAGAGACATGTTTTACCGACTGATCTCGGTCATCATACAAAGATTTGTTGATGTTCACATACTCCAGAAATATCATCATTATTCTGAACATGGCGCATTATCTGTCACATTGTCACGATATCTCTATTCACATCCTCTGCGTCATTGTTAATGACTTCTACCAGTGTACTTTTGCCAAACCTGGGAATGATGCTCCTGAACGCAACATGTAATTTCGGACACCTTTGGGTCACTGTTTGCATAGCAATGTTTGCGGGGTTAATGACTTCTACTAGAGTACGTTTGCCAAACCTGGGAATGATGCTCCTGAACGCAACATGTAATTTCGGACACTTTTGGGTCACTGTTTGCATATCAATGTTTGCGGTGTTAATAACTTGTGCATGCCATACTCTATTACTAATGGTTTTTATTGTATGTAAAAAGTAAAAGTAAAGTGTTTGCTTATTATAGTGTCACCACTATTTAAAGGGCCAGCCATTTCTGCGCTAGGCAATCGGTAACCATTATTTAACTAACTGGCGGCTCACCAACCGGCCATATCAGAACGAACCCCTAAAGAGGTTCTAACCTTGGACCTCCCGCTCCGTAGGCGGACGCCTGTATGTATTTATGTCCCGAGTTGATCTTTTCTCAGATTGTTGAGGGCATTGTTATATGCGTATTTTGAATTAATTCGTCATTGAGGGGCAATCTATGTGCACAGGTGGTGATTTTCATGCACCTCGACCCATTTTCTATTGTTGTACCCTTTATGGACCCTCTTGTAACGCGTCACGCGACTACGTCTCCATATCTCGAGAGGCATTTAACCAATTTCATACGTCCGCTATTTCTTACGTGGCATCTTTTACTGATATATTTGCAATAATGTTTTCTACATCTGTAATGCTGACAAACCGGTTTTGAATGCGTAGATCACTTATTATGAGCTCGTTTGTGACCTCTGAACTTGCCGGGATCACAATACATTTCTTTTCCTTTAGCTGTATCTATTTGATCTATTTAGAGTGAATGGCTTCCTTCAATGCAGATAAAACATCATTATGACTCAGTCTATGCATGCATTGTGTAGTACATTGAACAGATATGGGCCTTGATAAGAGGGCCGCCATATTGGAACAAAGATTAGAACACAGAGAAGCAGAAATAAGTGACTTTCCTCGTAATCCAACAAGAAACATAGTCTTTAACACCGAGACCATTACTTGAGCCGCATTGAGTTTCTGATAATATCAACGTCATTTATCTAGAAGTAAAAAAAAGTGAAACATCGACAGACTGGAACCCAGGCTAGCGTTCTAGATATGCTGTCGTCATATCATGATCAACTATTATTATGTGTATTTCTTATATGTTACACATACTGCGTGTGTGGACTGGTCATACACATCGATGGCAGCACTGCTTGTGTGGACTGGTCATACATATCGTAGGCAGCACTGCGTGTGTGGACTGGTCATACATATCGTAGGCAGCACTACGTGTGTGGACTGGTCGTACACATCGTAGGCAGCACTGCGTGTGTGGACTGATCGTACACATCGTAGGCAGCACTGCGTGTGTGGACTGGTCGTACACATCGTAGGCAGCACTGCGTGTGTGGACTGGTCGTACACATCGTAGGCAGCACTGCGTGTGTGGACTGATCGTACACATCGTAGGCAGCACTGTGAATGTGGACTGGCCATACACATCATAGGCAGCACTGTGTGTGTGGACTGGCCATACACATCGTAGGCAGTACTGCGTGTGTGGACTGGCCATACATATCGTTGGCAGCAATGCATGTGTGGACTGCTCGTACACATCGTAGGCAGCACTGCATGTGGGGACTGCTCGTACACATCGGAGGCAGCACTGCATGTGGGGACTGCTCGTACGCATCGTAGGCAGCACTGCGTGTGTGGACTGGTCGTACAATCTGTTGTCAGCAGTGTGTCCATCATACTCCATGTTTTATCTTAAATCTTAATATGGATCTCGACTTAGTCCATTTAATGACACATGGTGAATGATGCTTTATTGTATTGATTATAATGTCTTTCTCTATTGCTATACACATGATGTATTTATTATAAATAAAGTTTCAATTGAATTGAATTGTCGTAACGATACGCGACACAAACATGTGTTTGCGAGTATCCAGGGATCGCAGGTTCGATCCCCCGTCTGACCCTAATATAATTAACAGTCTTTCAGATAGGAATTTAAACCGAGGTCTCGTGTCTGTGCGTTACACCGTGCACGTAAAAGAACCAGATGAGACTCTGGATGGGTCTCTGTCTGTATCTCTGTCACTATCCTCCACAATCTTAAATGACTAATCTCTTCAGGAGGCGTCGCTCATATGGGTAACCGGTAGCGATGATAAATAAACGTAAAACACAATGTGTGAGTGTTTGGCAATGTGATGTGTCGAGACTGTTCGTCAGTTCTTCGCTAGACTTAGATCGTTCCGCATGCAATTTCGCTATTCAAATTCGATTTGTTTCGGGAATGAGATCTATGAACGGGCTACATATTGACATAAAGTGATGTATGCTGATGAAAAGAAACAATATATATACTACTTATGATTGCTTTCCTCATGCTACATGATAAACTCATTTGTAACTGTTCTAACTAGCTATGATATATGCAGTGTATATTTTGAGGCCCGTAGTATAACTTTATGGGGGTTTATAATATAGATACACCATATTGATGTTAACAATTAATTGATTATGATAACTTTGTCAGGGCCTCAATTTGTTACTAGTATTGGCAGGTAATATATCAATACAACCCATGCATTGCTGTAAGTTCACCTGCCAGCCATTGGATATTACTGTTAGAATTTCTATAGAAAATTCAGACATCGATGTGGACTCGGCGCGGCTCTCTGGACGTAATCACAGCAAGAACAAAGTCTTAATAGTATTTAATTACATCTAAGAGCCGATATTATAACCAACACAGAAACGCTAGTTTCAATAGTAACCAACCAGGCTCTCTCTCTCTGCCAAAGCTGTCCGATATGGTTTTATAGACAATTGTGAGGAGAGCTATAAGCTCTGCCCACAATTCTTTTAACTAATCAAATATATTTAGCTTTTCAATTGTTAGTTTAAACATATTTTATTCAGAAAATAGCATATAAGAATAAAGTGTTACAAGAGAAATAATTTGGATTGGAAAACAAGCATATTAAAATGCTTATACAAATTCCTTTCCTTTTCAATTGTTGACAATTTGGCATGGAATATCAAATAGACTTGATCACACGATCATGCGTTTCCATGACCCTGTGACCCCGTCCGTGTCTACTGCCAGAGAGAGTGCAACACCTCTGCAAACCATGCATTAATTCCGGCTTGCACCAGTCAATTCATTGTGTGTACGCTGCTTAGTAAGCACTCTATCACCACATGTCTGGTGAAATCCCATATGATGATCCAAACAATGGAATTCCAACATCCATGTTATCAAGTGCAGACATGTATATCAGATGTCCCCAACAAAGGACACACACACTGAAAAGACTGTTGTCCTATAATATAATCATACATGTTTAAATAATTAAATTAAGAGAGTCATCAAAACATAAGGTAATTAATCACTACACATGTATATAGGCGTAAGGCAAAAGGTAACTATGTTACAATCGTAATGCGAAACGGAATTCAGGTGGAACAGTTATTTATGTATGTAATGAGATTAAAGAAGGAATTTTTTTCAATATTGACTCGGATGTGTTCTTAGCAGCTGTTTATATCTGGAATGAAGATTCGCCTATTACCAATGTAATTGACGTTGACCTGTTTGATTGCTTACAAAATGATATATATTACTATGAAGCTAAAGGTAGACTACTGGTCGCTGGTGATTGTAACGCGAGGACATCATGTAAACAAGACTCCATTTTATATGATAGACTAGTTCCACAACTAGATGACGTGGACTACTGCGTCGATACATTGTTGCCAAGAATATATATGGACACTGTGAGTAATTCACACGGTAACCGATTAATTGACATGTATAAAGCAACATCTCTTAGAATTGCAAATGGTCGTCTAGGAAATGACTTTGGTAAAGGATCGTACACGTGCTTCAACAGGAGCGGATCAAGCGTAATAGACTATTTGTTATTAAGTGAGAACAGTTTTAATAGTATTTTAGACTTCAGTATTCAGGAGTTTAATAATGTCAGTGATCATGCTCCACTTAGTTTTAATATTAAATGCCATTCCACTATTGAACATTGTGAAACCCCTTGTAATGTGCAGTTTATTAAGTGGAATATTGAAGACAAAGATACCTTTAGAGCAGCACTGATAGAACATTTGATTAACTTCGATACCATAGTTAACATCGAAGGAAGCGACGAGATAGCTGTTAACAGCATGGTGAATTCGTTCACCAGTATTATTAGAGACATTGCCGATCCATTATTTGTAAAGTATGTACGTAAAAATAGTTCATATGTGCGATCAAATATAGATGATAGTAATAATTGGTTTGATTTATAGTGCAGACACGCAAAACGTCTATATAAGGACGCATTATTTCAATTTAATCAAACACAATCTGATGCTGATAGAGTGGAGCTATGCCATTATAAATATGTATACAAACGGGTTATAAGACTAAGACATAAAAGCAGAGCATTTAAATTTAAACAAACCAGATATTTTGAAAACCTTAAAAAATGTAAACCTCGAGATTTGTGGAGGTATTTTAAAAGTAATAATACAGTAAACAGTTATAATATACCTTTGGTGATTTTAAAATGTATTTTGAAGAAATGTTTTCTAATGTTAATCATAATTTAAATGATGATGCGGAAAGCTTCAATGATACACATAATTTTGACAATATCGACCCAGTTTACGAAGAATTAGATGCTAAAATTTCATATAGTGAAATTTGTAACGCAATAAAAAAATTAAGTAGAAATAAGGCATCTGGGGAAGATAAGTTGCTAAACGAGTATTTTCTTGAGGCTAGTGATATTCTAGCTGGATATATTACTGTAATGTGTAATAAAAGTTTAGACACTGGAATATTCCCAGAGGTACGGACAAAAGGTATCATTATCCCTTTACATAAAACGGGAGATACACATGATGTAAACAATAATAGAGGTATTACGCTGTTAAGTAACCTAGGTAAATTGTTTACAAGTCTCTTAAATGATCGTCTTACAAAATGGAGTGAAGAAAATAATATAATTTCAGATGCTCAATTTGGTTTTAGAAAAGGCAGGTCCACTATAGACGCTGTATTTATACTCCATTCATTGATACACAAATTTATTAACGAAAACAAAGAGTATTGGATGAATTTATGCAGGAATGGCGAATTACTATAAATTACATGGAAGTGCTAACATTGTATAAATGTGTTAAGGATACATTAGATATAGAATTCTATTTGAATAACATAGTGTCTGCGTATTGCACTTACAAGAATAAGAATATCTGCACATAATCTTACAATTCAAACTGGTAGATATGGAAGAGATAGAATTGATATAAATCTAAGATATTGTCAAATTTGTTCTACAAACGAAATAGAAGACGAATTTCATTTTGTATTTAAGTGTTGGCCATATGAATTTTTTAGACGAACTTATATTAAACGGTATTATAGAGTAAACCCAAGTATGTTTAAATTTACTCAGTTGTTTTCCAGTAAAAACAAATCAGAATTATATATGTTAAGATAATTTATACCAGAAGCTCTTGAGATACGTGTCCTTAGATCATAAACGGTTCCTGGAGGTCTTTAAAACTGATATTACTATTTCTTATACAATTATATTGAATGTTTATCTTTGCTTAGATCAATATATAATTATGAGGTCACAATTGTAGAATTCGTTGAACAATACTTTATATATGATAGCCCATACTGAGAATAGTATTGGTGTAACAGTCAGATGGAGTCTGTTCCGAGGAGAGTGTCACGGGTGTAGCGGGAGCCTCGTAGGTAGGGATCGACCCACTGGACCGGCTACACTCTGTGATACACTTTTTGGAAGTAGGTTTCAGTTTGGTGTGTTCCACCTAACGCCGTATCCTAGTGTGGAATATGCATTGCATACTGTTCTGTATATTGATTGATCTGAACAATCGACTAAAATAATTATACAGATACAGTTTTTCAATATGTTGTCCATTTTAAAATACATCAGGTTTATTTTTCAGTTTTTTTGTAAATATTACTTATTGATATGTTGTACTGAAATACAGTATATCACATATATAGATGTCACTGTAATTAGGATTGCATTTAGTAATGTTTTAAGATTTCGAGTAGGTAAAATTATATAATATAGTTCATCCCTATAGTAATATGGTATGCCAATAATTATCACCGACATTTGTTGTCATAATTTTATACTTATGTTGTAGAATGTAATATTGCTTTGTCACTAAAACTGTATAGTTTATGTGAATAAAATATGTTCGTTCGTTCCTATTGAAACTGGACGCTGGACAAATGTTCCTTATAACGAACGTAAGTGCCCATCATGCATGAATGATTTGGGCGACGAAGTTCATAACTTGTTTGTTTGTAAACGTTTTATTGAAAAAAGGTTTCATAAGTACCCAAATATTACTATAAGTACCCAAATGTTATCAAATATAACCAACTGATGAATAGTTAAAACTATGCATTATTAAAGCAGCATTACACATGTTTTGGGTAAAATATAAATACTAATATGTGTGTGTTTACAAAAATCGAAGTAGTCGCTCAATAAATATAAACCGTCGTATAGGCGAATTTGTTTATCAACACACGAAATGTAATCACGCACAGCGCGCATGCGTGAAAGAGGTATGAATCAACATCTCAAGTAATTTAATTAAAAAAGACAACGTGGGTCAAATGGGGACGATGCATTCGAATGTAAACAAGTGCGGACGATGCGTTCTGGTTGTAAACAGATACGTGACCGATCGACTCGGAAAGTCCTACTTTCGGTTTCGAGTTTGTTTTATCGCCAAAAAAACACTGTTTACCAAATGAACATAAGCATACAAAGTATAATGTTAGAATGTGTAGCAGCATTGCTACCCACACGTAAAATTTGTCAAATATCTTTTATTTCATACGATGTAATGCTGCTTTAAGACACCTAAGTATTATTTTAACTTACGTAATGAAATCCCAGAGCTGAACACCAAACATTATCCGGAACATACACAACCAATTTAATATTACATATACACATACGGACTACATATTTACTACTGATTCAGTTATCAATGCCATTCCGCTGTGGCGATGCACAATTTCGTGAATGAAAAACGTGTACGTAAAAATATCAGGATATCCATATAACTTTGAATCATTTTTTTTTAAATTTTGAGGCCCCTTTTCGAGTAACCTCGTTTATTTATTCCTTGTATGTACATAAAAAGCATTTACACAATTTTACAACATAAATCATCTAATAAGAATGTTGCCTTCCATATATACATGTATACACAAAGGAGTTATTTATGGATAAGTATCCCTAGTTTGAAAAATAAATTTTAAAGCAAAAAGAGAAGGAAAAAAAGCAAGAAAGAAAATACAAATAGAGGAATTAATTGATTATATAAACGCTACCCACTTGGAGTTGTATTTTTCTAATGTGTCTGTTCGTAACGCAATCTCCCGTTCTAAATTAATTCTAATATTTAGATAACTTTTAAAGCACTCAAAACGTGGCAATTCTTTTCTACACTTCATTCTATATATAAGATTTATATAGAATAATTACGAAATTAATTGTATTGTTTATTACTGAGTTGTTTATTTTACCAAAACAAATTACTTCATATCCACATCAATATTTTTTGTTTTTAGAAATGTGCTTAGTTGTTTCCACATGTGTTGTACACATGGGCATTCCCAAAACAAATGTTCAATATTTTCGACATTCATATTACAGAAATCACAAAGACTTGTCGAAACTATTTTGCATTTTAATAAATGTGTATTAGTCGGTAGAATATGTTTCAAGAATCTGTATTGAAACCTTCTTAACTTCGTATCTATTGTCGCAAAATACAAAACTGAGTAAATACGTTTCCATTGAAAATCTTATTGACCTAGTATGATATTCCATATATTTTCTGATTTGGTTCCTTCAATCTCTGAATTATCCATTTGTGTTTTATATAGTAGTTGATTGGGACCTGTTGAGGTTTATAGTTTGTCAATTAACGTTTCTGTTCTTGTTTCTGCAAGTCGTTGGTTCATTTTATTTACGTATGATTGTGGTATATTGATTTTTAGTTTATGATTTTTTTTAGTTTATGATAGGTTAAGAAATCCTTTTCATTTAAATTAAATAACTCTATCATGTCTGCAAATGTTGAATATTTACCATTCCTAAAATCAAATAATTGATCTACACATTTTATTCCCTTATTGAACCAATCCCTATAGAAGACAGTGTTTCCCTCCTTTAATTTCAGAGTTATTCCAGATAACTGTGAATCTTAATTATATAGTTTACCTGCCAAACTGCTTTGTTATCAATACCGCATAGTGACAATTATATTATATTTCGTCTTTTACGCCTGCATCAACACCATTTCGGGCTATATCGCCGACGGGCAGTTTTACTTAACAACACATTTCCTGGGCAGGCTCCAGCGGTTAACCAGTACTTGGGTGCACCAACCTCCGTAAGAAACTGCCAACTTTTTCATATAAATGAGACACGGCCTAAGCGGGGCTCGAACCCGTGACCATCAGTGATGATAGGTTACAGTGGTATACAAGTCAGCGATCTTAACCACTCGACCACGAGGGCGGACCCTCATCATATCATGAGTGATAATACCAAGTTCGTTCTGTTTCATTTTAGAATTTCGTTCGACATCATTTTAGAATTTCGAGAATTTCGTTCTGCATCATTTTGGAATTTCGTTGTTCATCATTTTAGAATTAACATGCTGTTTTGAAATTGAATACATTATTTTCTCTGTCCCCGTTGTGTTACCCGCTTATATATATATATATATTATAGAGGATATTTGTTTGTTTTGAGTGAATATGGAATATATCTCACTGAGAAGTGAGAACATTTCAAATATTTTCGCACTTCGAGGTGCGATATATTCCATATTCACTCAAAACAAACAAATTTTCTTTTTATTTTATGCTAATTGGTGAAAAACCAACACAAAATGAAAAATTAAAATAGCTAGCCGCCGTGTTTTTGCGCGGATGAATACATTGACGACTATACGTCGTGAGTCGATACACATATCTGCCGCCATCTTGAATTTAAAGTTGAATCCAGGAAAAATACATGAAAACATTTAGTTGATTTATTGTTACAATTTGCAGTGACACAATTCAAGACATTGTCGCTTTTGATTTGTTTCATAACAAAAACACTAATACAGGTAAATAGTGTCATTGAAGCCAGGTAAACGGTGAACATTAAATGACACGTGTGACACGGTGAAGAATAGTATATTGGGAAGGGAGATAATAAAAAAGTAGTCCGGCAAAATATATTGAGTGATATGTAGTGAGCGATATGGATTATATATCACTGATAGAACACGGTATTTCATCAATTAGCATAACATAAATTTGCATATTTATTATGTCTGTTGTTACAATGTAACCATGGCAACTAAAAGGTTGTTGTTGTTGTAATAAATAAATTTATATATACCATGTCATGCAAAAATAAAAAATATTTGATTAATGTTTGTATGTACATCAAAGAAGCTATGTCAGTACGTAGTAATACCCTGTCAATTACTACTGTTTCTTAAATGTATTGTATTTGTTTATATATGTATATATGTAACATGTTTTGTGATGTCTTTGTCATATTTCTATCCGATTGTAAATGGCCAAAGGCAATATAGTTGTTGATTATGCCAATACATTTGAAACTTGAAACTTGACAAACAGTTACTACAGCTTTCAGAAAACGCCATACTATGTGTAATTTATTTACCACCTGGCAACTCTCGTTTTTCAAACGACATCGATATTAATAGTTTTGAAACTGAGAGTATGTCTATTTGCAGTTTAAATAAATATGTGTTTCTTGCAGTCGCAGAATTGTCTGCTTTTATACCATCAAATTCATTCTTAAATGATTTATTTAGCATAGATGATGAATCATTGTACCCATTTTGATAAATTTAACATTCTTGAGAATCTAGCAAACCCATTAAATAGAAAATCAAAAGATAAGAAAACTAATCCAAACGGCTTAATGTTAATTGAATTGAGTAGAAATAATAATTTGTTTATTGTTAATTGTCGGTTTGGTGCAAATACACTTGGGGATTTTACTTCTCGAGACAAATCAGTTATTGACTATCTTTGCTAAACCGTGATAAGCGCAGTGGTTAGCCCGCTCGCTTCTCACCAATGCAACCCGGGTTCGATCCTCGGACCGGGAAGTATGTGATATGGTACGACGGTTGCAAGTTGGGCTGCAATGCAACAATGCAACAGTTAATTCATAAATACAAAATTGTTTTTCATTAGAATTTATTGCTTAATAATTATCTGTTCATGATAGTCAGGAAATAGGTATAATTCAAAAGTGTATCTAACCGAGTAGGAATACGAAACGCATTAGATGGTATGGTGGTCGCCAGATCAGACAGGTGGGTTTTCTCCGGTTACTCCGGTTTCCTCACACACGAATAACCACATTTACGCTTTCATCTGCGTGTGTGTGTGTTTACGTTTATTTATCGTCGCTACCGGTTGCCCATATGAAGAGATTAGTAATTTTAGATTTTGGAGGATAGTGCATGATACAGACAGAGACCCATTCCAGTCTCCTCTGGTTCTTTTACTTGCACGGTGTAAAGCACCGACACGAGACCTCGGTTTAACGTCCAATCTGAAAGACTGTTAATTTTATTAGGGTCAGACGGGGGATCGAACCTGCGATCCCTGGATTACCAGTCCAGCGTGTTACCACTGGACTACAGACCCGTCTGTGCTTTCATCTGCTCACACGAGAGTGACTAATATAAGTTGTTAAACTTGCTTCGCAATCGTTGAAAAATAAATAAAGAATAAAAACAAACCGTTGTAATCCATAACGAATACGTATGAAAGTATACTTAATTATACTAAATTTTAATCACTTAGACACATACTATGTTAATTATAAAAGCCTGATCAATATACACTCTTGCCGCCTTGTAATAATTAGATAAAACCCAATTATCGTTCACAAACAGGAAACAATTTCTACAAAAGTTATAGCCGTACTCCATGACCTTGGGAATAATAACATTACACGTTTGTTTTCCGTTTATTTGTCTGACCCTAATAAAATTAACAGTCTTTCAGATGGGACGTTAAACCGACGTCTCGTGTCGGTGCTTTACAGCGTGCTCGTAAAAGAACAGAGGAGATTCTGGAATTGGTCTCTGTCTGTATCATGCACTATTCTCCAAAAAATCTAAATTGACTAATCTCAGGAGGCGTCGCTCATATGGGCAACTGGTAGCGACGATAAATAAACGTAAATAAATAATAGTTCAAAACCAAGATGCAAACGGACTCCGCCGGGGATGGGGGTATGTAAACGTTGCAATATTCACAATGTCACTTATTGTCTATTGATATGAGAATACATATCCTAATGTAATACACTTCCTGTAGTCTTTATTTCTTTATTTATATAGTGTTTGTTTATTATAGTGTCACCCCTATTTAAAGGGTCAGCCATTTCTGACTTAAACAACATCAATACTTCCCGAATCCTATGCTTGTATGCCATGCGCCAGGCTTGTAGGCAATCGGTAACCATTATTTAACTAGCTGGCAGCTCACCAACCGGCCATATCAGAACGGACCCCTAACGAGATTCGAACCTCCGTCCTTATATATATAACTGTTATTAATAGTTTGATTGCGATTACAACTGCTACACAGCTTATCTAATTAACAGATAGAACATGGTGTTGAGGGCGCCATGCAAATATGCATCCGTCAGACCTGAAGCAAGACATGGACCGAAGAGAAGGCAACTCTATGGACTGGTCAGTCAGACCTGAAGTAAGATATGGACCGAAGAGCAAATATATGGACTGGTCAGTCAGATTTGAAGTAAGATATGGACCGAAGAGCAAATATATGGACTGGTCAGTCAGAGTTGAAGTAAGATATGGACCGAAGAGAAGGCAAATATATGGAGTGGACAGTCAGACCTGAAGTAAGATATGGACCGTCGCGCGTCAGGTGCGAACTACAAGGAGTTTGCGCCAAGCTGCAGCGGTTTCGGGTGTGCCCTTAGGCAAGACATTTAAATTCCACATTGCATCTTCTCTCTCCCTCATGGCGATGTATTTCATCAGGAATGAAGTCTCGTGAGTGATCAATATAATTTTGAACTTGTTTAGCAATCAAGCTAAAATAAATTTGTGTAAACTATAATTATATAGAAACGCAAGCAACACCTTTATATACATGACCGGCGTAATAACAATGTCAATATATAAAAGTATGAACTTTATTTCCGAAACAAACTTTAGCAACTTATATTAATCACTCTCGTTGGCGCTGATGAAGGCGTAATGCGGTTATAAACGTGGGAGGAAACCACCGTAGAAAACTCACCTGTGTGTGTGTGTTTACGTTTATTTATCGTCGCTACCGGTTGCCCATATGAGCGACGCCTACTGAAGAGATTAGTTAATTTTAGATTTTGGAGGATAGTGCAATTATACAGACAGAGAACCATTCCAGAGTCTCCTCTGGTTCTTTTATGTGCACGGTGTAAAAAGCACCAACACGAGACATCGGTTTAACGTCCCATCTGAAATACTGTTAATTGTATTAGGATCAGACGAGGGATCGAACCTGCGATCCCTGGATTACCAGTCCAGCGTGTTACCACTGGACTACATATCCGTCTGTAATTCACCTGTGTGACATGGCGACCACCGTACCATCTCACATACTTTCCGGGTCGAGGATCTAGCACGGTTTGCATCGGTGAGAAGCGAGCGTTCTAACCACTGCGCTAATCGGACATACTATTATGTATGTAAATATATAGAGGTAACAGTTGGTCACTGTCAATAGACGGAGCATGCTCTTTATGGAATGAGATACATCGGTGAGTTACTGCCCCTGAATACTCACTAAAAGTAGGTAGGTCCTATTAAGTGTTTTCCTCTGGTTTTATCAATTATTTCCTTTGCATAACATGCTAGCAATTTCCATCTACTGATGATAATACGCTTGTTTATGGTCGCCACCGCAATACAGCATTTGGGCGACCGAATGTTTCTAAGTAGGTTAGTCGTCTTCTAAGTAGGTTAATCCTCTACGGTGCTTATTGTTGATTCTAAGATGATTCTTCTTTCTTCTTTTTTCTACGCTGGTTCTTCTATGATGATTTCTTCTACGATGATTCTTTTTCTGTGGAGCTTACGAAGACATCCTCAGGTGGCTCCTTCTTTCCGTGCCAGGGTGACAAGGCCTGGTCTGTACATGGTCCTTTGGAGGGCCACCCTCCTCACTGTTGGTCACCCCTCAGCAGCATTTATACGGATCTGGCAGTTAGACATCTGGTCGTCGATTGTCACTCAGGGGAGCGTGGATGTCACGACCGTTGCCGCTCCCTCAGGTCCGCTGTCTCGTCTATCCGCCGGAGAAGTAGAAGAAGGAAGAGAAAGATCGAAAAAGCCAGCGAAGATATAGTGTGCTATTTTAAACACTATCTAGAAGAGGTGGTGGATCTGTCCTGATGTGTCATAGCCGTGGATTCACATGCTGGCGAGCTTCCCCCTTCGTAAGATCGACGACCAGAAGAACCCAGAATCCTACGCTGCTGCTGCCGCGTGTGCACCGGTCACGACTTGCACGTCGTGAGGAGATCGACCGTGTTTCCATCTACTTTCGCATCTTATGGTTATTAAATGACTATATCCCGACAGATATCCTACAGTATAAGCAATGGGGTACTTATTTGTAAGAATTTGTTATTTATTAATCAACACTATTTTGATAACATCACATATATCATACCGCAACATCTGGTTACAGGGAACAGCAATAAAAACAAAGGATTCCAACTAAAATGACATATTTACATTTCGGGATAAATCGGACTTTATCTGACAAGGGAGGTAATAGAAACACCAACGATGTCTCTCATTTACAAACATCAAAAATCGCCCAACTATGTTTTGAAAGCATTTATTCTCTAATACAAAGGTATCAACATCCCGTGTACAGGTATTAACTAGATTAACCCGTTCAAGTTTCTTACTAATCTACACAACACTCGAAAGCTAAACTTGATTGATCTTAACATCGCTTAACAACAAACACCTGTTGCCGTCTGAAGGAGCTCTATACCGTTGTAGGGTGAGCTAGGGCGAGATAGGATGCACACCGCTACACTGTGTCTTTCTTCGTTGTACAGGAATTGTAAATCCACCACCTTCACAGCCACATTCTCAGTTCAAACCCAGATTTAACGTATTACACATGTAGTTCTGTACATCCCAGGGCTGTTACTTGAAGAAGTTAAATCTAATGAAGTCATAGCATCACCATGAACATATTGCACGAAGTGGCAATGTTTACAAACACCGGTTCATAGATGGACTGCGTATGGATCATAGGGCTGTTTCCTCATCCATGCGCGAGAGCAAGTAGTCCTGAAATAAATTCACAATAAGTCTCCTTAGGTGAACACACATGCCACAGATTCACAAAACTCACAATAAGAAATGTAAACAGTCTCTGGTTCTACAATAAAAGGTTGTAAAACAACAAATAAATTGCATATTAAAGACATAGTAAAAAGTAAAAACATACAGTCTGTTCATTTATATTTCCAATCTTTCATTTCTTCTGATACTACATCCAATGTGAAGATGTATTCAAATCAGCCTGAAACACACCAAAATTATTCACAATGTTATGTTTCAAATAGCCAGTGCTCAACTGTGAAACACGTCACTGTGTTTGCACACTGTATTCCTCCGCCAAACAATACAGTATACCAACCTTCAGTTTGCAATGGCCTGGATTCTTATACCACATCTTTTCTACAAATCAACTAGTCTGACGTCTTCTCAAAGTCACAACATTTCTCAAAAAAACACAAAATCTATACACTGCCTGTCATGAAAATGCATTTTTACCAAAAAGAAAAATTTACTATATTAGTTATTGGGACTACATCCTATTTACATATATATAACCTAAATCCATCACTTTCACAGCCTGCCAAAACGTAAACATATATAGACGGATCTGTAGTCCAGTGGTAACACACTGGACTGGTAATCCAGGGATCGCAGGTTCGATCCCTAATCTGACCCTAATAAAATTAACAGTCTTTCAGGCGGGACGTTAAACCGAGGTCTCGTGTCGGTGCTTTACACCGTGTACGTAAAAGAACCAGAGGAGACTCTGGAATGGGTCTCTGTCTGTATCATTGCACTATCCTCCACAAATCTAAGATGACTAATCTCTTCAGGAGGCGTCGCTCATATGGGTAACCGGTAGCGACGATAAATAAACGTGAAACGCACACGTAAATATAGCAAACTAGATCAAGTACCTTACTCGTGACGAACTGTTCATCCAAACATCACAGTATAAGTACCTAATGAGTCACATTGCTTGTTATTTATTACCTCCCTTAGCAGAAAAATCCGATTTGTCCCGAAATGTATATTGGTCCTATTAGTTGGAATCCTTTGTTTTTACTGTTGTTACCAAACAGGATGTTGCATATGATAAACGTGTGTTAAAGTCGTGTTAATTAATTGATAGAAACATGTGCATAGTAGCGTATTCATTGTATATACAGAATTTATTTCTGGATTTAATAATTATAAGATGAGAAAACGGACAGATAGCATGTGGTGCAAATGAAACCACGATGAAAACAGAGGAATGTACTTAATAAGGCCAATCTTCATTGAAGAGTATTCAATGATTTCATCCGTATGGTACTAAACAATTATTTACATGTAAGAACAGGAAATACTGTAAAGCTACACGTGGAGGCTAGGAGCCACATCCTGCAGAGCTGTCATACCCCGACATTCACTACTACATGTACATTATTATGTGCTTGTCTCTGAACAGACGGATCTGTAGTCCAGTGGTAACACGCTGGACTGGTAATCCAGGGATCGCAGGTTCGATCCCCCGTCTGACACTAATAAAATTAACAGTCTTTCAGATGGGACTTTAAACCGAGGTCTCGTGTCGGTGCTTTACACTGTGCACTTAAAAAACCCAGAGGAGATTCTAGAATGGGTCACTCTCTGTGTCATTGCACTATCCTCCAAAAATCTAAAATGACTAATCTCTTCAGGAGGCGTCGCTCAAATGGGCAACCGATAGCGACGATAAATAAACGTAAAAAACACAAAGTTTGTCTCTGAACAGTCCTTTGGACTAAGGTCGGCCGATCATTGACATACCGGTTTTCGGACCTCTACGGGTTGTCAGTAAATAATTTCAGTCATTCTCTTTCATAGCAGGGGAAGTAATATTACTAAGCAAAGTGATAGTTCTTGCAAAGTGATAGTTCTTGTAAAGTGATAGTTCTTGTAAAGTGATAGTTCTTGCAAAGTAATAGTTCTTGCAAAGTGACAGTTCTTGCAAAGTGATAGTTCTTGCAAAGTGATAGCTCTTGCAAAGTGATAGCACTTGCAAAGTGATAGTTCTTGTAAAGTGATAGCTCTTGCAAAGTGATAGTTCTTGCAAAGTGATAGCTCTTGCAAAGTGATAGCTCTTGCAAAGTGATAGTTCTTGTAAAGTGATAGCTCTTGCAAAGTGATAGTTCTTGCAAAGTGATAGTTCTTGCAAAGTGATAGATCTTGCAACCTGATAGTCTTGCAAAATGATAGTTCTTGCAATGTGAAAGGTCTTGCAACGTGATAGTTCTGGCAACGTGATAGTTCTTGCAAAGTGATAGTTCTTGCAAAGTGATAGCTCTTGCAAAGTGATAGTTCTTGCAACGTGATAGTTCTTGCAAAGTGATAGTTCTTGCAAAGTGATAGTTCTTGCAAAATGATAGTTCTTGCAATGTGAAAGGTCTTGCAATGTGATAGTTCTGGCAACGTGATAGTTCTTGCAAAGTGATAGTTCTGGCAACGTGATAGTTCTTGCAAAGTGACAGTTCTTGCAAAGTGATAGCTCTTGCAAAGTGATTGGTCTTGCAAAGTGATTGGTCTTGCAAAGTGATAGTTCTTGCAACGTGATAGTTCTTGCAAAGTGATAGTTCTTGCAAAGTGATAGTTCTGGCAAAGTGATAGTTCTTGCAAAGTGATAACTCTTGTAAAGTGATAGTTCTTGCAAAGTGATAGTTCTGGCAAAGTGATTGTTCTGGCAAAGTGATAGTTCTTGCAAAGTGATAGTTCTGGCAAAGTGATAGTTCTGGCAAAGTGATAGTTCTTGCAAAGTAGGGGAACGAACCTGCGATCCCTGGATTAACAGTCCAGCGTGCTAGCACTGGACTACAAATCCGTAGGTATAATAAATTTAATAATACAATTTCACTCACATGTGTGTGTGTGTTTTATGTTTATTTATCGTCGCTACCGGTTGCCCATATGAGCGACGCCACCTGAAGAGATCACATGTGATTTCAATATAGAGTGAAAAACGCACCTATTTTTTATCCATCAATCAAATTTCAAGCAACAGCAATAATGTGTCTTCCAGCATTTTCACATGACTGGTAAGTGACCTCGCACAGTAAACCAGAAGTGTTTGTACACACGTTATAAAAACAAAAAATATACTTCTTTAGCCCGTTAATGAGTACCTGTAATCTAGATAGATGAAAACATTTACATTTTGTGGAATTATAATGTAAATATTTATCTATTTTGTTGTCTCAATTTCCTGTTAGTGTGTACACTATTAAGCAAGCAGGTGGGGAATTGACGATATATAAGATTAGGTTATACCAATTAATTTTAGCTCAATTGCGAAACAATTTCTTACAACTTATATATTAATCACGCTCGAGACCTCATTCCTGATGGAATCCATCGCTACGAGCGAGAGAGAAGAGGCAACATGGAATTTAAATGCCTTGCCTAAGGGGACAATCGTAACGGCTCCAGCGGGACTCGAACTACGGACCTTTCGCACCTGAAGCGAACGCGCATCCACTGCGCCATCACGGCTTCTACATACAGAAGATTAAGAACTGTTATACTAGTCATACTGAACAGTCTTATCCCGACAGCAACGTATTCATTATTACATGTCTCAGGTACGAGCCGTTGTCTAATGTTGGTAAAACCTGTAGCCCAAACCATTTGTATTTTCATGCTATGTATTGCATCTTTATGTGTATGCCCTATAGGTATTGGCCGAAAATATGGTCCCAGAAACTTCTGTCAATCCAGTGTGCGGACACCATGTCGACCGCATTCGGTGCCAACCAACTGTACGAAGTTCCCGCCTACAAATGTACTGCATCTGACAACAACATCCAGATCGGCGAGACAAGAAACAGGTGTGCCCCGGTATCGCAGCCAAAACACAAGTCTGGGACATGTGGCATCCGTGGTCCAGTGGTAGAGCGTCGGATTTGGAATCGATCGGTCCCGGGTTCGATACTCGGTCAGGTCCACGTATGTAGTGTCATTGAGCAAGGCACCTCACACACATTGCTTATTACTGGTTAACCGCTTAGGTCGACTGAGCCTGCCCAGGAAAACATTTCTAAATCCCAGCAAGGGGTTTAACATTAAAGGAACATACATACAACATACATACATACAACTGTACCACATCATGAACCGATTGTTGTTTTGACCGGAATATTTGTCAGAGTTGCAGATGTACAGATATTTCGTCAAGTCCATACTTCACAAAGACATAGTCCATGTAGCTGCATCAGATAGCCGAGTTAGAACCTTTGCTAACACTTGATCATTCATCCACAAGGACATCACTTGATCATTCTTACACAAGGACATCACTTGATCATTCTTACACAAGGACATCACTTGATCATTCTTACACAAGGACATCACTTGATCATTTATCCACAAGGACATCACTTGATCATTCATCCACAAGGACATCACTTGATCATTCTTACACAAGGACATCACTTGATCATTTATCCACAAGGACATCACTTGATCATTTATCCACAAGGACATCACTTGATCATTTATCCACAAGGACATCACTTGATCATTTATCCACAAGGACATCACTTGATCATTTATCCACAAGGACATCACTTGATCATTTATCCACAAGGACATCACTTGATCATTTATCCACAAGGACATCACTTGATCATTTATCCACAAGGACATCACTTGATCATTTATCCACAAGGACATCACTTGATCATTTATCCACAAGGACATCACTTGATCATTTATCCACAAGGACATCACTTGATCATTTATCCACAAGGACATCACTTGATCATTCATCCACAAGGACATCACTTGATCATTCATCCACAAGGACATCACTTGATCATTTATCCACAAGGACATCACTTGATCATTCATCCACAAGGACATCACTTGATCATTTATCCACAAGGACATCACTTGATCATTCATCCACAAGGACATCACTTGATCATTTATCCACAAGGACATCACTTGATCATTCATCCACAAAACAATCCACCAGGACACCACTTGATCATTCATCCACAAGGACATCACTTGATCATTTATCCACAAGGACATCACTTGATCATTCATACACAAGGACATCACTTGATCATTCTACACAAGGACATCACTTGATCATTCATCCACAAGGACATCACTTGATCATTCATCCACAAGGACATCACTTGATCATTCATACACAAGGACATCACTTGATCATTCATACACAAGGACATCACTTGATCATTCTTACACAAGGACATCACTTGATCATTCATCCACAAGGACATCACTTGATCATTCATACACAAGGACATCACTTGATCATTCTTACACAAGGACATCACTTGATCATTCTTACACAAGGACATCACTTGATCATTCATCCACAAGGACATCACTTGATCATTCTTACACAAGGACATCACTTGATCATTCTTACACAAGGACATCACTTGATCATTCATACACAAGGACATCACTTGATCATTCTTACACAAGGACATCACTTGATCATTCTTACACAAGGACATCACTTGATCATTCTTACACAAGGACATCACTTGATCATTCATACACAAGGACATCACTTGATCATTCATCCACAAGGACATCACTTGATCATTCATCCACAAGGACATCACTTGATCATTCATCCACAAGGACATCACTTGATCATTCATCCACAAGGACATCACTTGATCATTCTTACACAAGGACATCACTTGATCATTCTTACACAAGGACATCACTTGATCATTCATCCACAAGGACATCACTTGATCATTCATCCACAAGGACATCACTTGATCATTCATACACAAGGACATCACTTGATCATTCATCCACAAGGACATCACTTGATCATTCATCCACAAGGACATCACTTGATCATTCATCCACAAGGACATCACTTGATCATTCATCCACAAGGACATCACTTGATCATTCATCCACAAGGACATCACTTGATCATTCATCCACAAGGACATCACTTGATCATTCATACACAAGGACATCACTTGATCATTCATCCACAAGGACATCACTTGATCATTCATACACAAGGACATCACTTGATCATTCATCCACAAGGACATCACTTGATCATTCATACACAAGGACATCACTTGATCATTCTTACACAAGGACATCACTTGATCATTCATCCACAAGGACATCACTTGATCATTCATACACAAGGACATCACTTGATCATTCTTACACAAGGACATCACTTGATCATCATCCACAAGGACATCACTTGATCATTCATCCACAAGGACATCACTTGATCATTCTTACACAAGGACATCACTTGATCATTCTTACACAAGGACATCACTTGATCATTCTTACACAAGGACATCACTTGATCATTCTTACACAAGGACATCACTTGATCATTCTTACACAAGGACATCACTTGATCATTCTTACACAAGGACATCACTTGATCATTCTTACACAAGGACATCACTTGATCATTCTTACACAAGGACATCACTTGATCATTCTTACACAAGGACATCACTTGATCATTCATCCACAAGGACATCACTTGATCATTCATCCACAAGGACATCACTTGATCATTCATCCACAAGGACATCACTTGATCATTCTTACACAAGGACATCACTTGATCATTCATCCACAAGGACATCACTTGATCATTCTTACACAAGGACATCACTTGATCATTCATCCACAAGGACATCACTTGATCATTTATCCACAAGGACATCACTTGATCATTCATCCACAAGGACATCACTTGATCATTCATCCACAAGGACATCACTTGATCATTCATCCACAAGGACATCACTTGATCATTCATCCACAAGGACATCACTTGATCATTCACACAAGGACATCACTTGATCATTCATCCACAAGGACATCACTTGATCATTCATCCACAAGGACATCACTTGATCATTCATCCACAAGGACATCACTTGATCATTCATCCACAAGGACATCACTTGATCATTCATCCACAAGGACATCACTTGATCATTCATCCACAAGGACATCACTTGATCATTCATCCACAAGGACATCACTTGATCATTCTTACACAAGGACATCACTTGATCATTCATCCACAAGGACATCACTTGATCATTCTTACACAAGGACATCACTTGATCATTCTTACACAAGGACATCACTTGATCATTCATACACAAGGACATCACTTGATCATTCATCCACAAGGACATCACTTGATCATTCTTACACAAGGACATCACTTGATCATTCTTACACAAGGACATCACTTGATCATTCATCCACAAGGACATCACTTGATCATTCTTACACAAGGACATCACTTGATCATTCTTACACAAGGACATCACTTGATCATTCATCCACAAGGACATCACTTGATCATTCTTACACAAGGACATCACTTGATCATTCTACACAAGGACATCACTTGATCATTCTACACAAGGACATCACTTGATCATTCTACACAAGACATCACTTGATCATACACAGGACATCACTTGATCATTCTTACACAAGGACATCACTTGATCATTCTTACACAAGGACATCACTTGATCATTTTACACAAGGACATCACTTGATCATTCATCCACAAGGACATCACTTGATCATTCATCCACAAGGACATCACTTGATCATTCTTACACAAGGACATCACTTGATCATCTTACACAAGGACATCACTTGATCATTCATCCACAAGGACATCACTTGATCATTCATCCACAAGGACATCACTTGATCATTCATCCACAAGGACATCACTTGATCATTCATCCACAAGGACATCACTTGATCATTCATACACAAGGACATCACTTGATCATTCATCCACAAGGACATCACTTGATCATTCATCCACAAGGACATCACTTGATCATTCATCCACAAGGACATCACTTGATCATTCATCCACAAGGACATCACTTGATCATTCATCCACAAGGACATCACTTGATCATTCATCCACAAGGACATCACTTGATCATTCATCCACAAGGACATCACTTGATCATTCATCCACAAGGACATCACTTGATCATTCATACACAAGGACATCACTTGATCATTCATCCACAAGGACATCACTTGATCATTCATCCACAAGGACATCACTTGATCATTCATCCACAAGGACATCACTTGATCATTCATCCACAAGGACATCACTTGATCATTCTTACACAAGGACATCACTTGATCATTCTTACACAAGGACATCACTTGATCATTCTTACACAAGGACATCACTTGATCATTCATCCACAAGGACATCACTTGATCATTCTTACACAAGGACATCACTTGATCATTCATCCACAAGGACATCACTTGATCATTCATCCACAAGGACATCACTTGATCATTCTTACACAAGGACATCACTTGATCATTCTTACACAAGGACATCACTTGATCATTCTTACACAAGGACATCACTTGATCATTCTTACACAAGGACATCACTTGATCATTCTTACACAAGGACATCACTTGATCATTCTTACACAAGGACATCACTTGATCATTCTTACACAAGGACATCACTTGATCATTCTTACACAAGGACATCACTTGATCATTCATCCACAAGGAAATCACACCTGATTTGGAATTCCCTCCCACCAAACACCAAATATCGCACATATCCTTGTGGTCAGAAAGTATATTGGACCTAGCTGCAAATGGTCGTTTGAGTAGAATACTTGCTGGGCAAAGTCAAAACTGTAATGTGATACTATGGGACGGGAATGTACAACAGTTTCAATTGTGTTGGCACCCACATTCTCCTTCAGGTCGGACCCAAGCGAATTGTAATAGTACCCCTCAAGATGGGATCTGTGTTGTTCCCGTAGAGGACTTCATATCTTCGGTGAGATTGGCTGACCTGTAAAAATATGTAAGAAGATGAGGTCTAGAGAGTGATTAATATAAGTTGTAAGGACTTGTTTCGCAATCGAGCTTTAATTAATTTGTATACACTAAAAAGATGTAATATTCTAGCAACTGTTCGTATCGCGTCAAAATTACAACATTGGCAATTGAGGCAATAACAGTCGTTTTGAAAATAATTTGAATGATTTAAAGCCGTTGATTGGTTGGAAGCATTCAAGATATTAGGTCACCAATAGAACAGCGTGAAAATACGTCATATCTAGTTTATTTTGGTACCAAACACATGCGGGCTCAGGTCTTTCCTCCACTACGTGCACGTCGTGACCTAGGCACAGCTCACAACAGGAATATGGTTCAATGAATTCGCTGACGGAAGACGCGCCATCGGAATCGCGTGACTCTGTACATATACATACAGAGTACCATTCGACTAACTAACCTACTTGGCGAGACAACACCACTTAGTGCTGGAGACGATGGATAGCTGGATTCTTTTAGCCGGCTCCTTCAAGGGGAGCGATCTCCTTCAAGGAAGACGGTGGGACGCTGACTTTTTGATGGGGTGAGGACCCCAGCGAAGAAACCGGAACCATTATTGCTGTTGTGAGCTGACAAATCGTGGAGGATGTGGCCCTACAAGGGACCCCTTCGAAAGAGGATACAGAACTTGTCACCCTGCGAAGAACGGAGATGCCTTCCCAGCTGCTGTCTCCATAAACATCTTAGATATTTCGACTTAATCACCTTAGAGAAACCAGTCGCCCATGTACCTCGGCGGAGGCGACTATAAAGAAAACTACTACATCATCCACACATGCGGGCTAACTGATTGGTATGACTGGATGCCATCTGAAAACACAACCTAACTGGCTTAGCTCTTTTATTTCGCTGCGATTAATAAATATGGCAATTAACATCAATCTAATTAAAATGTGTTATTAATGCCTAAAAATACACATATCTGTTTCTATCACATTTATTATTATAAAGTCAAGTCAAAGTTTTTATTGGCATAAACATGTACATGTCCATCACCAAGAAACATGTTTGGCGGTTACATACAAAGTTACTGAAAAGCATGATATTATATAAGGTTTGAGTAAGCATAGCATTAACATTTACGAAATATACATTGATTTACAATATAATTGATATTCAGTGTCTCACAAATCATTATTTTATAAATAGCAACATTCATTTAGTTAATTAATATCATTTCTTTTACTTGTTGCTAAATACATATATTTCGCTAAATTGACAAGTTTGTTTTTTGGTGTTGAATTCATGAGTGTTCCAAACTTATTAATGGTTGGCCATGAACAATAATATCTAGGTAAATATGTATTTCTGATATCATTATAATAAGGACACGCTAATAAGAAATGATATTCTGATTCTACTTAATGCATGTTACATTTTGAACAAAGACGGATATGTAGTCCAGTGGTAACACGCTGGACTGGTAATCCAGGGATCGCATGTTCGATCCCCCGTCTGACCCTAATAAAATTAACAGTCTTTCAGATGGGACGTTAAACCGAGGTCTCGTGTCGGTGCTTTACACCGTGCACGTAAAAGAACCAGAGGAGACTCTGGAATGGGTCTCTGTCTGTATCATTTCACTATCCTCCAAAAAATCTAAAATAACTAATCTCTTCAGGAGGCGTCGCTCATATGGGCAACGGTAGCGACGATAAATAAACGTAAAAACACACAGAACACAATCTTAAATTTCTTTGAATGTTTCGAAATCTCCCTTCTTCTATTGCCAAGTCATGGGTATAAATATAAATGATTAAAAAATGTAAATTGTCTTAAATTATTCAAATGTAATATTGATTTAGAATATGATTATCTGCCTTCCTATAATCCCAACTTACGACTGATTTTGATATGGCGGGTCACATTTATCAATGGCGTCCATCTGTTCCTGTACAAAGCACAACACACCATTTTGGAGTGGAACAATCTCCCACTACTGCTAGGTACATGAACGTTAGAATTCGTGATAGCGCAGTGGTAGCGAGTTCGCTTCAGGTGCGAAATATCCCGAGTTCGCACCCAGTTGTACCCATTACGAGTGTGCCCTTAGACAAAGCATTTAAATTCCACATTGCCTCATGGACTCCATTACGAATGAGGTCTCGAGAGTGATTAATTTAAGTTGTAAAAACTTGTTTCGCAATCGAGCTAAAATAAATTTGTATTAAATAAAGAAAAAACAAACAAAAAATACATGACATGAATTACAGTTTAAGCATAATGTGTCTGCTTGAAGCAACAGAAGCTTCTAATCGAATACAAATTCTCTTTCAAAATCTATCAGACGACCCAACAGACGAGACAACATATAATTTTTCCCCGGTAATACAACCCCAAACAATGACTTATGACATAATAACTCGATGTTATTGCTTTCATATGGTCTACTTGGTCTACTATACCATTGTACAAGAACACTATCAATCTATCTATCTATGACATAATGTCGTACGACTTGAACTATCTTAATATAATAACCTATACAAAACCATAACTACAAAACACGGTAAAGAATTGTTAGGGTTTGGTTATTATTCTCCATTTTCCAATGCCGTACGACTCGAATTATCTTAATAACCTATGCACAACCATAGCTACAATACACGGTAAAGAATGGTTAGTGTTTGGTTATTATTCTCCATTTTCCAATGAAGTACGACTCGAATTATCTTAATAACCTATGCACAACCATAGCTACAATACACGGTAAAGAATGGTTAGTGTTTGGTTATTATTCACTATTTTCCAAGAAATATCACGGACTGTAGTATGAACAATATGGATATGGTCAGGTACGAAGCTCTTATAAGGCACGGTGCCGGCTGATTGTGACAGAAAATCAAATTTCAAATAGGCCAAAAAATGCAATAAAAAGTTGAGTGGGTCTGTATTGTATAGACTATACATATTATATCAGCGGTCACGTATCTCACCACACGATATTATATGTTTGCAGTCAATATGACAGTTCATCTCTGTGTATTATTATTATTATTATTATTATTATTATACCAGATTTATATAGCACTCTTTTCCCATAGCAACATACGTTCAAAAGTGCTTTATAATACATGTACATAGGATAAAAAACAAATAACAGAATCATACAATTATCATCATGATTTAAAATTAAAGACTTAAGTTGACTGTAAACTAATAAAATAATGATTACAATTTAAAGGTAAAGTAAATTATTAAAACAATGATTACAATTTAAAGGTAAAGTAAACTAATAAAATAATGATTACAATTTAAAGGTATAGTAAACTATTAAAACAATTATTACAATTTAAAGGTATAGTAAACTAATAAAACAATGATTACAATTTATAGCAATGTTAGACACAATTTTGATATCATTTTAGTTTAAACTTGATTTATTTTACAAGGATTGCGAAGCAAGTTCTAATAACTTATATTAATCACTCTCGTTGGCACAGATGAAAGCGTAAATGTGGTCATTCGTGTGGGAGGAAACCGGAGTACCCGGAGAAAACCCACCTGTCCGATCTGGCGACCACCGTACCATCTCACATACTTCCCTGTCCGAGGATCGAACTCGGGTTGCATTGGTGAGAAGCGAGCGCGCTAACCACTGCGCTAATCGGACAGTCATAATGATATCATTTTGAAAGATACAGCGAAACATGAATGTCAATAACGTACATTAAAGTGCACCAGAGTGCACCATCGACGGTCAAGGATTCAGAAGTAATCAGTGCTCAAGTTATTAGTCGGGCCTACATATTTCAAATTGGCTAGCTACACCCATGATGGTAATATACAGATTTGAAAGGAAACTGACGATACATTTAATCGAACAAAGAGTTCCAAAGGAAGCTTTGCCTTAGTTCATAGATTAAAGCAGCATTACATCGTATGAAATAAACGATATTTGAATTTTTTTTACGTATGTGTAGCAATGCTGCTACACATTCTAACATTATACTTTGTATGCTTATGTTCATTTGGTAAACAGTGTTTTTTTGCGATAAAACAAACTCGAAATCGAAAGTAGGACTTTCCGAGTCGATCGGTCACGCACTTGTTTACAACCGGAACGCATCGTCCGCACTTGTTTACGTTCGGACTGCATCATCCCCATTTGTCCCTCGTTGTCTTTTAAATTAAATTACTTGATATGTTGATTCATACCTCTGTTAGCTAAGTCTTTTAGGGACATTTCTACATCCCCGCGAGGGGTTCGACATTAGAGGAAGATAGATGTTGTTTCACGCATCCGCGCTGTGCGTGTTTACATTTCGTTTGTTGATAAACAAATTCGCGTATACGACGGTTTAAATTTATTGGAATTTTATCGTTTCTGAGCGACTGTTTCGATTTTTGTTAACACACACACATTAGTATTTATATTTTACACAAAACATCCTTTTTACGATGTAATGCTGCTTTAAATAAATATATATATATATATTATGGCTGTCCGATTAGGGTAACCGGTAGCGACGATAAATAAACGTAAAACACACACATTTGTAGTCAATTTATCTATGCATGGCCGTTTCAGACTCAATTTAATATCATTTTGAAAAATACATCTCTGAAACTATCGAAATTAGAACGTCTAAATCGTAGACTAAAATGCTCCAAATTGCACCATCGGTGTTCTGAGAATCACATGTTCATAGGGGAATATTGGCTACACGCTCAAATTGTTACTCAGACCTACACATTAGATTAAACTTTATTTATTTTACAACGATAGCGAAGCAAGTTTTAACAACTTATATTAATCACTCCCGTTGGCGCGGATGGGAGTGTACTTGTGGTCATTCATGTGGGAGGAAACCGGAGTACCCTGAGAAAACCCACCTGTCCGATCTGGCGACCACCGCCGTACCATCTCACATACTTCCCGGTCCGAGGATTGAACGCAGGTTACATTGTTGAGAAGCGAGCGCGCTAACAACTGCGCTGATCGGACAGCCTAAAAAGACTTAAACATTCAAAATGGCTAGCTACGCCCCAGCTAATGGAATCCATTACCGTGATGAGAGAGAAGTAACAATGTGCATTTAAGTGTCCTTAATCTCAGGTTTAAAGTGTCACAACCGGTATACTCGTTTGGAGGATAGTACAATGATACAGAAATAGACATATTCCAGAGTCTCCGCTGGTTCTTTTGGAGGATAGTACAATGATACAGAAATAGACATATTCCAGTCTCCACTGGTTCTTTTGGAGTCATTTCTAGCATGGTATAGCGGTGGATCGAACATGCGACCCCTGGATTGCAAGTCATGTGTGTTAACCTTTTGTGTGTGTTTTACGTTTATTTATCGTCGCTACCGGTTGCCCATATGAGCGACGCATCCTGAAGAGATTAGTAATTTTAGATTGTTGGAGGATAGTGCAATGATACAGACAGAGACCCATTCCAGAGCCTCCTCTTGTGTGTGTTAGCCACTTTTTTTTTAGTTTATACAAATTTATTTTAGCTCGATTGTGAAACAAGTTCTTACAACTTATATAAATCACTCTCGTGACCTCATTCCTGATGGAAACCATCGCCACTAGGGAGAGAGAAGATGCAATGTGGAATTTAAATGCCTTGCTTGTGCCAATCGTAACGGCTCCAGCGGGGCTCGAACTCCGGACCTTTCGCACCTGAAGCCACTCACGCGTATTATACGGTATTACACGTTTATAAATAGCACATGGAACCAAACTATAACATAGTCTTGGCCTAATAATAAATGCTCACCAAAGCCCACGTATTTGTGATGATTGCTAATTATATTACATACACATTATCATAGTACTGCATTATCCCACCCGATGTTTATTAACACTATTTGCACTTTATTGTTGCATACACATATAAATTAACAATCACGACATAACTACATGAGTTTTTATGTTCTTGGAATTATAATTGTTTCTTAGCAAGTGCCAAGTTGCTTCCTACCTGCATTATATACCCATACGATTATAGCTGCTGCCATTAACCAACACGATTCTAGATAAATATTTCCATAAAACATATGTTTTTTGTTGATTTATTGTTCAAGCTAAATTGGACAAAATCCCCAGTTTTTTATTGAACAAAACGTACTTAAAGGAGTGCATGGAACAGTATAGCTACGGATCTGTAGCCCAGTGGTAACACGCTGGACTTGTAAACCAGGGATCGCAGGTTCGATCCCCCGTCTGACCCTAATAAAATTAACAGTCTTTCAGATGGGACGTTAAACCGAGGTCTTGTAACAGTGCTTTATACCGTGCACGTAAGTCTTTCATGTTGGACGGTAAAACACCATGCATTTAAAAGAACAAGATGAACATCTGGAAGTGTCGCTTTTTGTATCATTGCACTCTCATCTCATGTAACTTTGCAACATTTACACAACTGTGGGCACAGACGGATATGTAGTCCAGTGGTAACAAGCTGGACTGGTAATCCAGGGATCACAAGTTCGATCCCCCGTCTGACCCGAATACAATTAAAAGTCTTTCAGATGGGATATTAAACCGAGGTCTCGTGTCGGTGTTGTACACCATGCACGTACAAGAACCAGAGGAGACTCTGGAATGGGTCTCAATCTGTATCCTCCAAAACTCTAAAATGACTAATCTCTTCAGGATGCGTCGTTTTCTGAGAGCACAGTCTTATGTCAATGTATATACGTGTCCTTGATAATGTTCAAAACATGTGTACATACGGATCTGTAGTCCAGTGGTATCACGCTGGACTGGTAATCCAGGGATCGCAGGTTCGATCCCCCGTCTGACCCTAATAAAATTAACAGTCTTTCAGATTGGACGTTAAACCGAGGTATTGTGTCGGTGCTTTATACCGTGCACGTAAAAGAACCAGAGGAGATTCTGGAATTGGTCTCTGTCTGTATCATGCACTATCCTCCAAAATCTAAAATAATTAATCTCTTCAGGAGGCGTCGCTCATATGGGCAACCGTTAGCGACGATAAATAAATGTAAAACACACACATTCATAACATGTTATAAGAATGCTGGGTAAATAAACTGAATCATCGTCATATGGCTATGCAAACTGACAAATCTCTTCACGAGGTGTCGCGAATATGGGTAACCTATAAGCACATAGGTCAGTTCCACAACACATGGCGTTTCAAAAGACCAATGACTTGCAAATAATTGCGCTGATTACTGAAACGATTGCCATGGTTAAATCAATGGTGCCAATATTAACAAGCTTTTTATGGGATAATATTATTCTGCTATGGAGATGGATGGAGTTCTTAGAATCTCTGAAAAACTAATCCTCCGTCAGTGGCTGTCACTACCCCTGATCAATCACATAAAATAACCGTAATTTTATTTATAGCAAGTTTACTTATTTTTGTGTCATTTCCATAATTGTGAATTATTTTGGCTAACAGGAAGTCAAGGTTTATATAGTACGACGAAACGGAATACGGAACTTGTTTAACGGATTTCTGCAGATTACCAGAGAAAATGAAAATAGGTCAAAAGTGCAATCACAAGTCTAGTTGGTATTATCATGTCTGTAAGACAAGTGGATACATATCTCATTATATATATAAACAATCTAAAAGTAATGTTATAGATAGTTTATTTTCAATTCCATTAGGATTAAAAGCCCATGAGGAATGCATGATATAAATGACAGTGAATTAACAAATAAATATAGTAAACAATGCATACATGTTAATAACTGATTTAACTAAATGGAGAAGGTTACAGAATTATTTTGAAATGTTTCAATGTACACTGAGTATAAATTCGTGCAATATGAATCTAAATATTAAGAGAAAATTTGAGAAAACATGCATACATGGCGTATGACATAAATATTATTTTCAAATAATTAATTTATTTTTACCCTTTATGCAAATATACAATGTTGTAATGACTAAAATAAAATAAAATAATGGAAATATTAATGTATTATGTTTGTTGTTGGGGACTAACCGTTTAGGTCATGCACGGCACGGAATAAGGAACTTGTTTAATTGATTTCGTAGTCCTGATTCCATGTCAGGGAGAGACAGGGGAATACTTTGAATTTGTCAAGATATTTAATAAAGAAATAGATTGATGAATAGTTTATAGTTTATCATTGTTCCCTAGTGTTTTGTCCATATTCTGTGTTTTCTCTGATAATATGTCTGTCATGCTATGTCGGTGTAATATGTCACAGTGGCAGCATGTACACACAGAATATGATAGTGTACCCATATACATTATCTGAACAGCTGATATAAATATATATAATAAAATATTGCAGAAGATGCATGAATAACCACACAGGACCCCCAAGTAGTCCGTGCTTTATTTGACAGTTGAAAAGTTTCTGTAATGTTTTTAAAAAGTACGCGATTACTCTTGCCAATCTTGTTGCTTGTTAGTTCAAACATAGTTTATTTCAAACCATACAATATATACAAATATACATTTTACACAAATTTGAAATACATGAATGAAAAAGGATTAGAACCGAAAGCTATAGCCTATAGCAAGGTACTTAATGCAATTACAATATGAGTGTTGTAATATCTAATCCAAGGATCGCAGGTTCTGACTCTAATAAAATAACAGTCTTTCAGATGGGACGTTAAACCGAGTTACACAGTGCACGTAAAAGAACCAGAGGAGACTCTGGAATGGGTATCTCTCTGTATCATTGTACTATCCTCCAATCATCATCTAAAATCTAAAATGACTAATCTCTTCAGGAGGCGTCGCTCATATGGGCAACCTGTAGCGACGATAATTAAACGTAAAACACACACCCACAGTGTTGTAATATTTTCTAAACTATTAATTTCAATTTGAAATAATGATAAATAAACGTTTTAATCGTGAACTGTAAATTAGAATATCAATAAGATACAGAGATTATTAAGGTAAAACAAGTACATATAGTAATTAACTTATAATGTTGAAATTGAAATTGTTGCTTGTTAAATTTATAGTTTAGTTTAGTTTATTTTATTAAATTCCAGTAGGCTTTCAAGCCCATGAGGACATACATACATATTATATACAGTTAGCGAACAGTGCAAACATAAAGCATACATTTTATACAAATGAGCTCCCACAGCCATTTATATTTATATCTATGTGTAAATACATGTACTATTGATCTGATATGTGTCTTATAATTAAAGCAAAATAGTTCTTTATTTCTAACAAGGAGAAGGTCAAAAGACGCAACAAAACACAAAACCAAACATACAAAATTGAAGTTGTTGCAAAGTTGTATAACATGGGTGATCAGTAAACCCTTCGTAACCATATTCATTGCTAAATGTTAAGTATTATAAATTTAATTTTACATGTGGTCATATTTGTAAATGAGAACGCATCCATTTATTTAATTCAGAGCGGTATTGTAGATTAATATTACATGACATATACATAGATACATTAATTAAATTCCATTCAACTTTCCAATCACATGAGAACACACATACTATAACATAAATAGTATGTATGCTAGCACAAACATATAGAAAACATACGCATTTATAACTGTGCGTAATTGCTATTTTCTCCCAATTATAGCGAAAATAATTCTCCATTTTTTATCTTAATCGTAATATATCATAATTAATTTATATAGTTCAATGGTACCACACCATCAAACAGTTTACATTAGATTACAACATCCGTTACATGCGCAGTTACATGTGCGCGCAGTTAGGTGCGCATAGCATGTGGGCACTATCTCATGGTTAGCAACACGATGGTCGCCAGTAGGACAGATGGGGTTTCTCCGGGTAACATATATACACATTTGTTTTAGCTCGATTGTGAAACAAGTTCTTACAACTTATATTGATCAATCTCGAGAATAGCCATATCGTAATTGCATTAATACATTGCATTAGGAGATGATATATATGCGCTATTGCTTTCGGTTCTAAGAGAGATGAGGCAACATGAAATTTAAATGCCATGTCTAAAGGCACAACCGTAACGGCTCCATTAGGACTCGAACTCCAGGCCTTTTTTACACCTGAAACGAAACTTGCACTAAACTCCGATTTCTTCCCACACGAAATTCCCACACGTAAATGCTCTCATCTGCGTCAACGAGAGGGATTAATATAAGTTGCTATAACTTCCTTCGCGATCGTTGATCTAAATAAAGTTTAAGAAAATGCGCAGTAAATATAATTTTCCTTTATTTATTAGCAAAATATAAAAAGATAACAGATCTGTAGTCCAGTGGTATCACGCTGGATTGGTAATCCAGGGATCGCAGGTTCGATCCCCCGTCTGACCATAATAAAATTAACAGTCTTTCAGATGGGACGTTAAACCGAGGTCTCGTGTCGGTGCTTTACACCATGCACGTAAAAGAACCAGAGGAGACTCTGGAATGGGTCTCTGTCTGTATCATTGCACTATCCTCCAAAAATCTAAAATGACTAATCTCTTCAGGAGGCGTCGCTCATATGGGCAACCGTAGCGACGATAAATAAACGTAAAAACACACAGAGATAACAGTACAGTGATTGTGGATGTCTTACCGGTGTATGCTACACATTGTCTACACCTTTTCTCATGTTTATTCCAATATTTTAAGAGGCTAGGAGAATTCTTGCCAATTTCCAATACAACTGTGCTTGTTACTACTTAATCACTGGCAGCAACCTCTTCAACTAAATACATATCGGATCTTGTCTTATGGAAGATAGCATGAACCGCTCATCGCTAATACATTCTACAACCCTCCGAAATTAGTTGTTGGTTGTCTATTATTAATTACTGACTTGCAGTCCTTGAACATTTATGGAATAATGCGGACACTTATGTATATATTGGACATTAATTGCTGTCGTTTATAGTATTAATTGTTGCATTGCATATGCATTTTCAAATTTGTGGACACGACTACCTGACTGATTAATAAAACATAGTGCACGATATTTTCGAGCGTGATGATTTAAATTGTTACAGTTGTTTTGAAAGATAAGTTCATGATGTAATATCAATGATGTATTGAAACTATTTACATTTAAACATACATTCAATATAATGTAAATGCATAGGAATGTGGCGCGTGAAACCGCAGTTAAATAGATACGGAACAACAACAACAACAACAACAAAAACACATGTGAGTATTTTTTTAATTATTTTTTTATATATTTGTTTTCATCGTCACATATCTATTAATAAATAGCATCGTGCTATTTATAGACATTTGCTTAAGAAATAATATTTGTGGTTTACTCATTTATTGGCGAATAAAACATCGTTTGGAGTTCAGACGGTTATGAATTAACCACACAGGCCGTAGGCCTAAATGATTAATTCCGGCGCCCAGAATGACAAATCATGATTTATTCGATTATAAATAACGCAAATAAAAATATTATTTCGATTCTAACATGACAAAAATATCTACAAAGCACAACAATTAGTTGTTATTTTTAGAGTAGGTAATGTTTGATGCCATACGACGGTGATTTGTTGCAGATTTAAACATGGTATGTATGTATGTATGTTCCATTAATGTCAAACCCCTTGCGGGGACGTAGACATGTTTTCCTGGGCAAGCTTAGCCGACCTAAGTGGTTAACCAGTACTAAGCAATATGTGTGAGGTGCCTTGCTCAATGACACTACATACGTGGCCTGACCGAGTATCGAACTCGGGACCGATCGATTCCAAATCCGACGCTCTACCACTGGACCACAATGCCACACCTGTGGTAAATTCCTTCATTGCGTATACAGAGAAAGTTCCGAGCTATATTAACATATAATGTATTACTTCATTACGATGTTGTATTCGGATTAAAGATAAGCTATATTGCTATGCTAATGTCCTGGCATCCTGGGGACACACGTTAGTAACAAGGAGGGCTAGGACGAGGAGGGCACAGAAGGTCAGTATATACATATTTATTTAAGTTCGATTGCGAAGCAAGTTCTTGCAACTCGAACTCTTGACCTTTCGCACCTGAAGCGAACGCGCATCATTTGCGCTATCACGACTTCCACAGAAGGTACCTGAAGGATACAATAATACATGTGTGTACACGTCAAACCTCGCCTACAAGATCATTCATCCACCCACCCTAGGCTGACTATCAAATCAGATTGCATCACATTTCTTTGCATTATAATACGGTTTTATTGTATTGATATATATGGTTCCCGATTGCCTACCAGCCTGGCACCTGGCATACAAGCATAGGATTCGGGAAATACTGATGTTCATAAAAAAAAGGGTATCTCATAAGTCAGAAATGGCTGGCCTTTTAAATAGGGGTGACACTATAATTAACAAACATTTACTTTACGTTTATATGTTATGGTACAGCATTATTAATGTTAATTTTGAAAATAAATCTCATGAACTAAACATGAATTACGGTTAAAGAATTTTAAAAAATGCTCTGCAAATACAGAAGTTGGGAGGCGGCCATCTTGAATTAATCGTGTCACATGTCAGTTTACAGAATCAAATTATTCCCATTTTATGAACATACATATTTAATCTAACAGTTCTAATAAAGGTACATTAGTATATATTATTTAACAAGTTTAATTATGTCTGTGTCAGATACATATGTTTTCATTATTATAGGAAGTTAATATATATGCTGTCATGATGCCATAGCGACATACACATATTCAAGGCAGCCATTTCGAACAATATTTCAATTTTTCAAAGCGATTTCAATGTTTCCTATGCTTTCAATATTACGTTAACGTTTGCAATGATGGTATTATTGGCAAAGAGTCTGTAGTAGTTCCCTTACGTTTGACCTATAGTACTAACGTATTTTACAAAATATAATATTGATGTAACGGTGTGTATATTAACCCAATATGTGAGGTGATATGTAAGCAGCGCGGTTAGCTCAGTCGGTAGAGCAATCGTCCTGCAAGCGAGAGGTCGCGGGTTCGAGTTCCGTACTGGCTGCATGTTGTTCTCGCCTGGGCTACACATACATTGGACAGGGTCGAATTAGATTAATTAATAACAAAGTTGGTTTTTCTATGATACGTATTACATGCGAAACGCATTCGTCTACGAAATGCCTTCAATTAAATTCATGTGTACGGTGGTCGCCAGATCGGACAGGTGGGTTTTCTCCGGGTACTCCGGTTTCCTCCCACACGAATGACCACATATATACGCAACGAGAGTAATTTATATAAGTTGTTAGAACTTGCTTCGCAATCGTTGCAAAATAAATAAACTTTAAATTAAATTCATGTCCGATTAGTGCAATGGTTAGCGCGCTCGCTTCTCACCAATGCAACCCGGGTTCTATCCTCAGACCGGGAAGTATGTGAAATGGTACGGTGGTCGCCAGATCGGACAGGTGGATTTTCTCAGGGTACTCCGGTTTCCTCCCACACAATTACCACATATACGCTTTCATCCGCGCCAACGAGAGTGATTAATATAAGTTGTTAAAACTTGTTTTAAAATAAATTAAGTTTAAAAAACAAAAAATTAAATTCACAATTTATTAAATAATATGTTTGTATAATACTCGGACAAAAAATTGAAAAATAAATATTGGGTTGAAATAAATTGAAAATAAAGAGGATATTTGTTTGTTTTGAGTGAATATGAAATATATCTCACTGAGAAGTGAGAACATTTCAAATATTTTCACGAGCACGTATTGGTGAAAAACAAACACAAAATGAAGAAATTAAAATAGCTGGCCGCCGTGTTTTTGCGCGGATGAATACATTGACGACTATACGTCGTGAGTCGATACACAAATCTGCCGCCATCTTGAATTTAAAGTTGAATCGAGGAAAAATACATGAACACATTTATTGGATTTATTGTTACAATTTGCAGTGACACACTTCGAGACATTGTCAGTTGTATTTCACTTTTGATTTGTTTCATAACAAAAACAATAATACAGGTAAATAGTGTCATTGAAGCCAGGTAAACGGTGAAAATTAAATAACACGTTGTTTAAGCATTTAAAGGGAGGGTAATAGTGCAAGAATAGTGTATTGGGAAGGGAGATAATAAAATAAGTAGTCCGGCAAAATACAGTGAGGGATATGCAGTGGTGATATGGATTATATCTCACTGATAGAACACTGTATTTCATCAATTAGCATAAAATAAAATAAGCTACGTAACTATGTAAAGCAAACGGTAATTGTTGCAGAGAAACTCCTAGCATATCTACCCATTGTATCTACCTTGTTTACCGCAAAATGATAGCAATGCAATTTGGTTGTGAACATTGAATGGCATGTAACATTGTCCGTTGCATAGAAAATGTACTTGTGTGTGTGGTTACGTTTATTTATCGTCGCTACCAGTTGCCCATAGAGCGACGCCACCTGAGGAGATAAGTCATTTTTAGGATGATAGTGCAATGATACAGACAAAGACCCATTTCAGAGTCTCCTCTGGTTCTTGTACGTGCACGGCGGTGTAAAGAACCGACACGAAACCTCGGTTCGCAGGTTCGATCCCCCATCGATCCCCCGTCTATGTGTCATTGCACTATCCACTATCCGATTTCCTCCCACACGAAATGACCACACGTAAATGGTCTCATCTGCGTCAACGAGAGGGATTAATGTAAGTTGCTAAAACTTGCTTCGCAGTAGATATAATATTCCTTTATTTATTAGCAAAATATAAACAGATCTGTAGTCCAGTGGTAACACGCTGGACTGGTAATCCAGGTATCGCAGGTTCGATCCCCCGTCTGACCCTATTAAAATTAACAGTCTTTCAGATGGGACGTTAAACCGAGGTCTCGTGTCGGTGCTTTACCCGTGCACGTAAAAGAACCAGAGGAGACTCTGGAATGGGTCTCTGTCTGTACCATTGCACTATCCTCCAAAAATGTAAAATGATTAATCTCTTCAGGAGTCGTCGCTCATATTGGCAACCGGTAACGACGATAAATAAACGTAAAACACACACACTAGATTTATTTTTTAATTAATGAAGCTGCATATTCTTGTTTTTGTTTGTTTTTTATTTAAGCTTATTTGATCGTCGCTACCGGTTGCCCATATTAGCGACGGAAAGTTTATCTAACAACATCTTTCCTGGGCAGACTCCAGCAGTTAACCAGTTCTTGGTACACCAAACTCCGTATGAAACTGCAAACTGTTTCATATAAAAAGACACGGTCTGAGCGGGGCTCGAACCCATGACCATCAGTTATGATAGGTTGCAGTGGTATACAAGGCAGCAACCTTTACCACTCGACCACGGAGGAGGACAATACTGTTGTAAAGTAGTCAATTTGTATAATTCTCAATAGAAGACAGGTCAATTTGTTTTTGTTTTTTTTTGTTTGTATAAAAATGGGGAAATATCACAGTCCTGTGACAATTCGTGAAATCTCACAGTTCTGTGGCAATTCGTGAAATTTCACAGTCCTGTGATAATTCGTGAAATTTCACAGTTCTGTGACAATTCGTGAAATTTCACATTCCTGTGACAATTCGTGAAATTTCACAGTCCTGTGATAATTCGTGAAAGTTCACAGTCCTGTGCCAATTCGTGAAAGCACACCCCAACAATTCACAGTCCTGTGCCAATTCGTGATATTTCACAGTCCTGTGACAATTCGTGATATTTCACAGTCCTGTGACAATTCGTGATATTTCACAGTCGTGTGACAATTCGTGAACTTTCACAGTCCTGTGACAATGTATATAACAACAGCAGCCTAATGGCATATAATAATTCTGAAAGAGCAACGCAGTACACTGTACACCGTGTAGTGCCATTTACCGTGTATACTATAGATTTATACTGAAGACAATTGCCATTTACCGTGTATGCTATAGATTTATACTGAAGACAATTGCCATTTACCGTGTATACTATAGATTTATACTGAAGACAATTGCCATTTACCTTGTATACTATAGATTTATACTGAAGACAATGTCATGCCTAATTACAATCATGGCGTCTCGTTAAATTGGCAACAACTGTTATATGGAAAAAGAATCAGTGTGGAATGGGGATGTCATACCCCGTTACTGCATACTTGCTTTCCATTTACTGTTCGAGAACATACTCCATCTTCTGGAAATAGTGACGCGTATTTTCGAACAGACAAATGTTAATATGAAATAGGCATACCTATCAACCAGGAAAGCCATTATCAATTACTGCACCAGACAACATAGGTGGAATATGACTACACCATCGCAATGGAGGGGGGGGGGGCTGATAGAGAGATGTTCCAATCAAAATGGCTGCTCACGCACACCGAAATCAAATTCCTGCCCCCATAGCATCAACTGTAGTTCGTTTTATTACATTGTTACCAAAGAAACATATATCTATGCTAATCGCAATGGAGGCTGATAGAGAGCTGTTTCAAATCAAAATGGCTGCTCACGCAACACCGAAAATCAAAATTCCATGCCCCCATAGCACCTCAACTGTAGTTCGTTTTATTACATTGTTACCAAAGAAACATATATCTAGTGCTAATCGCAATGGAGGCTGATAGAGAGATGTTTCAAATCAAAATGGCTGCTCACGCAACACCGAAAATCAACATTCCATGCTCCCATAGCACCTCAACTGTAGTTCGTTTTATTACATTGTTACCAAAGAAACATATATCTAGATGAGTGCTATATGAATTTGTGTTCTATTTAGGCATAACCGTTACTTCCGATGTGAATTTAAACCGATGTCTCATGTCGGTTCTTTACACCGTGCACGTAAAAGAACCAGAAGAGACTCTGTAATGGGTATCTGTCTGTATGCACTATCCTCCAACAATCTAATAGTACATCTCTTCAGGAGGTGTCGCTCAAATTAGCAACCGGTAGCGACGATACATAAACGTAAACACACACATACATGTTTCCGAATCTCATAGTTTGACTTTAAGACACATTTGTAAAATACAATTCTACTAGAGGACATAGAAAACGACACCTACATTATATGATTATTATTATTACATGAAAACGAAATATAAAGGATTCCATCAAAGGTATATCACATCTTTTTTGCAAAACACAAACTGAACAACTAAAAATATTCCAAAATGTTTAAAACTATGTATTTATATAGTTATTGTTTTTCATGTAAAACACACTTATCCGAAGCGTGTGTTTCCTATGTCCTCTAGTATGCATATACATGTGGATAAGTGAATAGAAAATAAATAATAAATAAATAAAAAATAAATAAAAAATAAATAAAAAATAAATAAAAAATAAATAAATAATATAACAATAAAATGTAGAAATAATAAAATATTATTCGAACTCCCAGAATATTGGTTACTAGGCAAACTACTTATGTATGTTGCATCTGCGCCACATAGTCGTAAGTTTATGGACAGCTAATATTTACACATCTATTGGCATCAATTTCAATAACAAGATATGTAAACAACGCCACTACAAGTGTGTTTTACTGCAGTTGGTAAATGTTCCACAGACATATGCTAACAAAATAATAACCTCCTTTTTAAAGCGACACTACATCAGTGAAAATGCAAATTTCTACAGAATGTATTTTCCTATTATATGGTATAATTATTTTCCAAATATTGCCTCAATAACTGAGTATTTGAACTAATAAACAAACGTCGTATACGCGATTTGTTGACATAACAAAATAATGTAAAATAGGGTCAACATCCATGCGTAATATAACTCCTGTATGCTTTACTGTTATATCTCACATGTGTGCCTATGCATATTTATGTGTAGGCTGATCTTACTTAAATTGTCTCTAAAAGACATTATCTCGCGCTTAGTATTGTCTCCGATGACAAACAAACGTCAATGCATGAGCATGGATGACCGTTATATGAAATCCTACTTTCCATTTTGAAACTTTGTTGACCACAAAAACACTGTTTATTGATTCAATGTTAGTGTCCGAATGTATTCAGAAGAATTTGTAGTAACAATGCATTTATGCGTGAAAAAAAAATTATTTGATTTTTGCGATGTACTGTCGCTTTAACATACATGTACATTGTATTTATCGCATGCACTATAAAATATCTCCGCATGAATATGCTATAAAGTTGTAGAATTCTGGAGTATGGAAGCATGAATGCTAAGACATGCTTATTACAGAAGACATAAAACAAATGTGAACGGTATTAGCAAAACATGTGTACATACTTAACATTATCATATCGAAGAAAGATTTATTATAACGAACTGCTCAGTGTAATGTGCATCAGATCACAGTTCGTATGCGCACCCCCATCACCACAGTCAGTTTACACCCCCTGCCCACAGTACGTACGCGCAGCACCCCCCATACACTCCGTATACGCACCCCCATCACCACAGTCAGTTTGCACCCCATGCCCACAGTACGTACGCGCAGCACCCCCATACACTCCGTATACGCACCCCCATCACCACAGTCAGTTTACACCCCCTCCTACAATCCGTATACGCACCCGCCACACACGATATAGAAATAACGTCTAATACAAATAGCTATAAACAATGATAGACTTATAATACATGAACAAAAATGGAGTGTGTACAGCTATTAAGTGAAAAAATAGAGAGACTTCGTTTATGAATGTACAGATATGGCACATCTTAAAGTAACTGCTGTTTTTAACTCTCAACTCTCCCAATACTATCTGTCTCCTCACTTAGTCCTATAACTGCTATCTACTTATATCTTCACTCATTATATACTCTTAACCCTTTCAATACCACATACCTCTAAATAGGCTTACAAAAAGTGTAGATCCAGATGAGCCGGCTCATGACGAGCCGTCTCATCAGGATCTGCACTTTTTGCCAGTGATATGACTATTTTTAGACATAATTACCCATTTTGATAAATGAACTTGTCCACATGTGATTTTCTGATTCATTTATTGGTTTATGAATATCATGGACCAGTCCATGTGAGTTACTTGGTGTTGAATGGGTTAAGACGTGTCTCTTGTGGCGTCCGTGGTCCAGTGGTAGAGCGTCGGATTTGGAATCGAGCGATCCCGGGTTTGATACTCGGCCAGGCCACGTATGTAGTGTCATTAAGCAAGGCAACTCACACACATTGCTAAGTACTGGTTAACCACTTAGGTCGACTGAGCCTGCCAAGGAAAACATGTCAAGGTCCCCGCAAGGGGTTTAACACTAATGGAATATATGAATATACATAAGAAAACTTTCAATCATATTATAATATTTTTTTAACTGTACACATACATGGGTAATACAGTTTGAGTTATAATAGCGTGTTTGTATGTCTGTGAATACTGCAATGTACAGTACATTCATGTACTAATGATGTAAATAAAAATATTAGAAAAATAAACAAAATAAAAATAATGACGTCTAAGGAACTAGCGCGGTAATTTGCTCGTGATAGACATCTTTCGTTTATTCAATTACCTCCCTTGGATGATAAAGTCCGATTTATCCCGAAATGTATATTGGTCCTTATAGTTGGAATCCTTTGGTTTCACCGTTTCAGATGTTGCGGTATTATCGATGTGATTTTATCAAAATCATTTGTTAATTAATTAATAACAATATTTTATCACATATGTCGATTTAATAATTAAATATTTACAAACTGAGAAAACGGACGAAAAATATGTTCATAATATCCAACAGAAACAACAGAGGGAACTGATGTATAGGACCTCCATAAAGTGTATTCAGGGAGCAATAATTAATTTTAATGGTTGATGATGATTGAGCTTATTTACCCTCGCCTCTGGCGAACCATGTGGGCGAGCGAATCTTAATGGCTAAAATGAAGCTCATTTTCAAATCGTTTTATCTGGTGTGGACCTCAGTCTAGGTGCTACGCTACACACTATGCGGATTGATATGGCATGTGCTCCACTTAGGCTGTCCAATTAGTGCAGTGGTTAGCGCGCTTGCTTATCACCAATGCGACCCGGGTTCGATCCTCGGACAGGGAAGTATGTGATATGGTACGATGGTCGTCAGATCGGACAGGTGGGTTTTCTCCGAGTACTCCGGTTTCCTCCCACATGAATGACCACATATACGCTTTCATCCGAGCCAACGAGAGTGATTAATATAAGTTGTGAAAACTTGCTTCGCAATCGTTGTAAAATAAATAAAGTATAAAAAATAAAAATAAAAAATAAAATGTGCTCCACTACACACTACGCGGATGGATATGGCATATGCTCCACTACACACTACGCGGATGAATATGGCATATGCTCCACTACACACTACGCGGATGAATATGGCATATGCTCCACTACACACTACGCGGATGGATATGGCATATGCTCCACTACACACTACGCGGATGGATATGGCATATGCTCCACTACACACTACGCGGATGGATATGGCATATGCTCCACTACACACTACGCGGATGGATATGGCATATGCTCCACTACACACTACGCGGATGGATATGGCATATGCTCCACTACACACTACGCGGATGGATATGGCATATGCTCCACTACACACTACGCGGATAGATATGGCATATGCTCCACTACACACTACGCGGATGGATATGGCATATGCTCCACTACACACTACGCGGGTGGATATGGCATGTGCACAACTACACACTACGCGGATGGATATGGCATGTGCTCC